>JAOWBW010000171.1:0-339907 GCA_026119855.1 Campanula takesimana
CCACCTAATCCACAGTTAAAGCTCCCACATCTAGACAAATACTCCGGCAACGCCGATGCTCTGGATCACATCCAAGCCTTTGAGTCCACCATGGCCCTAGTGTCCAATCAGGATGACGTGCTGTGCAAGGCCTTTGCAAGCACCTTAACAAAGGCAGCTCGGTCCTGGTTCATGGACCTTGAGAAAAAGCAGCATCAATTCCTTTGCCAAGTTGAAATCACAATTTTTGGAGTATTTTGCTACAGCTGGGGTAAGGAAGAAAAGATTGTCTGACCTAGCCAACATGGCCCAGAGAAAAAATGAGTCCACCCTAAGCTTCTACAACCGGTTTAGGGACCTTGCCGACTCAATAGAAGAACGCCTGACCGACAGGGAGATAATTGTATGTGTTGGGTATGCATATTATAAACCACTCCTAATACCTAGATTTGATTGATCCCATAACCTTATTTTACTTTATATGGACTTTAGGTTCTATTGTAAGAAGTTTTATCACTTCATTAGTTAAGTCCATTTTTAGTTTAGCTAGGCTTAGAAGATCAGCCCCTCAAATTTTGAAGAAATGCTGCTGCTGAAAGACTTCTGCAAAATTGGCCAAGTCTGCCAACCTCACCTAGGCGACCGCACTTAGGCGACCGCACTAGTGACCGCACTACTAACCGCTTTAGTGACCGCAGACCTTGGCAACCGCAAATCCAAGAAAAGATAAACTTGATTTGAACGTTGCAAATTCAAATTTGAATTTGGTCGTACAAGATAGTACATCTGGACCACTACTTCTGCAACTACAAGACAAAGATGTGAGCTCCAATCAGAATGCTTCAGCTCATCATCTTCCAACAACTATTTCTCAACCCATGGCTATAAATAGACCTTGAACTCTTCATTGAAGAGTGCTGAGATTCAAAGAGAGAAATTGCTGTCGAAATACTTGGTGATTGAAGATCATACTCAAGATTTCCAGAATCATTTGAATCTTCAAGCATTCGCATTCAAATCTTCAAAGATCCCCAGCAAGCCTTCAAGAACATCAAATCTCAAGCCCAGCAACACTTAAAGATTCATTAGGCTCTCAATCATTTAGATTATATAGAGCTCTTGATTCTTTACACACACACACCCCGATTGATCAATCACATAGATTGCATTATTAGGGATACACCGGTCTAAGTCTAGGATTTGTTCTTCATAGAAAGTAGAATTAATTCAAATCTTCATCTTTGTAATTTGTACTCAAGAGAATTAATATATCCTCCATTCAAAATCCAAGACTGACCATCTTGGTAAAGGACGTAGATCTTTTAACAGATCGAACCTTTCCAAATCATTGAGTCATTTACATTCTGCAAATTTACTTTCTGCAATTGTTTTTATTGTTCTTATTGTTCTTATTGACTTTGTTTGTCATTAGTGTTTTGATCTTTCCAGATACTCAAACGATTGTGAATTGTGTTTGTTGCTTGCCTTTTGCCTAAGTCATTACTTCTGACTACTTATCATTTTGCCAAAACTCATAGACACAAACTTCCATTTTCAACCTTTCTAGTCTGTAACCTTGCTTGCTGCAAATCGCCGACCGCAAGGGTTACCGCTCCGCTTACCGCATTGCCGACCGCATTGCCGACCGCAATATTGCTTGCCGCGCTATTCGCTTATCTAGCAGTTTTTAACTTCAAAAAAACTCTACTTCGTTTTTATCGAAAACTTCCGCTGTGCATTTTGTTACTGAGTTTGTGGTTTTTCATTTGACCATAAAATTCAAATAGTAAGCATAAGGTTGAATTTTGAAAAAGGGTTGATAATTTTAATTTTAAATAGGCTATTCACCCCCCCCCTCTAGCCTCTTTTCATACCCTTGTTGTGTCTTTGGGACCAACAAGTGGTATCAGCTAACACCTTTATAAAACTTTTGTTTTTCAAGCTTAACAGCTTGGGTGCCGATTCAAAATGGCAAGTCAGAAAACTATGGCAACGGTTAACTTCACTCACGTTCCAGCGTTCGACGAAGACAACTTTGACGTATGGAAGCACAGCATTCTAACTCATTCTACTCCATGGATGAGCAACTTGGTGATTGTCTTACCATTGGACCATATTTCCCAATGAAAGCTAATCCGGATCCAGAAACCAATGATACCATACCGACAATCAAGAAACCAAAAGCTGAATGGACCGATGAAGAGAAAAGACTAGTTGGAATGGATGTGAAAGCAAAAAGTATACTCATGAGTACTTTAAATACGTCTCAGCGTCGACAAATCATGGAATGTGCTACAGCAAAAGATCTTTGGGATGCAATTGAAGATTACATCGAAGGAGATCAAGCGTGCAAGCAAAGCAAAATATTTGCAATTCAAAGACGTTTCAACAACTTTGCTAAGATCCTCGGTGAATCACTAAGAGCCACTTACCATCGTTATTGTGAGATTGTAAGTACATATACAGCACTTGGAAAGAAGCTTACCAAGAAAGAAATCAATGTCAATTTTCTTGCTGCTCTTGGTTCTCAATATCTTCACAAAGGAAATACTCTTGAAGATACCAAGCTTCTAGATGATATGTCTCTCAGAAGCCTCTATGCCAATCTCAAAGTTTTTGACATCAAGCTCCACAACATTGAAGAGATGGAAGGAAAAACTAAGAGTTTGTCGTTGGTCGCTAAAAAGGAAGAAGTGATCGAAGAAGAAGATCCAAAAATCTCCACATATGAGTTACTAGATATGGACGACGACGACTTTGCTATGTTCGTGAAAAGATTTCAAAAATTCAGAAGTCAGCAAGGCCCGGATCATCAAGCAAAGCTCCTGCAAGGTTTTCAAGGAGCAGCTCAACATGTAAGAAAGAGTACTCTAACTTCTCCAAGAAGAAAGAGGATCTCGTTTGTTTTAATTGCAGGAAACCCGATCATTTCGCATCAGAATGTCCAATTCCCAAATTCGAGTACATGAAGAAGAAAAGCAACTTCACTCCTAGATACTCAAAGCAAAAGGGAATGGTCGATGAAGAGGACTCTGCCACAAAAGAGTTAGCTACCTGGATAGAGTCAGACTCTGATGAAAGCGACGAGGATTCTGAAGAAGGTCACATTTGTTTGGTCGTTCATTCCGATGATGAGGATGAAATAAAAATCGTCGCTCACCAAATGCAAAACCTAAACGGATAAGCTATACAGCTGATGAACTTGCTGAAAAAGGATTCCTAACTCCAGTTCAAAGGAATGGCGATCTTCTATTTTCTAGATGTGATGTAAGTGCAGCAAAGAAGGCTCAATACAATCCCAAGGTGAAGGAAGTTCTGCTTACCACTCCACAAGTCAAGTTTGACATTTCTCCCGACGAACAAGAAAGATGTTTATGAAAGCTGAACAGGTAATCAGTAAGTTTGCTGGCATGAAGGAAGCTTTAGCACTTTCAACTGAAGAGATTTCCCAGCTTAAGACGGAGAAAACTCTACTAAGATCTGAACTCACCCTCCTTAAGGAGCAGATCAAGAGCATGACTCCTCTTACTGATCGAAACCGTTTCTTAGAAGAACAAAATGTCATATTTAAAGTTAAAAACGATGAATTGGTTGCTGAGATAAATGACCTTAACGGATCACTAATGAGTGGACCAATTCTCGTGTCACTATGGAACAAATATTAGAATCCCAAAAGTCTAGTGGTGATAAAGAAGGCTTGGGATTCCAAACTAGTGACAACTTTAAATGTGCATCTTGTTGTGAAAGAGATGAGAAATTTACCCAGCAAACTTTTGAAGAGTTGAAGGCTAAACATCATGCTTCAAAGGGTGTAGGACAAGAACCAAAGAAGAAACTAATGTTCAATTATGTCTACCCTAAGAAACAAACTGGCAAGGCAAAGTTGAAAGGTATTGCCATGGATGAACTTGCTGCTGTGGCAAGCACCAGCAAGGTCGCTGAATCTCCTTACCGTACTCACTTACCGCACGGTCAGTCGACCGCATCTAGGAAGTTGGCTACCGCAAGGAAACCAACGACCGCGGGTAGTGGTAAGGCGGCAAAGTTCAAGTGGATGAATTTTGTAAAGGCGACCTCATCCATACCAGTAAATGATGTTGTGCTGAAAATTCAACGAAGTTTGTTAACCCTCAGTTGGGTGGCTTCCACCATTGTTCTGTGTGTGATGATTATGGTCACAAGGCTGCTGAATGTCTTTTAAGATTCACACCCAATCCTAGAAGGTTTAAACCACCTTCTGTGAGGCAAGTGTGGGTTGTCAAAAGCTGCTAATCTTTAGGACCCAAAATAATAAAGGGGACCTCGATCTTAAATGTTTATTTTGTAGGTCCTCTGCCTAATGGCCGGCCACTCCAATGAAACTACAAGTTTATGGTATCTCGACAGTGGATGCTCAAGGCATATGACTGGAGATATCAACCTTTTGAAAAGTGTCCGTAATGAAAAAGGTCCAACAGTTACTTTTGGCGACAACAGCAAAGGAAAGACCATCGTTATGGAGTCATCAGAAAAGGAAAAATAACAATCCAAGATGTTTCTCTAGTTACCGGTCGAAAACACAATCTTCTCTCAATCTCACAATTTTGCGACAAAGGATTGCAATGCCACTTTACTTCAACTCATTGTCTTATCAAGGATGGCAACTCCGGCGTCACTTTACTCAAAGGGATTCGTAAGAAAAATGTTTACATTGTTGATTTCAATTCTACTTGTATTTCTTCTAATCTCTGTTTTGTAGCAAAGAATGTTAGCGAAAATAGTTGGCTTTGGCATAAACGACTTAGTCACTTGAACTTCAAGTATCTCTCCAAGATTGGTAGAGAAAATCTGTTTGTGGTTTACCCAAAGTTGCTGACCCACCACGACGAAAAGTGCTCAGCTTGTCAACTTGGCAAACAACCAAAATCGTCTTTCTCCAGCAAGACGACTCCGTCAACTTCAAGATGTTTGCAGCTACTACATATGGATTTATTTGGACCTACTACCGCAAGTATCGGAGGCAACCGATATACATTAGTTGTGGTAGACGATTATTCAAGATATATGTGGGTCGAAATGATGATCTCCAAAGATGATTGTTATGACATTCTGACCGCGCTCTTTAGACAGCTCCAAACTCAAAAAGAAGACGACCTAGTCAGTGTTCGATCCGACAACGGAACAGAATTAAAAACAACGGCGTCGCTCAATACTGTGACGACCATGGTATTGACCACAACTTTTCAGCTGCTGGAGTTCCACAACAGAATGGTGTCGTGGAAAGAAAGAATAGAACGTTGATAGAGGCAGGAAAAACGATGATTGCTGAATCAAAGCTACCTCAATATTTTTGGGCTGAAGCCGTCAACACAGCTTGCTTCACTCAAAATCGATCCCTCATCAACAAAACCTACAACAAGACTCCTTATGAACTTTGGAGAGGAAGAACCCCAACATTGCCTACTTCAAGATATTCGGCTGCAAATGTTATATTCTCTACAACGGTAAAGAACATCGAGGTAAATTTGCTCCTAAGGCCGACGAAGGTATATTTGTTGGGTATGCTAAACACTCAAAAGCTTTTCGTGTATTTAATAAAACCACTCTTAAGATAGTTGAATCCGTCCATGTTACTTTTGATGAACATTCTCTCCTTGAGCCACATATGGCTCCAAATGTTGCTGATGATTTTGTTGAGCTTAATGAGAGAGGTTCAAGTCGACCACAAAATCAGTCAACTCAAGGAATCCTTCTTCCTCAACTACTCATCCACCTACCTCATATGAAGCACCAGAAGCTACCACATCTGCTGCTACCTCAAATGGAGTTGAAGTTGAAACACCCATCAATATTGAAGAACCAATCCCTCAACTTACCTATGATTGGGATGGCACAAATGATGTACCACTAGAAGATCTTCAACAACCATCAACTCAACCAGACCTACCACATGAAGTGCGCGAGGTCAGAGATCACCCAATTCAAAATATCATTGGTGACCTACATTCTGGTGTTCGAACAAGAAGATCAAATTATGATGCTCTTACCGCATTCATATCTCAAGTTGAACCCAAGAAAGTTGATGAAGCACTCCAAGACTCAAGTTGGGTTGTTGCCATGCAAGAAGAGCTCAACCAATTTGAAAGATGTAAAGTTTGGAACTTAGTTCCTCGACCTAAGGATCAAGGAGTGATTGGTACAAAGTGGGTGTTTAGAAATAAGATGGATGAGAATGGAAGCATCACAAGAAATAAAGCTCGGTTGGTTGCACAAGGATATAGACAAGAAGAAGGCATTGACTACGACGAAACCTTTGCCCCCGTTGCACGACTTGAAGCTATAAGGATATTTTTAGCTTATGCCTCTTTCAAAAGATTCAAGCTTTATCAAATGGATGTGAAGAGTGCATTTCTCAACGGCGAACTTCAAGAAACCGTCTATGTCGCTCAACCGCCCGGATTTGAAGATCCCAATTTCCACATCATGTCTACAAACTTCAAAAGGCTTTGTATGGACTCAAACAAGCTCCACGAGCATGGTATGATACTCTATCAAAATTTCTTCTAGAAAAAGTTTTAAGTGTGGTAAGATCGACACAACTTTATTTATTGCAAAATATCATGATCATACTTTACTTGTTCAAATTTACGTCGATGATATTATTTTTGGTTCTACTAACGAATTGTTGTGTAAGCGATTTGAAAAGTTAATGAAAAGCAAATTTGAGATGAGCATGATGGGAGAATTGACATTCTTCCTTGGGCTACAAATTAAACAATGTGCTGAAGGCATCTTCCTCAACCAAGCAAAGTACACAAAAGATCTTATCAAGAAATTTGGACTTGAAAATGCAAAAGCATACGACACTCCTATGGCTACCGGCAATAAGCTCGACAAAGACTTAAAAGGTAAAAAGGTTGATCAAACCTTGTATCGAGGTATGATTGGCTCTCTTCTCTACTTAACTGCTAGTAGGCCCGATATCATGTTTAGTGTTTGTGTTTGTGCTCGCTATCAAGCGGATCCTCGAGAAGCACATCTTATTGCTGTAAAACGTATTATTCGTTATTTATCTGGGACTATTAACCTTGGACTTTGGTATTCCAAAGATTCGAATTTCGATCTTATAGGTTACTCAGATGCAGATTATGCAGCATGTACCATTGACAGGAAAAGCATAAGTGGAACTTGTCATTTCCTCGGAAATCGACTCGTTTCATGGGCTAGCAAGAAACAAGCATCAGTTTCCGTATCTACCACAGAAGCTGAATATATAGCTGCTGGAAGCTGCTGCTGCCAAGTGCTTTGGATGAAACAACAATTGGTCGACTACGGAATCAAAGAAGAAAATTGTCCAATTTATTGTGACAATACATCTACCATTGCTGTGTCCAACAATCATGTGATGCATTCAAAGACCAAACACATTGATATCAAATACCATTTTCTCAAAGATCATGTCGAGAAAGGTAACATTCATCTAGAGTATGTGAGTACTGACAATCAAATTGCAGACATTCTCACCAAGGCTTTGGATTCCAAGAGGTTTAGGTTTCTCAGAGGAGAAATGGGTATGCTAGAACTCTAAATATCTTGTCCTTATGATTTTTGTACTAATGTTTTGGTTTCTCCAAGTTTCTTCAAACAAGTAGGTACCTAGCAACTCTGTCGACCGCATTGCTTCAATCGACCGCGTTGCGTCGACCGCTCGAATCAAGCTAATATCATTTAAATGTCGACCACAAGTTTATAGGTCACCGCTAGTACCTACCGCATTGAGTCGACCGCCTGGTGGCAACCTCAAATGTATTTTGGTCGTCACTCATGCCAACCGCATGAATTGTTGACCGCACAGATCAACGCCAGGTGTTAATATTTTAAAAGTACTATCTCAATATCAGTCGACCGCTAGTAATCGACCACATAGTGTATCGACCGCACAAACGGTAAAGTTTTTTTTACTTACCGCACGCATGGATTCCAGGTAAGTGTTCTAACCTTAGAGATATTTAGGAGTGATATTTTCTTTACATCAAGGGAATTAAGGTAATTTTCATTATTCCCTCACTTTTATTTATTTCAAATCATTATAATATTTTTGCTCCGCCATCATTGGCTCTCATTTGAAAACAAAAAGGACTCTTTTCTCTGTCATATCTGATCTGCAGAGTTAACTTCCCACTTTTCCACCTCTCCACATCCCCATAACCGCCTATATACCCCTTTCCACTTAAACCATTTCCACTCTCTCTGCTCCACTCTCTCTTTGACTTTCTCTCTCTAATTTTTCTCTCTCTAAAACACTCTCTCTCAGCGCCATTTTTTGTCCGTTTTCTCCCTCAATTCTCTATATATGTTCATGAAATCAGTCAAAAATCATCCTCTCTTCAGCCTTCACCTTATCAATCGCGAATGGTATGATTTCGGCCCTTAAATCTATTAATTTTGTTGAATTTTCGTATTTCATTTGTGGGTTTTATAAAACTTTTCATATTCTTCCCCATTGTCGATTTGATGCTTTCTAGGCTTAATTGTTGCTTGATTCTTGTTATTTTATAACATTTTACATCTCAATATGTGTTCATGTCAAGACTTTTTGGATGATTTTTGGAGATTTTCTTTCCAACTGGGTTTTCCGGGATTGCGCACCCCTCCCCATTTCGTTTTTCTTCGATTTTGTGCATTTTGGCTGGTTATTTGATAAAATTGATGTTATATTTGATCTTAATCATAATTTTCGAGTATGGTTACGTGTTTTTTATTCGATTTTTAGCTAAGTTCGAATTTTCTGGGTAGATGCTACAGTAAATGTTCCTCGTGTTCTTGACCTGGTTCTCCGTGTTCTTGAGCGTTACCTTTTTGATCCATTTTCCTTGAGCACACACACTTAAAAGGTGTTTGTGCGTGTTTTGATTCTCTGTGATTTATCTCTTTAAAAATTTCTTGTTTTCAAAATTTTGCTTGCTAAGTGTGTTGACCGTGTGTCTTACCGCATGGCCTTACCGCATGTATCTCTTACCGCACATATTTCTTACCGTGATACTTACCGCATTCTTCTTTACCGTGTCCCTTGCCGCACTTCATTGCAAGCGACCGCAAGTTTTATTTTTCTAACTTCTTAATTTTTTAGGATACTAAACACTTCCTTCCTGGACTCCTAATGGACATTGAAGATCTCAAAGAAGATGCCATTGGGAGGAATCTCATCAAGCGATTTGAGAAGACTGGTGTTCTTCCTTTTTTTACATTCGATCAGGACTTCCATGTCCCTGCTTTCGTTGACCAGTTCTTTGCGACCGCTACTGAAGAGACCAGTCACTCCAAGCACGGCAAGATAGTGAAGTTCATTCATGCTGAAATTGAAGGTCATGAGATGACCTTAGATGTGGTTAATATTGGTGAAGTGTTGGGAATCAAAAAGAAGTCTGGTGTTGTATATGCCATGACCGTGGCTGATGATGAATTGAAGGCTCTTGCAACGCGCTTGGTTGGTCATACTCATGTCACCAAAGTTCCTCGTAAGGAATTTGATGAAGTCATGTACCATATCGGTCACCTTGTTGGCCACTCTATTCATTGCAAGACAGGTAACCAGGCAAACTTCAATTCCTCCCAGTGGACTTTGTCTGCAGCAATTTATTTATGTAAAGACATAGACTGGTGTCAGGTCATCTATGATGCCCTGAAAGAAAACATCATTGCTTACAATAAAGCAAAGGACAAGGGCACTATCAAGTACCGCACTCATAGCAGATTCATCACCTTTCTCATGACTCACATTAAGGAACTTCGCAAAATCATGTCGAAGAATCGTGAACTCCTGCTTTCCATTTCCAAGAGCAAGCTCTTTACCATCTCTACCATGAAAACCAATTTCCGTTCTCGATTTGGAAATCGTCTTTATAAGGTCTATCTTGCTAAGGATCCTCATGAGCCGTATGAGTCTCCTTCCAAACACAAACCCTCTCTGCCGACCGCTAGTGATGACGACGTCGATGAAGAAGAGTATCTCCCTGCCGCCCCAGTCAAAGGGAAAGGCAAGGGTATTGCTATTGAGCCGACCGCAAAGAAATCATCAGTTGCCGTCGGTATCAAATTCAAGGAACCATCAGCCAAGTCTACTTATTCCACCTCCCCTCCTCGAAAGTCGACCGCACCATTTCGGTTACTTGCTGCACCTGCAAAATCTGTCAAATCTAAACTCCCTTCTACCGCAACTTCTCAGGGGGAGAAAAAGAGAACTCATTCTCTTAGCCCCGTTAAAATTGTCAAGAAGGCAAAGGTTGCTGCATCTCCAGTCTTTACTCCTACTGGGTCTCCTCCTCTTACCACTGCAGATGTGGTTGATGTTGCTCCTACATTGAAAAAGGTTGCACGACAAGTTTACTCTCTAAGGGATGAATCAGACAGTGAGGAAACTGAAGATGAAGATTCAGGTGATTCAAAGGTTGAAATTGTTGGAAGTGGTGACGAAGGTGATGATATTGATGATGGTAAACGAGTTGCTGTTGGTAGTGAACAAGGTGATAGTGATAAGAAGGACAGGGATATCAATGTTGATAGCCCCACTTTTGACCGTCCTGATGCTGCCGCTCCGAAAGGAAGCACAGTCGCTGACGTCGACCGCACTGAGCTGCCCATTGACGTCGACCGTCCTGTTGACTGCACACCAGTTGCCTCTCCTACTCATTCTCCTGTTCCAACCCCTCCTTCTCCGGTCAAAAACGATGACATTCCGGTGACCGCAGGACAAGTTACCGCCCTCCTTACCGCTGTTCAATCCTTAACCAAGCTCCAATCTGAAAATCAGTCTGCCATTGCTCAGTTGACCGCAGAGGTGATTGATCTTAAATCCACTCAGTCTATCCTGCAGCAAGAGCTATGTTCTCTTCCCTCGAAGTTGATTGATACCATTAAGGGGGAGACATTGGCCATAACAAAGACTGTCAAAGATGTTGTTCGTGGAACGACCAGTTCAAGTTCTGCTCCCATTCAACCTGCAGCTCAAACTGCTCCAACCGCATCAACCTCGACCGTTCTCTCCACTGACTTTTTGGTTACTCCTCGATTCATGAAAGAGGCTCTGACCATTCAGACAAGCGCCCTTAACCGTGGGCTTTCGCGTGAGGTTGTTGAGGCCTCTATTGAAATTCACAAGCAGTTGGATCTGGTAAAAACTGATTTGGTCCATGAGCTGAAAAAGATCAAGTTCAGCATAGAAAAGGAAGTTGATATAGCCATCAAGGCTTCTCTTAAAGCTCTGACTGAAAATCAAGCGAAAAAGCTTGAAGCAATCAAGGCTGCATATGCTACTCTTAAAGCACCACTTGAGTATCAGGGCTCCAGAATTGAAGAACTGACAAACACAGTTGTTGGTTCATTTCAAGTTGTTGAAAAGAAGTTGGATACTTTGGAAGAATCCGTGCAGAGATCTGCTGGAAGTGCAATTACTGAAGGATCCATTCAAGTTGCCGATGCGGGTCATGGAAATGTTCACTCACAAGCTGAGAATGATGATGGAAATAGCATCGATTTCCCGACCGTGAACAGTTTCGATTATATGCTTGCCAACGCATTCACTTGCCCCATCATTCTTGAATTTCAAGACGAAGTGAAGATTCCTGGTTTGGATATGTGAAGCTACCGCACACCTGACCGCAACCCCGACCATAGTACTCGACCGTTACCTCGACCGCTTTGTTGACCGCACTTTATTTTTCATTCTATTAGGCTGGGTGCCTTGAAACAATTTCTGTTTAACTTTTATTTGGGTCTGTAACACAACTACATTTATTCTCTCTTTTGTTTTGTACTCTTATGCTTCATCGCTTTAATGATTCAGAGTACTAGTTATGATTGTGTTGTTTTGATGCTATTCATTTCCTTCATATATCATCTTTTTGAATTGCATCAAAAATATTTCTATCTTCTAGGATTAGTCCTTTTATTTTATTTTTAGGATGATAGAAATCTATAACATTGACTTACTGTGTGTGCATTGACTTGGGGCATGAACTTAATAAAACTTAATTTCTTGAAACATGTTATTACCAAGTACAATGAATTAGTCTTTGTTATAGTAGGTAATGGTCTCAATCAAATAGGGGGAGATTGTTGGGTATGCATATTATAAACCACTCCTATTACCTAGATTTGATTGATCCCATAACCTTATTTTACTTTTTATGGACTTTAGGTTCTATTGTAAGAAGTTTTATCACATCATTAGTTAAGTCCATTTTTAGTTTAGCTAGGCTTAGAAGATCAGCCCCTCAAATTTTGAAGAAATCCTGCTGCTGAAAGACTTCTGCAAAATTGGCCAAGTCTGCCAACCTCACCTAGGCGACCGCACTACTGACCGCTTTAGTGACCGCAGACCTTGGCAACCGCAAATCCAAGAAAAGACAAACTTGATTTGAACGTTGCAAATTCAAATTTGAATTTGGTCGTACACGATAGTACATCTGGACCACTAACTTTTGTAACTACAAGACAAAGATGTGAGCTCCAATCAGAATGCTCCAGCTCATCATCTTCCAACAGCTATTTCTCAACCCAAGGCTATAAATAGACCTTGAACTCTTCATTGAAGAGTGCTGAGATTCAAAGAGAGAAATTGCTGTCGAAATACTTGGTGATTGAAGATCATACTCAAGATTTCCAGAATCATTTGAATCTTCAAGCATTCGCATTCAAATCTTTAAAGATCCCCAGCAAGCCTTCAAGAACATCAAATCTCAAGCCCAGCAACACTTAAAGATTCATTAGGCTCTCAATCATTTAGATTATATAGAGCTCTTGATTCTTTACACACACACACCCCGATTGATCAATCACATAGATTGCATCATTAGGGATACACCGGTCTAAGTCTAGGATTTGTTCTTCATAGAAAGTAGGAATTAATTCAAATCTTCATCTTTGTAATTTGTACTCAAGAGAATTAATACATCCTCCATTCAAAATCCAAGACTGACCATCTTGGTAAAGGACGTAGATCTTTTAACAGATCGACCCTTTCCAAATCATTGAGTCATTTACATTCTGCAAATTTACTTTCTGCAATTGTTTTTATTGTTCTTATTGTTCTTATTGACTTTGTTTGTTATTTAGTGTTTTGATCTTTCCAGATACTCAAACGATTGTGAATTGTGTTTGTTGCTTGCCTTTTGCCTAAGTCATTACTTCTGACTACTTATCATTTTGCCAAAACTCATAGACACAAACTTCCATTTTCAACCTTTCTAGTCTGTAACCTTGCTTGCTGCAAATCGCCGACCGCAAGGGTTACCGCTCCGCTTACCGCATTGCCGACCGCATTGCCGACCGCAATATTGCTTGCCGCGCTATTCGCTTATCTAGCAGTTTTTAACTTCAAAAACAACTCTACTTCGTTTTTATCGAAAACTTCCGCTGTGCATTTTGTTACTGAGTTTGTGGTTTTTCATTTGACCATAAAATTCAAATAGTAAGCATAAGGTTGAATTTTGAAAAAGGGTTGATAATTTTAATTTTAAATAGGCTATTCACCCCCCCCTCTAGCCTCTTTTCATACCCTTGTTGTGTCTTTGGGACCAACAGTATGCTTCACGAATGGTCTCAGGTCAGAGCAGTTAACTTATGAATTGTCGGTCAGAGAGCCCCTCACAAAAGCTGAGTTGTACCACGTTGCTTACGCCACGGCCATCGCCGAGGAGAAGAAAAAGACGTTATATGGCCATAAGGAACGAGACCGAGATCATGACAAGTCGCATAACGGGAACTCGTCCCAGGGGACCAACGGGGGAAACGGCAAAGGCAAAAACAGGACCAGGGGGACCGAGACATTCACCACATTCAATAAACCGATCTCTGAGATCATGAATCTGGTGGATCTCCCCGACCCCAAGCCTCTGAAAGACAACCCGAAATACCCGAGGGATACCACAAAGTATTGCTCCTATCACAGAGATAACGGCCACGACATCGAGAACTGTTTTGCTCTGAAGAAGATTCTACAGAAATTGGCCGATCAAGGCAAGCTCAATCATTTCATGGCCAAGGACAATAAACGCCCAAGGGAAGAAGACAAAAACAATGATCAGGTGGACAGGCCACCTCGGGCCAGGTTGATAGGCGTGATCAGAGAGGAAATTCCATCAAACAAGAAACTCAAGGAGCAGATTTACGAGCTAAGTAAAGTCTTCCACATCCCTCCCTAGATCCATGAGAGGGAGGAAGTGATCAGTTTTTCTCCAAATGAGTTGGTGGGAAACCGTGCAATGAGAGAACAACCATTGGTCATCACAAGCCGCATTGATAATTGCGATTCAGACAGGCTCCTCATAGACTCCGGAGCGGCCAAGGATGTGCTATACTATCGCACCTTTAAAGAGATGGAACTTCCTGATACAATGCTGACCCCATATAATGGAAGGCTAGAAGGATTCACTAATCATAAGGCCGATGCCAAAGGAACCGTCGACTTACTCTTGGAAGTCGGCACTCATCCCTACAAAACCTCGGCCACGGTCACCTTCATAGTCATGGATCTAGACAGTGATTACCATGCTATCCTAGGTGCACCCAGTCAAGGAAAATTGGGTTTGGTTGCCTCCCTCCCCCACCAACGGGTGAAGTTCCCCACCCCGGCTGGAATTGGGTCCGTCCCAGGGTCGCCGAGAGATTTTTTGGAACATGTAATGAAGTCCAGGAAAGCAAAGGCCAAGATGGAGATTGATACTCCTGATAAAAGAATCACGGTTTCAAAATCAACCACGGTTACAACCTCGACGCCACATATCGGTGTTATATTGGCGACTGTTGAAGATGAACCGGAAGAGTGGGTTATTCTTGACAACGACGTCCCAACTAAGGCCGAGGTTACTTACGGCTTAGACGGCTTCGGCTGTATCTCGATGAACACAGCTTCGGACAACTTGGCTCTCGTCGTCGTCCCAAGCTCGGAGGCCACACAGCCGACTGATATGGAAACCGAGATCGAGAAACTGTTGGACATGGAAAACCTAAGTTTGGAAGGGGAGGACAAGGAGAAGGTCAAGCAGATCATTGTCGAGACCCTAGAGTTCAGAGACGGCCCCGAACTTAAACCAGTGGATCAGTTAGACGAGGTCGTCATCAACCCAGACTGTCCAGATCAGAAAGTAAAGATTGGGAAGCAACTCTCCCAACAAGAACGAGAAGAGCTCATCTCCCTACTCCAAAACAATTTGGATGTATTTGCCTGGAAAGTAGACGACATGGTGGGAGTAAAGGAAGCTGTCGCTCTCCACAAACTGGAAGTCGACAAGTTCTTCAAACCGGTCAAGCAGACGAGACGAGTCTTCTCTACCGATAAGGAAAAAGCAATTGAAATCGAGGTCGACAAACTCCTCAAAGCCGGCATCATAAGAGAGGCAACATACCCCGAGTGTCTTGCAAACGTCGTCATGGTAAAGAAGCACAATGGAAAATGGAGGATGTGCGTGGACTTTACGAACCTGAACAAGGCCTGTCCCAAAGATAGCTATCCCCTCCCCAGGATTGACAAGCTCGTAGACTCCATTGCCGGCCACCAAACCCTCAGTTTCTTGGACGCGTACTCTGGCAATCATCAAGTCAAAATGGCCGAGGACGACATAGAAATGACGGCATTTCAAGCTGCAGGCGGCGTATACTGCTACGTCATGATGCCTTTCGGTCTAAAGAATGCAGGAGCCACGTATCAGAGGATGGTGAACAAGGTCTTCAAATCTCAGATAAGCCAGAATATGGAGGCCTACATTGATGACATGGTGATCAAGACCAAGATCGGTAGCCATACACCAGATCTGAAAGAGACCATTGACAACTTAAAAGCTAACGATATGAAGCTCAACCCTAGCAAGTGCGTCTTCGGGGTTACCGCGGGCAAGTTTCTAGGTTTCATGGTTTCTCAGCGAGGCATCGAGGCTAATCCAGAAAAGATCCAAGCCTTGATTGATATGAGGGAGCCGACTTGTATCAAAGAGGTTCAAAGGTTGAACGGGAGAATAGCAGCACTCGGTAGGTTTATCGCCAAATCGGCAGAAAAATCCCTCCCCTTTTTCAAAGCCTTGAAGGGAACAAAGGATTTTGCTTGTATGCCAGAGTGCTCGACCTCGTTCCAGCAACTGAAAGACTACCTCGGCTCTCCACCCCTACTTAGCAGCCCGGTCATGGGTGAGACATTGTACGTCTTCTTAGCAGCAACCGACCGAGCCGTAGCAGCCGCGCTAGTCAGAGAAGAAAGCGGTATCCAGAAGCCGGTCTACTATGTCAGCAAGGCACTGTCAGATACCGAGAGCAGGTACTTCAATGCCGAGAAAATTGCTTATGCCTTGGTAATTGCGGCCAGAAAACTACGAGCCTACTTCTCGGCTCATCCCATCACGATATATACCAATGCTCCTCTTAGAAAAATACTTCACAAGATGGACAGCTCAGGACGCCTACTTAACTGGTCGATCGAACTGACCGAATTCGATATAACCTACAAGCCGAGGAAGACTCTTCTGGCCCAACCGCTTGCTGATTTCTTAGTCAAGACCGCCTTCACAAGTGAACATACGGCGACCACCCGAAAAAGGAAGTTCCCTATGGATAGAGAGCCCTTGGAAGAACTACCGCCCAACTGTTGGGTCCTATACACCGACGGGTCAACTACCCAAGGAAGAAGCGGCGCTGGGGTCTACTTGACTAGCCCTGCCGGCGAGCATGTTGCACGTGATTTTATCAGGTTCAAGTTCCCTGCCTCAAATAATCAAGCTGAATATGAGGCCCTAATCCTGGGACTTGAAAGAGCCAAGTTATTTGGTGCGACGAGATTGGTAGCATACAGCGACTCCCAACTGGTGGTGAATCAAGTTAAAGGGGAATACAACACCGAAAACCACATGCTGACCAAGTACAAAGACCTCGTCCTAAACCTGACCAGGAACTTTGAGTTCTGGGATATACGGCAAGTTGGTAGAGAATACAACCTGGAAGCCGATCTGCTTTCAAAAATGGCAACAGCTGCAGACTCGGATCCCTTGATCATCTACACCGACCAGCCTGCTTATGAAAGACTGTAGATTTTGCTCTTAGATAATGAGGAAAGGACATGGATCGACGACTATAAGGACTACTTGGAGAAGGGAAAGCTTCATGAGGACGAGTTAGAGGCCAAATCGATCAAAAAGAAGACGGCAAGATACATAGTCTGGAATGGCATCCTGTATAGAAGGTCATTCTCTAGACCTCTCCTTAGATGTGTCGCGCCAAAAAGCACCGAGAAACTCCTCGCCGAGGTACATGGGGGAGTTTGTGGGGGACACCCGGGGGCCAGAACCCTTGCCCACAAAATCATCACACTTGGCTACTATTGGCCAAATATGAGGGAGGATGCCCAAGCCTATGTAAAAAAATGTGACAAATGTCAACGCTACTCCGACTTACCCAAAGTACCTGCCGTAGAACAGAGCTTGATCACACCGACATGGCCATTCGACATGTGGGGAGTCGACATCATTGGACCATTCCAATTAGCCAAAGGGAGCAACAAATATGTAATAGTGGCAGTCGATTACTTCACCAAGTGGGTATAGGCGAAACCACTAGCAAAGATCACTGAAGAGAACGCCATCAACTTTATCCATGATTACATATGGTGCCGGTTTGGCGTGCCACACACTATAGTGACAGACAATGGCCTACAATTCTCTGATGCTTTCACAGAGGAGATAAATAGGTTGGGAGTCAAGCACAAGAAGTCGTCACTCAGCCATCCTCAGGGCAATGGACAGGCCGAAGCCGCCAACAAACTCGTCTTAAGAGCACTCACCAAGAATTTAGAAGGCAGTCAAGGAAAGTGGCTGGACGAACTCCCCCTAGCTCTATGGGCCGTCCGTACAACCATTCGGGGGCCAACTGGGGAGACACCCTTTGCTATGACTTATGGTTCAGAAGCAATGGCACCAGCCGAGATGGCCTTGCCGACTTTCAGAGTAACCAACTATGATGAGGTCGTTAATGAGTACAATCGACTACTGGACCTAGACCTAGATGACGAAAAAAGGCTAACCGCCCAACTCAGAATGATCAATTACAAGCAAAGAACCAAGGCCTACCATGACAGCAAAGTGAAAAAGAGAACCTTTGAGGTCGGTGACTGGGTACTCAGAAAAATTGAGTCGACACACTTGAAGGCACAACAGAATAAGCTCTCGCCAAACTGGGAAGGCCCTTACATCATCACCCACATTATACAGGAAGGGACTTACATGCTCAAAACTCCGGAAGGAAAAGAGCTTAAACACCCATGGCATTCCGAGCACTTGAGAAAGTACTATCAGTAACACCTCGGTTAGCTATTTATTCTTTTTATCAGATTTTCAGTCTTAGATTCTATAGTTGATATCTAGTTGTGTCTTAGTTTGATTCCATCAATAAAATTTCATTTATTTTATTTACATCAAGCTTTGATTATACTGCATAACACGTTCTTAGCGTTATTTACAATGCCGATATTACCTAACGAAGTCGATGAGCACACTTAAAGCATGACTTCTAAAGCCTAGTTTCAATAACTAGCACCCTAACGAAGTCGATGAGCACACTTAAAAGCATGACTTCTAAACCCTATTCTCAATAACTAGCACCCTAATGAAGTTGACGAGCACACTTATGCATAACTTCTAAAGCCTAGTTCCAACAACTAGCACATAAGACGACTTGAGTTGGTCCTAACGGTCAGACTAAACGTATCAAAACCGGACACTAGACATTCGTCGGAGCTCAACGGTAGACCACCTCGGCCCAAACATATAAGCCTATTATGGCTTTCCATATGGTGAGCGACCACGGCCTGTGTCGCGACCTAATTGGCACATCTCCATATAGTGAGCGACCACGGCCTGTGTCGCGACCAAATTGGCACATCTCATGACAGTGTCGACGTCTCAAACCGAGATAAAATAAAACGAACTGATAACGAGATAGTACTTAAATGAACAGGTTAAGCAAAGGCTAAAACGCCTCAAACCGAGGTTTACAAGTCTAAAAAAAAAAAAAGTGTTTACGCCCCCCAGTTAACGCTGGGCCCTGGCATACAAATACTAAACAAAAAATTGATTGTTTCTAGCCAAACCGGCTTTCTGCAATAAAACAAACATTGTACCAAGAGGCCCCACCGGCCTTACATCACAAAAACAACGTCAATCAACACCTGCATCAGCATCCGTCGCGGCTCTTTCCAAAAGCTTTTCAAAGTTATTAGGATCCAATTCTGGTGGGTCCCAAACTGGCCTGTTAGCTATTCGGTCCCGGGCCTTGATGATCCTTAGAGCGCCTTCTGAAAAGGGGACCATAGAGTGAGCCGCCCTTGCATCCACACTATAAGCATCCTGCTGGAAAAGACGAGCACATTTCTCCAACGGCACGTTGACTTCCGGATCGATGTAGAGAAGACGAGTCAAATTAGACCAGGTATCATTATATATCGTGCCGACGCGGTCGCTCAAATCCTCCCTAAATTGGGGCCCCTTCTTGTAAGCTTCAACAGCTGCTTTCTCCCTTTCCAACACGCTCTCCTCCAAACGGGCATATCGGTCTTCCAACAGGGCAAGTTTTTCCTCAGCAGTGGCTTTCTCAACAGCGAGCATCTCAACCCTTTTCCTTTCTTCCTCGACATCGGCTCTTGAAGACGACAGAGATTCGTTCAAAGTGGCCAACTCGGCCTTAGCCTGGCGTTGCAGAGTATCGAGAAAGGCCTTTTCCTTTCCCAAGACGACCACCCTATCATTAAGATCACCGTTAAGATTTTCTAGCTTTCCCACCTCAGCTTCTTTTTCCTTCAAAGATTCGTAGACTTGTCGATACATGGTGTAGTCGACCTGTGCAAGGGAAGCAAGCTGCCAAAAAATAAAAGTGAGCAAACGGATACAGAGTGCAAAGAAGCCGGACTAACCAGGAACAGTACCTCACTAAGTATCAATCCCTTGCGGTTCAACATTTGTTGAGAGGTGAGTCTTTCGGTAGCCAGCTTGTCTATGGTATCGGCATTCATAGCCCTTTTTATCACTGGGCCTCCCTTCTTCAGTGGAAGACCAGACTGAACCGACACGTCCAAGCCCGACAGGATGGAAACTTCACCGAAACGCTCCACCCAATGTTTCACCTCGTCATCAGAAGTAACTGGGGCAGAAGCAGAGTCAGGGGTAGGGGCCACCCTCTTCGTGGACCGATCACGGGTCTCGACCTCCCTGGCTCTTTTCGGGCGACCATGCGAGTCTCCCTGTTCCACCTCGGTCATGCCCTGAGCGTCCTGACCCTGGTCCTGACTTTCAATCTGGTTATCTGAAGGGGCTTGCTCGGTCTCGGGGATTACCTCATCGGTACCCCCACCAGCCTCCTCGATGACTCGGTCCGATAGAGGAACCGCTGAAGCATCTTTATTTCGGAGCAACGCCTGCCTAGCGTCCATATCGGCATGACGTTTTTCCAAGGCAGCGGCCCTCGATTTTTCTTTCTTCAACCTGGCTGCCTCAACAGGATCAACTTCATCGATCTCAATCTCGTTTATTTGTTCCATGGTTAAAACTGCACAGAAGATAAATATCAGACCGAGACGAGATAAAAATCATGAAGGAAACAAAAAGAACAAGATTCGATAATTACAGCCAATCGTGTCTTCGGCCCTAAGACAAATTTTGTTCTGTTCTTGACAACGCATTCATGAAGAAAAACAAAGTTTGGGTAGACAATCCAATCGGGAAACCTATTCCCCCGCAAAACATCCACCTTGGGCACAACACCGTCAAGAGGCCCCTTCATCAACCTGGCTTGGACATAATACCGAGGATCTCTTTCCAGCTCACTCCAATCCAGGGTACCAAGGTTAGAAAATTCCTCAAGTTTGGCGATCAGGTCGTCACTCCATGCGGGCTTATGGATCTCAGTAGGACGACAAGGAACATAATCCGGAACATAAAACTCCCATCCAAAACGAGACTCTACTCTAATCACATGGGCATTCCACCCGGACACTTTACTGATGGTGCCAGAAATGGGGGAGATGATTTTGGGTTTGGTAGAATCCGACTTAATGGTAAGAGTCCTCGTAGCCTTGTTAAAACTCACGTTGAAAAAATGATCGAAAGCAGACATACAAGGCTCGAAATTAAGACTACGGCACAATACAAAGAAACTGACCAAATATCGAATGGCATTGGCACCAATATGAGCCGGCACGATCTCCCAAGACTCCAGGAATTCGTTGATAAAGGGATCAAGAGGAAGCCTTAGACCCAGCTGAAACTGCTTGAAGAAAAACGAAACGACTGCCTGATCATAGTAGAAATTATGGGCTTTCTCATCGGTATCCAAAGGGACGGCTTTACTATAATACAGACGGTACTCATCACGATCTATTCTATATCGGGAATACAAAGTTTCTAACATCTCGTCCCCAGGTTTGGGATGTCTGTCTATAACGGGACCTGACTTCCCCATTTTCTTACTAGTCATCTTACCACTAGCACCACGTCTCGGTCTGGAAACACCGGCATCAAAGCGGTCCACTATCCTATCGGAAGTACTCTCCCGGCCATACCTGTAGAAGAAGCAGAGGGGTTAGACTCATCGAGAAGCCTTCGTAAGGCCATATCCCCCCCCCCCCCCCGAATCGACTACGAGGACCGAGGAGGTTATACCCTCAAGACGAGATCGAATCAGGGATTTGTCCTTTACATAGAATAAATAAATATGGTCAAGGACTTTATCCTCATTATCGAAGACAATCATATCGGCATCGTCATCCTCCCTAACCCTCGGGGCATAAAGGCCAGATGGATACCTCAGATCTTCCCTAGGTGACCCCCTCGAGTACAGGATATCCCTCACGGCTAATAACGACAACATATTCCAATGCCCATTTGACTTAATATAAATCCTATTGTTTCTTTGATAACAACCATACAAGGGATTTTTACCCGAAATCAGAGGTCCAGACATTGGGAAGAGGTGAAAGCTCAAGATATATAGCTAAGTAAGAACAATAGCAGGCGAAGCAGTAAAACCCACAAAGTAACGCTCAGATCCCCAACTGTGGAAAATCAACAAGAGTAAGGGGGAAAAGTACCTTAAAAATGGAAAGGGATCGGAGGGAGCTAGTCGAAAGGCCGCCTTAAGCACTTTAATCAAAGCAGAATTGAGGGGAATCACTCCAAAATCAGAGTTCTTGTTTGATTCGCCAGCAGACAGTCACACTACGCAGGTGAGGAATTTGAAAGTAAGAATATTTTCAAGGGTTTATTGTGGAGTATAGATAGGCGGGTAAAAAATTATGGGTCCGGGTTTAACTCAGAACTGGCCCGCGACCCATGGGCAGCACACACTCCCACTAACTCATCATGATTCACATTTAATGGGCCGCGTTTTTGAAATGACTGTCCCATCACTGGGACACGTGCACCAATCAATATAAGGAGAAGACAAACGATTGAAGTGACTCAACTGCCGTTTGAGAAACACAAGCAGACTGCCAATGCTAGATCAACACGTGTCAAGACGAGACCTACAGCAGGGATGCCAGTCCGCTTCAAAAATCACACTTTTCGGGTGCCTGGATCGACATTGAAGGGTTCAGCACATAGGTGTAACCGACACCCCCACGATGGACCGACATCCTTAGTGGTATCCAAGAACAGGACGAAACTGAGATGAGGAAAGGTCAGGGGTAAGTCGATGGCGGGCGGTGATTGAAGTTATGGTTGAACGACAGGTGCAAATGCTTTCCATGCCGACATGACAGCTAAGATCAGAGGATCAGCATTACTTTATAGCAACATCATGTAAAAGGTAATGATAATGAAAAAATTCAAGGTCATATGAAACGCAGAGAGTTCACGCTATGAGGTTAACTCAAAAACGGAGCAAGGAGGGCAAAGGAGAGAACCCCAATATATATATATATTTAACAAAAGACCCACACAGCGAGGCCGGGGGCTTGGCCTGTACAAAAAAGAAAAAGAGAAAAAGGTTATCATTGGGCCAACATGAAGCTATTTATTTTGGTTCTTTCGGTACCACTCCATCTCTTCCTGGAAAGCTTTGAAGTCTCTTTCTTCTTCTTCGTCCTCTTCATCTACCTCGCTGGAGCTGCTGTCCTTATCATCACTTGAATCTTCATCACTACCTTCGACGCAGGGCTCCTCCCATTCACGATTGCTATTATCCGAGTCTTCACCATCCAGACAGTGATCATCAGGGGGAAGTGAGGAGCCGTCAGCAGATTCTTGGTCATTTGGGACGGGCGAGTTCTTCGCATCATCTGAGGAATCATATTCCTCTGGGAAAGCATTATCATAATCTCTTTTTGCCATGAATAAAGTTTGAAAGAAGAAAAGAGGGTAAGGATAATGTGAAAAATTAAAGCACTGATCCTCTATTTATATTACTTAAGAGGGAGTTAGTTGAAGGGTAATTAATATTACTCATATTTGGAATCCAACTGGAGTTTTCCCCATTCCAAGAAGAACAATGATTCAATTAGCATTAAATCCTATTGGCATCAGCAAATCAAAGCGAGGATTTTGGCGGCTACAACTGTCACATCAATCAACCAGAAATTAAATACCCAACAATTTCTATTCGGCATGCCGAGATAGAAACTCGGGGGCCACTGAACGACATAAACCGACTTGGTAGATGGGAACCCAGACACTAGGCCCCGCGTACCTAACGGACCTATACCGAGAGGCCCACTCACGGGAAGCCCATGTTTACAGGCCGACATCAAATAAGGCCGAGCAGGCAGTCCTTGCTTAGGCTGAGTCCGAGAAGCCCAATCCCTAGCCGGCCTCTATGACGAGCCGAGTTAGATGATGGGCCGACTTATATCAGAAACCTCCCATTATCATTGGGAAACCTCTTACAAAGTTATACTATAACTCTAAAACTAAGAGTCCTTATCTGAACCAGGATAACTCTCATACCAGATAACAGGATATCATCCATCCTTATCAGGAGTCTATCTCCAAGGAATGCGAGTCCTACATCAGCACGGCATCCTAGCTTCTCTAAGAAGCTAGGACTCATTCACCCACACCTATATAAACAGGTCCTCACAACAGGAGAAGGGTAATGAACTTTTGACTCTAATCTGGTCAATTGATTTTCTCTATTTCTAATCACCCATATCCTTATTTTTACACCGGAGGGCCTTCGCCGGTGAAGCCCCGTTGTAGTTTACGTTTGTTTCGTGTGTGCAGATCCGGCCATCAAGAATTGTCGCTGGGATTATCCGAACCGCTAGACGAAGGCTGATCCAACCAGATTTTGGCATCATCAATTATTATTATTATTATTATTATTATTATTATTATTATTATTATTATTATTATTATTATTATTATTATTATTAGTATTATTATTACTATTACTATTACTATTACTATTACTATTACTATTATTATCATTATTATTATTATTATTATTATTATTGTTATTATTATTATTGTTATTTTTATTATTGTTGTTATTATTATTATTATTATTATTATTATTATTATTATTATTATTATTATTATTATTATTATTATTATTATTATTATTATTATTATTATTATTAGTATCTTCCCTCTTGTTTCAAAATTTTATTCACACCTATTTCTTCTTCTTTTTTAATTTTATTTTTACATCTTTTATTTCACGATTACATATGATGATTTGTGTTAGCCGACTCCAAACATTTTAGTACTAAGTTTTTTTTTTATTGTTGTTGTTGCTATTGTAGGGAGTAATAATTAGAGTTTATTAATGGGGGAATAGCAATTTGGTTTCTTTCTTTTACTCACGGTTTGCAAGGTTAATCTCATGCAAAATAGTCAAGTAGTTCTTGATTTTTATTTATTTTTTGTTGCAATTAGATGATAAATTGATGGGATATTAGTTTTTTAACATTTCAAAGTCATGTGAATTGCACATGATGTTTTAAGATGTTTTTGGAGCTACACATGTCCGATTGATATGATATATTTTTTTCAAAATGAAGCTAATATTTTAATCTACAACACACTCCTTCCGTCCCGATTTAAGGTTCTTAGTTTGACTTTACACGTTTATTAAGGAATCAAGGAAAACTTGAGTCAAGAATAGTAGTGGGTGGAGGATGTAATTGTCCATTCATAAAGCAAGTGGTGAAAATAGATAGGTAAGTGATGATTTTTTTTTTTGTAGTATATGGACTTTATGAGGACAAGATTGTCCAAAACACTATTTATCGTTTGTCTTTTGAGGAATAAAACAACTAAAAACCTTAAATTGAGGCATACCAAAAAGAAAAGTAAGAAACTTAAACTGGGACGGAAGTAGTATTTTATTTTATTTTATTTTATTTTATTTTATTTTATTTTATTTTGCAAGTTTTGACGGTGACCAAATTATTTTATATTAAATGAAAAGGGGAATAAAACACATGAAAAATTAATCAGAAAAAGATATTACTCCCCAAATATTTAGGAAGTACATGCTATATGTTGATTATCAGTTTATAGAAATATTTGATAGCAAAAAAAAGAGAGGGGGATGAGTTGGGGGAAAAGTGTATGTGGAAAGGGTCATGAAGGAAGGTAGCAGAGTGGTGTAGGAATGTAAAGGAGAGAAAAGATGGTATATCATGATGGAAAGTAGTAATTTTTCGAATTATTTTTTTCAATGTTCTCTATTCTTAAATATTTTTTATTTATTTAACTTGCAAATTAATATAATATAAATAGCTTATCAAACTAATTTGAAATATATACTCCCTCCGTCTCTAGCTAGTGTAGACCAAAATTTTGGGCACACAAATTAAGAAAATGTAAGAGAGATAAATAATGAAAAGAGGTGTTTGTGAGTATGAAAAATTAAATTGGAGAGAGAATGAGTGGGAGGAATAGTAAGTTGATTGGTGCTGTGAGTGTAAAAGTAAAGTAGGAGAGAGAATGAGTGAGAAGAATAGTAAAAATTCTTTGGCATTTTGGGGTAGTCCACACTAACTTGAGATGGACGAAAAAGGAAAGAAGTCCACAATAACCTAAGACGGAGGGAGTGCATGTTCTAGATTTAAATATTAGCTTAAATATAAAATAATAATTAGTACAATCGGATATGCAAAAACAACTTAAAACGTCCTTTAAAATGTCATGTGTAAGTCACATGACTTTGAAGCTGTTAAAAAAACTAGGGCAAATTGCACTTTAGTTACCTGAGTTTGTCGTCATGTTTCAATTGGTTATCCAATTTGTGTTTGTTACAATTTGGTTGCTGAATATGTCTTTTTGTTGCAATCAGATGTAATTTTGGTTAGCCCGTTAAAAAACTAATGAAAATGGATGAAAAAAGTAACAAGCTCCTTTCAAATTGCAATGATCATGCCTACAATCTAAATAATCTCACTTCACCCTTTAGCTCCTAATAAATGTTTTTTTTTTTGGAAGAAGCTCCTAATAAATGTTAAAAAACTAACATAGTGTGGCAGAGGGTTTTTATAGACGCACAGATCGATATAGATATGAGTTTAAATTAAAGATTATCAATTTACATTTAACCACTATTATTTACTGGATTTTTTTTTCCAAAGGATTTACTGGATTTTTATATATATAATGGATATCATATCTTTTATTACAGGCATATTTCCTATTAAATAATGAATATCTTATTTATTTTTATAATTTTTATGCAATACATAATTATTGAAACACCCATCATGTGTCACGACATGCCAAATTATGTGTTAGAAATTGGGGTTGGGTGTAATGATAATCCCGGATAGTTGACTGAATCGTGTATAATCCACTTTCCGAATAAAGTATTTCGACCCTTATTGAGTTACACGAAATCTCCATTGGGATAAGACAATCAAACTTTCTGTTTCTAGGCAAAGAAGACGGATTGAATACTTAGAGAATTGTTTTAATTTTTCGTATTCTCAAATGTGACCAAAATCTGTTTATAAACAGATGGCTGTTAGCAGTAAGAAATGGTTGACATCTAACAGTCACAATTGTTAGCAAACCATTGTGACTTTTGGTTTTGGCGGGAAAAACGGATAGTATATTTGGAGCACCAAGGGGAGCTGCCCCTTGACCCCTGCTTCTTTGTCGTGGTCGAAAACATATTAACTCAAACGAGTGTGTACTCCACACTTTCCCTTACTCGTATCCGAGCCTAATATGAAATCGCATTGGTCTCTAGTAAATCGCAATTACATAAAATAGCTGATGACACTAAAATCACCAACATTACGTTAACTTTTTAAACATTTGTTAGGAGCTAAGGAGCGAAGTGGGATTATTTAGACTGTAGGGATGACCATTGCATTTTGAAAGAAACTTGTCGCGACCCCGAACCCCGCGGGCCCGAGATCGCGAGCTGGACGTCGACTTACTAATCAAAATACCAAAATATCGGAGATAAAAATTTCATTTCATATCAAAAGATGATAACACAAGGTTTTGGAAAACAATTTAACAACAACAATGTACTAGTGTAAGCCCCATAAGCTCACACTACAAAATAATAAAATATACAAATCTTAGTGACGTCAAAGTGTGGTACAACTATCCCCAAAAGAGTTACACATTTATATAATGTAAACCCACCAATACACTTGCCCCAAAAGCTCAACCCTCGCGACGTCCTCGTGATCAGCGAGTCTAATTCCTTGGTCCTGGGGGGGGTTAAGGAAAAACAAAGATAAAAAGAAAGGGGGTGAGATAAATCTCAATAAGTTACTAATGCAACTACATGACATGCTATGATGCAATAATCAATAATAAATCACATAACACATAGCAATTATCATATATCAGATAGCAGCGGAAATGAACACATAACAAAGGATATTAGCCAAGGTTTTCCAAACCGATAAACCAAATAAAGGTCGCTGCGCAGCTTCAATAATCAACAAATCATCATCTTCATAATAGCATGAAAGCTGAAGAGAAATCCCCGGTACCGGAACCAATAACAAGGGGACAGTGACACACAGTCAAAGCCCGAAAACCAATAGCTAAGTGCTCACAAAGGGGCTAGCTCATCTCACATCCAAGGCCAATCTGGAGGAGGGAAATAATGGGGCAAAACAATGGTCAACATCACAATGGACTTTGCTGTGCCATCATAATGTTTCGCATCGCCCAAACACACACAAAATACCAGCTGGACTTTCAAGTAAAGGCTAAGTAATAAAATACTAGCACGATAAACAACTAATGATTCCAAAGTAGGGAACCAATCCAAATAAATTACCACAAAGGTAAACCAATCCAAACAACACATCAAGGATGGACCACATTCCCAAAATGATACTTAATCAAATTCCATAACATATTTATTCACAAAAGAATCAAGTCCAATTAATAAAACCTAAACTAGTTAAGCCATTAGTCCTAAATCAAGCAAAAGGGCAGAATTCTGGAACAGGGGGCGGGCGGGCTCCTGGAATGGGGCGGGCGGGCGCTTAATTGACCAGAAGGTCTGGCCGCATAAAAAGATGGGTAGGCGGGCGCCTGGTCCAACCCGGGTGGGCGCCTGGTCTGGTTCATGGCCGGGAAAACAGAGCTGGGTTCTTACAATTTCGACCCAAAAATCCACCCAACACAAAATACTCAAAATCAACTCCTTTAACAAGTTCCAAAATGAACCAAAACAACAACTAAGATTATGGGGGACATAAATAACATCATTCCACAACTTGAACTAAGATTGAATCCCTACATTCCCAAGAACACCATTTTTAGCCAAAACACTAACAAATCCCAAATAAATTCCAAACTCAACCAAACTTCAAATATAACAACCCAAGCATTATATAAGCATCATATGAACTTTTTAGCATAAAAATGGGGGGGGGGGAAGTAACTTACTTGAATTTTCTCAAAGTTGCCGGAACTCGAATATTTTTAGCCCTCTACGATCCTAACGACGATCTAAACAAGTTTCATGTTTTAAGAAATGAGAAATAACAAGACGAAGATGGTTAGATTGAAGAGAGAAGGTAGAGAAGAAATACTTACCAAATTCAAGGAGAGAGAGAGAGAGAGAGAAAGAATGCTGGGAGAGATGAGGGAGAGGTGAGGGAGAAGAGAGGGGGTAGGGAGGAGTAGTAAAAATCATTTTCCAAAAACTTACACCTAGGCCCCTCCTCACTACTTGTAGATACCCCGGGGAACCATGGCTTGGCTATAGCGGTGAATTATCCTAGGATGTCTAACTTGTTTTAGATTGTTTAGAGTCGCCACCTATGTTTTTAAAGGAACATAAGAAAAACCTAAAAATAGCCTAATTTATGTACAAAACCAGAGATTCGGGAGAGAAGGGTTCGGGGGTTAGGTGACGGAGTGGGAAGTACTTAAACACCCACTCCGCCCCGCTTATGCGGGTCTTGCTACTATTGGTGTTCTAATGCTAAATGTCCTTCAATTTATTAACAATGCTAACAATTATAATGTAAAGAAAAAAGGGGAAAAGAATGATTTTATTAATTTAATGCTAAATAGTTACATGTTGGACTAGTGCTAAATGATTACATTAAGAAATGAAATATAAATTAAATGAAGTTTGGAATGTCGGGATGTAACCTTGGCCAAACTTCAATAGTGAAGTGGCCTTTTGGTTGTATCCCTTTTTATGGAGATTGCATACTCACTTAGAAGAGATGAGAATATGAAGAAAGGAAATAAGACTTATAATTTAGAAGAAGAGAATAAACCTTGTACCTTATGCTTGAACGGAGAAGAACCAAATCTTTGTGTTGACCACTTCTTGAAAAATAGACTTTTGTGTGTTTTGAAGTATTTTTGTGTTAAGAAATCATCTCCTCTTTCATGATGGAATGAAGAGGTTTATATAGGTGTTGGAGAAGTGTTTGTGGTCACAAATATGGCCATTCCCCGGATCAAGCCAAGGCATAATGGTCTTGGGGGTTACAAATCAGAAAAGGAGGGAAATTTGGCAAAATCTGAGATTCTGGAAGCGGGAAGCGCGCGCTTCCCACCCCCCCCCCTATGGGAGGAGCACGCCTCCCACAAAGGAGGGCAAAGGCGTGCGCATCCCAGCTTCAGGAAATTCATATTTCAGCCCAAAAGTTAACCCCGTTATGCAGTTAAGCCCCAAAACTAACGGAATTAGTCCAAAAACTTAACGAACATCACGAAAGTCAACGAAAATAAATGAAACAAAGACTCAAGGTTGACTTTGTCACTTAGTCAAATCCAAGACTAACGGAGTAAGTCAAGAACTCAACGGAAAGTAACAAAAGTTAACGGAAAGTAACAAAACATAACAGAAGAGAGGAAGATAGAGAACGTGTATGCAATCGGGACATAAGGGGTCTAAGGCGGGGTGTCTACAGAGCGCCTCGGCGACGTGGATTGCGAAGCAAAACGCGTCGACGAAAGAAAGACAACCGCCGAGGACATCGACAAGAGAAAACAAAGACTCGATAAAGAAAGAATTTGAAATTACAAAGGATAGAAATGCGCTCCCTGTGTGAGCGACTTTTGCTGATGGGAGGGGTATGGTGATTTGAGCGGTCCACCATGGACCAAAGTTGCTGTTTGAAGCCGCACTTGCTGTATGCTGTTTGAAGCCGCACTTGCTTGCTGTTTGAAGCCGCACTTGCTGTATGCTGTTTGAAGCCGCACTTGCTTGCTGTTTGAAGCCGCACTTGCTGTATGCTGTTTGAAGCCGCACTTGCTTGCTGTTTGAAGCCGCACTTGCTGTATGCTGTTTGAAGCCGTACTTGCTTGCTGTTTGAAGCCGCACTTGCTGTATGCTGTTTGAAGCCGCATTTGCTTGCTGTTTGAAGCCGCACTTGCTGTATGCTGTTTGAAGCCGCATTTGCTTCCTGTTTGAAGCCGCACTTACTGTATGCTGTTTGAAGCCGCATTTGCTTGCTGTTTGAAGCCGCACTTGCTTGCTGTTTGAAGCCGCACTTGCTGTATGCTGTTTGAAGCCGCATTTGCTTGCTGTTTGAAGCCGCACTTGCTGTATGCTGTTTGAAGCCGCATTTGCTTGCTGTTTGAAGCCGCACTTGCTTGCTGTTTGAAGCCGCACTTGCTGTATGCTGTTTGAAGCCGCACTTGCTGTGCTACCTGTTATGTGTGTGCTTTGCAAATATACGTGCTTGTGTGGAGTGTGAAATTGTGCTTGTGGTGCGTTGTGATTTGAAAAGCAGAGATTGCTTGAGAAAGAGATTTTGCAAGAATGGAGAAATTGCTTTTGTGTGCGGTGTGATTTGAAGAAAGCGTAAATGTTGTTCATACCTTCACTTACCATGGCCGCTTGATTTGGGATGGATTTCTGATGTTGTGGCTTCGATGAAGAATGTCCATGCTTTGGATGTTGATGAGAGAATGCCCTTGATGTTGGGTTGGCGAGATGGTACTCTGGATGATGGGTTGGTCGTGCCAAAAGGCTGCCTACGTATCCCTTTAAGAGAATCAGACCAGCGTAGTCCAAGGATGATGGAGAACGCTGGAGGAGAGGCTAGGAGCAAAGCAAAGTAAAGCACATAATTTTGCACATAGAAGGAGAAAAAGAAAGATTTTTTTTTTTTTTTTTTTTTTTTTTAGTTCGTGGGTGAACCATTTTAACCATTGTGTGCTTGTGAAGCCAACCCAAGATCAAGTCATGTTCAGTCGAAGTCCGGATTGCCTCGCTTGAATTCTGTTGTCGCTGGTGTGCCCAACGAAGATTGATGTCTAGCCTCAAGAGATTTGTCGGTTATGGGGCTTCAAAAGGCTTTTGATGCCGAGATGAGGGGTTGCTGATTGTAAAGCCCCTAGAATGCCTTTGATGCCAAATTTTGAGGGACTTGCATAGCTCCAAGATAAATCAGCTTTTGGCCCATTCGAGTAAATCGCCCTTTGTTGTTGTAGTGAGCAAGCCCCAAGAGGAGGTCGTTGATGCCAAGCTTCGAGAGATTTCAAAGCCCCAAGTGTCGTGGGCTTGTAGATGGCGGGATGTGAAGACTTTTCATTGTAAGCCCCAAATTACCTCGTGATTGGCTCGGCATTGAGAACTGATGTACCGTTTGGTAGAATTCTTGATAGAGATCTCCTTCTTGCTCTTTCTGGGGAGATGAATGGCCTCATTGTGGTCGATACCCAAATGGCTGAGGGCTTATGTCAAAGGATGCAGTAGTGTCTTGCGGTGCTGTCGAGGTCACGGAGGATAAGGTCTTGGCGTGATAAAGTCTCAAATGAGTATGCTTGCTTGACTCTTCTTGAGTTGAACTAATGACGGATCTTCGGATGCAACTAGTGCTGTGGCCCAACTTTATCTGAGCTGCACCTTGTGCTTTTGATCTTGGAGAAGGGGGTGCTGAATTGCAGAAACATTGGGATTGGCCGTGGCATTTCCCGCTATAACCCTGTTTTGATTAGAGTTTAGCATATTGAATCTTTTTCCTTTTCTCTAAGACTTCTTTCAAAATCTCGCTGTGAGTTCTAACAAAAATCATCAACTTCATTCATAACATCGGAGTCTTCATTTAAAACCAAGAGGCCTTTCACTTGAAGTGTTGAGAGACCCTTGAATCTTGATTGTTCTCATGGAGCCATAAGACTACTCCACATTGCACTTGCTCGAGTATTGTTGCCCAAAAGACTGTCGGTCGCGGTCGGTCGCGAAGCCCTAATACTGCCCTTTGCTTGGATTACTGTAATGCCGTAGCCCAAAAGATTGTAGATTGCGGAGCCCATTGAGACCTTCGGTGCCGAATTGAGGAAGCTTCCAATGTTGCACATGACTTGGCTGGGGATACTGCTGGGGAGTTAATTGCTCTTTGCCGAGGGAGCCTTTAAGACTTGACCGTAGCCCCTAGAGTGCCATCATTGATTGCGAGAAAGGTCCATCCTTGATTGGGGGAACGAGCACGGGCACACGTGACAAGAGGGCTTTTTGACATCCCTTTTGAGAGACTTTGTGGATAGTCTCACACATTTTTTTTTTCGAGCATAGCCTCAAGGGCGTATTGATTGCCAAATGAAGCAAAAGAATCCCTTGTTCTTGAGTCACATAGCCCCTAGGGCGTCACCATATATTGAGCAAAGCAAGAGTGACTCGTCCTCGTGTGAGGGAATAAACATGAGAGGATATGGTAAGATCTACTCCATTTCTCGGGAGCCTTTCGGCGTACTTTAGAAGCACATACTTGAAGAAGCCTTGAAAACTGAGACACATGTTGTTGCTATTTGCTGCCCAAGCCAATTGACTAGCTAGGGATTATTTGTGCAACCTCGTGCCCTTTTATGATAGGCTCGTTCTCGGATGGGTCTTGGCTACCACGGGCCTTCTTTTCATGAACCCAAAAATGCACACTGCTGGAGAGTGATGCCGATAACCCAAGACAACCTTTGATGGTGCTATATCTTGTCGATCTTTTTGCAATCCCAAAGTTGACTCGGTGGGGAATTGACTTGCTGAGGAGATTCAATGTAGAACTTGTCTTCTTTAGAGGCCGGGGATCTCCATTTCTCTTTCCCTTCTCTCTCTCACTCTCTCATTTTTTTTTTATGACGCACCCTGTTTTTTGCCTAGACCGCCCTTTCGGGTTTTCAATCTAGCGGGCATCTCTTTTGCGTCTTCATTTTGACTCGATTAATGAGGAAGTGTGCATTGACTCTAGCTGAGGAGATAAGACATGTGATTTTGCGGTGGAGACCTCTTGTCACTAAAGGTGAGTGACATTGACTTGACTAGGGAAGTGTCCCTAGTATTGACATGTATTTTTTATTGAATTGAATGACTCGCGAAGGCAAGTAAGTCATTAAGAGAGAAGAGAAGGAAAACCCCAATTTGATTGCAAGAAATTGGGAGTATGCAGAAAGAATAGAAGTCCCTAGACTCGACAAGGAACGCGAAATGATTCCAAATCTAAGAAAGTTGTTCAATCTTTTTGGTGATTAATTCATTGGCAAATGAATCGTACAAAGATGTCTTGACAAGTTCGAGATGAAGGCCAATCACCATAACGCGCTAGGGCTAAACATATCTTCTTTCTTGCATGAGACCGGACCCGCAGGTTGCCTACGTTCCTCCAGTGTAGAGGCTCAGGTCACCGTAGTTCTTGTGGATTCTCCATTCTTCGTGATGGAATTGTTGCTTCGTAGCTTCGTCCTTTGTTGGTGGATGATGATGTTGATCTTCTTTGATTGAGGGGGATTTTTTTTTTTTTTTGTGCTCTAACTTTTGCCTAGGTTGATTTGAAGAGTTCAACCTAGCGAGCATTTTTTTTTTTTTTTTTTTTTAATCCCCCTTTGAAAACTTTGCTTGATTTTTCTCCATGCTTGATGTCTTGGATTTGCCGTTGTTGTTGATGTCGTTGCCTTCGTCACGATGTTTAGCCCCTAGGCGTTCAAGTGATGGCCTTCATTCCAAAACTCGTTTAGACATCTTTTCATCATTTTGCCAAGAATTAGATTGAACAACTTGGAAGAGTGTATAAGGACAAGAACGACTTTTATTTGATAAGAAGACTCGACACTTAACATTGGACGAGAGAAAACATTAATGCACACAAAAGAGGACTTTTGACTCTTTTTTTTTTTTTTTTTTATTCCTACTACTAGGTAGAGAAAGAGAAACGGAGATTGTTGTTGTAGTCCCCATTGTCGTTGTAGTCTCCTTGTGGCATGATTTCTTGTAGAAGCCCCATTTCGAAACCAAATCATTCTTCTTTGATGAGTTCTTTCATGTTGGCACTCTCTAAAGGTTGCTCTTTACCCACAGTAAATTCGCCGTTGTCGAACAAATCTTGGATGATGTTTCGGAGAAAGAAGCACCCTTCGGTAGTATGGCCACTATGCTTGTGGTAGCCGCACCATTCACCATTTGCATGATTCTTCGGTATCGTCTTCGGCTTGTACCCCTCTAAAGGCTTGACCTTTCCACTTGCCACCAAAATTTCAAATGCCTCGGCTTGGGTTACTCCTAGGAGAGGAGTGAAAACTCGGTTGTTGGCGGTACCTTTGTAGCTTTTGAGGGACGGGCCACTTGAGCATGCTTTACCCTTAAACTTTGCTTTGCCGTCGGTGAGCTCTTGCAAACGGGCTTTGAGTTCGGAAACCTCTTCCTCGTGAATTCTTTTTTCATAATCAAGACGGGCCTTGAGTTCGGAAACCTCTTCTTTGTGAATCCTCTTGTCGATATCGAAACGGGCTTGCCACAAATTGTCTTTACGGCGGGCATCCTCGACAATCCTATCCATTTGTCCCCCCATTGATTTCATTATGTTGAGTAACCCTTCGTTGGACACGAAATCATTTCCACTGTTGTTGTTGTTGCCGTTGGAAGCCATTGGACCTATTGAAAGAGCACGGTTGATCTTAGATTGGCCCCACAAACACCTTTTGAGTAAAATAAATTTAACCCACAAACACAAAAAAGACTCAACCACATAAGGAAAAACGACTCTTTTTTTTTATTTATTTACAAAGTCGGAAGGACGTGGTCCTTTTTGGGGTTTCTAGGAAAATAATGGAATCGTCACACTAGTATATAGACCTTCCCGCGGTCCCATATACTCATCGGATTCCACCACGCTTGTGAGCCCTACATGTGTCGGGATTAAACTAAATTAATGTAGTAAATCATACATGCGGGGACGGATTTTTATTTTCGTCCAAAAATAGCCACTTTTGGGGACGGAGTTTTATTTCGTCCATTGCAACAAATTGGCATGTATGATTTGAAGACATTAGTTTAGGGAAATCTCGGCACATGAAAAACCGACTTGGTCACAGAGTGTTAGACCCTAGACTAGAATTGTGTGGTTTGTGCTCGGCTTGAATATGAGGCTTAAAGGTCACCCCCGGCATGTAGTCATGAACTACGCCACGGGCTGAGGTTTACCGCTTCGAAAGAGTCAAGGTCGGGTGGAGCTTGAAACTTCCTAGGACGGGCCTCGACGGGTTTGGGGTTGAACATTGTGCGACTCGATAGTGAGCAATTGATAAGAATATGTGCATGTAGTGTGAGGTCTAACATGTGACAAAACATTTTTATTTTTTATTTTTTTTCAAAAGAAAATAAAAAAAAACAAATAAGCACATAATTACAACTTTCGAGTCACCCGTGTGACCGATAAAACAAACAGAAAATAAAAACTGTTTTGTGCAGGCCCGGTGCCCACACACTGTCAAAACCACTCTGTTCTGTGCACTGTTCTGTTTCTGGAAAATGCCCAGAAGCGCACGCATTAGGATGCCTACTCGGGAGGCGCGCGCGTTAGACAAAGAGGGGCAGAGGCGCCCGCATCTGGCTAACAACCTGTAAATCAGCGGGTTCAAGGGATTGCCTTGACCCTAAATAAAAATGCTTTCCCCTGCAGAATTTGTTAGCACAGAAACATGGAATGGAAGGACAAGAAAGAAGACGGGCGATTCTGGTAATTGGGGTCGGACGCGCGCGCTTTAGGCCAAGGAGGCCAGAGGCGCGCGCTTCCCACCCTTTTTACCAGAATGCCCCGAAAACCAATAGCTAAGTGCTCACAAAGGGGCTAGCTCATCTCACATCCAAGGCCAATCTGGAGGAGGGAAATAATGGGGCAAAACAATGGTCAACATCACAATGGACTTTGCTGTGCCATCATAATGTTTCGCATCGCCCAAACACACACAAAATACCAGCTGGACTTTCAAGTAAAGGCTAAGTAATAAAATACTAGCACGATAAACAACTAATGATTCCAAAGTAGGGAACCAATCCAAATAAATTACCACAAAGGTAAACCAATCCAAACAACACATCAAGGATGGACCACATTCCCAAAATGATACTTAATCAAATTCCATAACATATTTATTCACAAAAGAATCAAGTCCAATTAATAAAACCTAAACTAGTTAAGCCATTAGTCCTAAATCAAGCAAAAGGGCAGAATTCTGGAACAGGGGGCGGGCGGGCTCCTGGAATGGGGCGGGCGGGCGCTTAATTGACCAGAAGGTCTGGCCGCATAAAAAGATGGGTAGGCGGGCGCCTGGTCCAACCCGGGAGGGCACCTGGTCTGGTTCATGGCCGGGAAAACAGAGCTGGGTTCTTACAATTTCGACCCAAAAATCCACCCAACACAAAATACTCAAAATCAACTCCTTTAACAAGTTCCAAAATGAACCAAAACAACAACTAAGATTATGGGGGGCATAAATAACATCATTCCACAACTTGAACTAAGATTGAATCCCTACATTCCCAAGAACACCATTTTTAGCCAAAACACTAACAAATCCCAAATAAATTCCAAACTCAACCAAACTTCAAATATAACAACCCAAGCATTATATAAGCATCATATGAACTTTTTAGCATAAAATGGGGGGGGGGGGGAAGTAACTTACTTGAATTTTCTCAAAGTTGCCGGAACTCGAATATTTTTAGCCCTCTACGATCCTAACGACGATCTAAACAAGTTTCATGTTTTAAGAAATGAGAAATAACAAGACGAAGATGGTTAGATTGAAGAGAGAAGGTAGAGAAGAAATACTTACCAAATTCAAGGAGAGAGAGAGAGAGAGAGAAAGAATGCTGGGAGAGATGAGGGAGAGGTGAGGGAGAAGAGAGGGGGTAGGGAGGAGTAGTAAAAATCATTTTCCAAAAACTTACACCTAGGCCCCTCCTCACTACTTGTAGATACCCCGGGGAACCATGGCTTGGCTAGAGCGGTGAATTATCCTAGGATGTCTAACTTGTTTTAGATTGTTTAGAGTCGCCACCTATGTTTTTAAAGGAACATAAGAAAAACCTAAAATAGCCTAATTTATGTACAAAACCAGAGATTCGGGAGAGAAGGGTTCGGGGGTTAGGTGACGGAGTGGGAAGTACTTAAACACCCACTCCGCCCCGCTTATGCGGGTCTTGCTACTATTGGTGTTCTAATGCTAAATGTCCTTCAATTTATTAACAATGCTAACAATTATAATGTAAAGAAAAAAGGGGAAAAGAATGATTTTATTAATTTAATGCTAAATAGTTACATGTTGGACTAGTGCTAAATGATTACATTAAGAAATGAAATATAAATTAAATGAAGTTTGGAATGTCGGGATGTAACCTTGGCCAAACTTCAATAGTGAAGTGGCCTTTTGGTTGTATCCCTTTTTATGGAGATTGCATACTCACTTAGAAGAGATGAGAATATGAAGAAAGGAAATAAGACTTATAATTTAGAAGAAGAGAATAAACCTTGTACCTTATGCTTGAACGGAGAAGAACCAAATCTTTGTGTTGACCACTTCTTGAAAAATAGACTTTTGTGTGTTTTGAAGTATTTTTGTGTTAAGAAATCATCTCCTCTTTCATGATGGAATGAAGAGGTTTATATAGGTGTTGGAGAAGTGTTTGTGGTCACAAATATGGCCATTCCCCGGATCAAGCCAAGGCATAATGGTCTTGGGGGTTACAAATCAGAAAAGGAGGGAAATTTGGCAAAATCTGAGATTCTGGAAGCGGGAAGCGCGCGCTTCCCACCCCCCCCCTATGGGAGGAGCACGCCTCCCACAAAGGAGGGCAAAGGCGTGCGCATCCCAGCTTCAGGAAATTCATATTTCAGCCCAAAAGTTAACCCCGTTATGCAGTTAAGCCCCAAAACTAACAGAATTAGTCCAAAAACTTAACGAACATCACGAAAGTCAACGAAAATAAATGAAACAAAGACTCAATGTTGACTTTGTCACTTAGTCAAATCCAAGACTAACGGAGTAAGTCAAGAACTCAACGGAAAGTAACAAAAGTTAACGGAAAGTAACAAACATAACAGAAGAGAGGAAGATATAGAACGTGTATGCAATCGGGACATGAGGGGTCCAAGGCGGGGTGTCTACACTACTAACACCAACCAATACAAATAACTCCCCACTAACAATTAAGACTCAACTCTCTACACTAGCACCATTAACCAATTAAATGCTAGGCATAAATTATTATAACACATAAAAATGCACACATAAATTATTAATTAAATAATAATTTAAACTATTAAATAAGAAATAACTAAATAATTAAATATTTATTATTAGAAAATAGAGACGGGTCTTCGGGTCGTGACATTCACTCCCCCTTAAAGAAAATTCGACCCGAATTTTAACGAGACTTACCCGAATTAAAAAGCCATGGAAATCTACGCTCCATCTCCTCTCGAAGTTCCCAAGTCGATTCCTCAATATTAGGATTCCTCCAAAGAACTCTAACTAACGCAATGCTTTTGTTTCTCAATTCTTGGACTTTGGAGTCAAGGATCCTAACCGGTCGTTCCTCATAAGTCATATCGGGCTCAATATCCTCCGGTATCCTCGGTAACACGTGAGAAGGATCATGAACATACTTCCGAAGCATAGAAACGTGAAAAACATTATGTAACCGGTCCAAAGATGGCGGTAACGCAAGTCGATACGCAAGAAGTCTCACTTTCCCCAAAATCTCAAACGGACCTATAAACCTCGGAGCCAATTTACCCTTTTTCCTGAACCTTCGGATACCAACCTTCGGAGACACCTTCAAGAACACAAAATCTCCGGTTTGAAAACTAAGATCTTGCCTTCGGTGGTCGGCATAGCTCTTCTGTCGACTCTGGGCTGTTTTCAATCGATCCCGAATAATCTTAACCTTTTCCACCGAGTCCTGAACCATGTCAACACCCCAAAGTTTTGCTTCCCCAACCTCGTCCCAACAAATAGGTGACCGAAATTTCCTCCCATACAAAGCCTCATACGGTGCCATCTGAATACTTGACTGATAACTATTATTGTAGGCAAACTCTACAAGCGGTAGATGTGCATCCCAAGAATTGGAAAGTCAACTGTGCAAGCTCGTAACATATCCTCGAGAATCTGAATGGTCCTCTCAGACTGACCGTCAGTCTGAGGATGAAATGCTGTGCTAAAGCTCAAGTCGGTACCCAAAGTCATCTGTAACGACTGCCAAAATCGGGATGTAAACCAGGGGTCTCTGTCCGACACAATACTAACCGGAACACCATGTAATCTGACAATCTCATGAATATACAAATTCGCAAGTTTCTCCATCGAATAGGAAATGTCAATGGGTAAGAAATGAGAAGATTTAGTCAACCGGTCCATAATCACCCAAACTGCATTGAACCTTCTTCTAGTCCTGGGTAGTCCAGTTACAAAATCCATCGTAATGTGTTCCCACTTCCACTCGGGTATCACAAGAGTCTGAAGTAAACCTGCGGGTCTCTGATGCTCTGCTTTAACTTGTTGACAGGTCAAACATTTCGATACATAGTCTGCGATCTCCCTCTTCATGTTAATCCACCAAAATTGTAGTTTCAAATCCTGATACATCTTCGTACTCCCGGGATGGATGGTATACCTCGATTTGTGACCCTCATCAAGAACTCTCTGTTTAATCCCATTAACATCCGGAACACACAATCTACCACGGAAAGTCAAAACTCCAATCGGGCTAACAGAAAAATCCTCGAAGTTCTTCTCTTTCAATTTACCCATTATTTTCACCAACTCGGGATCTTCTCTCTGCGCTTCCTTTATTCTCTGAATTAGGGTCGGAGATACCCTAATATTCGTAAAAATCGCCCCATGTCTCGATTCACGAGGAGACCAATCTCACACATCCTCAAGCATCTTCCACTCACGGACCATCATCGAAGCCACATAAGACTTCCTACTAATCGCATCGGCAACAACATTTGCTTTTCCCAGGTGATAAGATATTTTACAATCGTAATCCTTTAAAAGCTCCATCCACCTACGCTGCCGGTTGTTCAATTCCTTTTGAGAGAAGAGATATTTCAAACTCTTGTGATCGGTAAAAATCTCAAACTTCGCTCCATAAAGGTAATGCTTCCATTTGTGCAATGCAAAGACTATCGCCGCCAACTCCATATCGTGAGTGGGGTAATTCTGTTCACTAGGGGTCAACTTCCTCGAAGCATAAGCAATTACTTTCCCGTTCTGCATCAACACACAACCCAAACCCTCTTTCGAAGCATCACTGTAAATCACTAGACCATCGCTCCCATTAGGCAAAGTCAAGATCGGAGCGGTAGTCAACCTCTTCTTCAATTCCTCGAAACTCTTGTCACATTTCTCGGTCCACTCAAACGGGACATTCTTCCGGGTCAACTGAGTCATCGGAGTAGCGATCCTCGAAAACCCTTCAATAAATCTTCTTTAATCCCCGGCCAACCCCAGAAATCTTCTAATCTCTGTCACTGATTCGGGTCTCTTCCAATCCACTATTGCCTCTATCTTTGAAGGATCTACTGAAATCCCGTCTTTAGAAATCACATGGCCCAGAAATGACACTTTCTCGAGCTAAAATTCGCATTTACTAAACTTCGCAAACAATTGTTCCTTCGCAAGAACGGATAACACTGTTCTCAAATGTTGCTCGTGCTCCTCTCTAGATTTAGAGTAGACGAGTATGTCGTCGATGAAGACCACCACAAACGAACCAAGTTAAGGATGGAAAACCCGGTTCATCAAATCCATAAACACGGCCGGCGCGTTAGTCAACCCAAACGGCATAACCAAGAACTCGTAATGACCATAACGGGTGCGAAAGGCAGTCTTCGGAACATCTTTCGATCGAATCTTTAACTGATGGTACCCACTCCTCAAATCCAGTTTAGAAAACACAACGGACCCTTGAAGCTAATCAAATAAATCATCGATGTGAGGTAAAGGATACTTGTTCTTCACTGTAACCTGATTCAATTTTCGATAATCGATACACAATCTCAAGGAACAGTCTTTCTTTCGCACAAACAAAACCGGTGCTCCCCACGGGGAAACACTAGAGCGGATAAACCCTCGATCAAGCAACTCTTGCAACTGAACCTTTAGTTCCTTCAATTCTGCGGGAGCCAACCTATACGGTGCCTTTGAAATCGGAGTCGTACCCGGTAAAAGATCTATACAAAATTCTATCTCACGATCGGGAGGCATATTATATTCAGAAGAGAAAACATCGGGAAATTCCCTAACTACCCAAACACTTTCCAAACTAGGGGATTCTTTCCTAGTATCAAGCACACTAGCCAAGTATCCCTCACAACCACGGTGCAATAATTTTCTCGCTTTCACATAAGAAATGATACGAAAATTTCTACCCAAAGGCATAGCCTCAAAAGTAAACTTAGGCACATCAGGGATGGAAAAATTAACAACCTTTCTACGACAATCGACAGAAGCATGAAACTTGCTCAACCAATCCATACCAAAAATAACATCAAAGTCCTGGATAGGAAGGACTACCAAGTCCGCACACAAGACACGACCACATATAAGCACATTACACGCACGAAAGACTTTATCAGTCACCAAACATTCTCCTATAGGGGTTGACACCTCTAGCACATAAGGCAAAGACTCAGATGCAGCATTTAACAAAGAAGCAAATTGCACAGAAATGTAAGAATGAGATGATCCTGGATCTACTAACGCTCGGGCGCTCACATTAGATATAGAAACAATACCTCCAATCACTGAGGGATCATCTGCCTGATGCTGATTCATTGCAAACACTTTTCTTTAGACTTTGGCCTTTCCCGTAGCATCCCTTTTCTGACCCTGTGGAGCCCCAGCTCCTACCCCAGTCGGTTGACCTCTGCCTCTAGTACAATCCCTTGCAAAATGACCCATTTGACCACAATTGGTACACCTTCCTTGTTTCTTCCAACACCGGTCCTCTGAATGGCCTTCCTTTTGGCAATAGAAACAAAGTCTCCTATTTTGGTTCCCTTGGTTCCCGGCAGTAGTACCCGGGTTCCTTGGGATTGGTTGCCCTCGGGACTGAGATTGTCCCCCAAAGTTACCTCGGTTATCAATCCTTGGTTGTGACTTGCTCTGCGCTCCTTGCTTACTCGGGTTGGCTACCTCGGTCTTCCTCTTATGTTCCCCAATATCTTGCTCGATCAAGTATGCACGGTCTACCGCATCTTGGAATGTCACAATCCTCTGGGCTATAAGCTGAGTACGGATAGAAGTCTTCAAACCCCGGATGAATCTCATAGCCTTCTGTTCTTCGGTCCTCACAAGATAGTCACAATACCGGGCTAATTCTGTGAACTTAGGCGAGTACTGAGCTATAGACAACAAACCTTGCTCCAAGTTGAGAAGCTCGATCTCCTTTCGGTTCTGATCCACTACCGGAATGAAATGCTCTTTGAACTTCCGCACAAACAATTCCCAAGCATACACTGTGTGAGTGTCATCCCAACTAGCTTTAACTCCTTTCCACCAATGCTCGGCGGCACCCACAAGCTTATAAGCCGCAAACCTGACCCTATCCTCGTCTGTGCATCCAAACACATCATAGATTTTCTCCATAGACTCAACCCATAGTTCGGCCTTCTTCACATCGGGCTCACCATCGAACTCTGCCGGTTTCAGTTTCAAGAATTGCTCCAAACCAAATCGGGGTGGTGGTGCTTGTTCTACTCTCAGTCCTTGGTCATGAATTGCCTTCATGGCCGCCTCAAACATGCCTTGGAACATGGCACGGTTCTCTTCCCGAAGATCATTCGGATTCTGAGCCCCACTCGAACCTTCGCCTGTTCTTCTTCTAGCCATTGAGAACAATTACCTGCAAAAAACATCAACCGTTACTTACTCCGAACACAACTACCCTCCTAGGTCATACTAGTCCACCTAGATTTATACTTAGAGCCAAACCACAGCTCTGATACCAACTGTCGCGACCCCGAACCCCGCGGGCCCGAGATCGTGAGCTGGACGTCGACTTACTAATCAAAATACCAAAATATCGGAGATAAAAAATTCATTTCATATCAAAAGATGATAACACAAGGTTTTGGAAAACAATTTAACAACAACAATGTACTAGTGTAAGCCCCATAAGCTCACACTACAAAATAATAAAATATACAAATCTTAGTGACGTCAAAGTGTGGTTCAACTATCCCCAAAAGAGTTACACATTTATATAATGTAAACCCACCAATACACTTGCCCCAAAAGCTCAACCCTCGCGACGTTCTCGTGATCAGCGAGTCTAATTCCTTGGTCCTTGGGGGGGGGGTTAAAGAAAAACAAAGATAAAAAGAAAGGGGGTGAGATAAATCTCAATAAGTTACTAATGCAACTACATGACATGCTATGATGCAATAATCAATAATAAATCACATAACCCATAGCAATTATCATATATCAGATAGCAGCGGAAATGAACACATAACAAAGGATATTAGCCAAGGTTTTCCAAACCGATAAACCAAATAAAGGTCGCTGCGCAGCTTCAATAATCAACAAATCATCATCTTCATAATAGCATGAAAGCTGAAGAGAAATCCCCGGTACCGGAACCAATAACAAGGGGACAGTGACACACAGTCAAAGCCCGAAAACCAATAGCTAAGTGCTCACAAAGGGGCTAGCTCATCTAACATCCAAGGCCAATCTGGAGGAGGGAAATAATGGGGCAAAACAATGGTCAACATCACAATGGACTTGGCTGTGCAATCATAATGTTTCGCATCGCCCAAACACACACAAAATACCAGCTGGACTTTCAAGTAAAGGCTAAGTAATAAAATACTAGCACGATAAACAACTAATGATTCCAAAGTAGGGAACCAATCCAAATAAATTACCACAAAGGTAAATCAATCCAAACAACACATCAAGGATGGACCACATTCCCAAAATGATACTTAATCAAATTCCATAACATATTTATTCACAAAAGAATCAAGTCCAATTAATAAAGTGTTCCACGATGTTAACTTAGGTTAATTAAAAGAATAAAACCTAAACTAGTTAAGCCATTAGTCCTAAACCAAGCAAAAGGGCAGAATTCTAGAACAGGGGGCGGGCGGGCGCCTGGAATGGGGCGGGCGGGTGCTTAATTGACCAGAAGGTCTGGCCGAATAAAAAGCTGGGTAGGCGGGCGCCTGGTCTGGTTCATGGCCGGAAAAACAGAGCTGGGTTCTTACAATTTCGACCCAAAAATCCACCCAACACAAAATACTCAAAATCAACTCCTTTAACAAGTTCCAAAATGAACCAAAACAACAACTAAGATTATGGGGGGCATAAATAACATCATTCCACAACTTGAACTAAGATTGAATCCCCACATTCCCAAGAACACCATTTTTAGCCAAAACACTAACAAATCCCAAATAAATTCCAAACTCAACCAAACTTCAAATATAACAACCCAAGCATTATATAAGCATGATATGAACTTTTTAGCATAAAAATGGGGGGGAAAGTAACTTACTTGAATTTTCTCAAAGTTGCCGGAACTCGAATATTTTTAGCCCTCTACGATCCTAACGACGATCTAAACAAGTTTCATGTTTTAAGAAATGAGAAATAACAAGAGGAAGATGGTTAGATTGAAGAGAGAAGGTAGAGAAGAAATACTTACCAAATTCAAGGAGAGAGAGAGAGAGAGACAGAGAAAGAATGCTGGGAGAGATGAGGGAGAGGTGAGGGAGAAGAGAGGGAGTAGGGAGGAGTAGTAAAAATCATTTTCCAAAAACTTACACCTAGACCCCTCCTCACTACTAACACCAACCAATACAAATAACTCCCCACTAACAATTAAGACCCAACTCTCTACACTAGCACCATTAACCAATTAAATTCTAGGCATAAATTATTGTAACACATAAAAATGCACACATAAATTATTAATTAAATAATAATTTAAACTATTAAATAAGAAATAACTAAATAATTAAATATTTATTATTAGAAAATAGAGACGGGTCTTCGGGTCGTGACAAAACTTGTTACTTATTCCATCTATTTTCATTAGTTTTTTAACGGGCCAACCAAAATTACACATGATTGCAACAGAAAGACATATTCAGTAACCAAATTGTAACAAACACAAATTGGATAAGCAATTGAAATTGACGACAAACTCAGGTAACTAAAGAGCAATTTGCCCAAAAAAACTAATACTCTGTCAGTTTTATTATCAAATTGCAAAAAAATAAATAAAAAATGGCAAAGTCAAGATACCAAGTAACTATTTACTTATGAAATTAACATTGTAAACATGAGCATAAGTCAGAAACCAAATTGCAGTTAACCGTTTATCAGTTAAAACCTTAAAAACTAAGCTGGTCACATTACTTGCTCACATTTCGAATTCGAGACTATTTCTAGTCAGCTTATTAAATGCACTAAAAGCAATAGAATATTTAAGAATAGTTATCAGTGATAGTTTTACAATAAAGCAAATTGATTTTTATCATAGTTAGGTTAACTTCATAAAAAGAAAATGGGATATTGTTCAGAGAGTTTATTCATTTTAAAATAAAACTATAAAAAATAAAAAAAAAATTGATTACAAAATCAATGATATTTTTTTTTAATAAAATAAGTGATTTATTTTAAAATGAAAGTAATAAATTTATAGAAAAAAGTATGAGCCTATTATTGTCAATACATGTCACTCTAGAACGGGGAGAAATAGAAAACAAAAGTAGCCGATCGTGATGAGGAAGATGCCGGTGATGAAAGAAGATAAACAAGAGTGAGGTAGAGACCATTGTCCGCTTGTTTATCTTTCCAATGCAAAGTAGAAGTTTATTTAAGTGAAAGTTGTTGGCATAATTTAGAGACTGCGAATAATAAAACACATAATAAATAAATTGCATACCCAAATTCGTCATCTCATTGAATTAGGCGGAAGTGATAATTTGAACAAGAACGAGGATGGAGATCAACTAAATCCTCTTTCCCTGCTCTTTTGCTATGGACAATGATTTAATGAATAACCAATAGGTATATATATATATATATATATATATATATATATATATATATAGGGTCTTTCTCCTATGAGAACCATATTATATGAGAACCATGAGAACCATTTATAGCCTTTGGATTAAAAAGAAATGGACCGTTCAGATTAGAGACAAGAGATTAAAGAGGCGGTGGCAATTTTGAAATTACCAGGACACGCAAAGGGCAAAAATGTCAAATCGCGTATAAACCGTCCATTAACCGCGTTCACACACAAAACACACAAACACACACACTCCGGCGAATTTGAAAAGGCGAGACTAAACCCTCGTCGATCAAACCCTTCCCAATTCTCTGGCTATTCCGAGGCATTTCCACCGAGGATTCTCCGATTTGACTGTCCGGCGACCTTCGTCTCTTCACAAGCTTCTTTCTACGACAAAAACTAACTAAAATGGCATCTCCTAACAATAGAAGCAACATAGAGAACCAAAATCAACAAAGTGAGGTTTCTAATTGCATTTTCTACTGTTATTATTAGCCATATTTCACGATTCGAAACTGTTTAATTGAAATTTTTATTACGGTTTCAAACTAGAAAAAATGCATAATGTATCTAACTGTGTTCACAAATTTAATCGTTATATTTGCTGTTGGATACAATAGCTATTTGGCTAGTGTATCCAAGGGCAATGTGGTCTACATTGCTGTTGGATACAATAGCTATTTGGCTAGTGTATCCAAGGGCAATCTGGTCCATATTGCTGTTGGATACAATACCTATTTGGCTAGTGTATCCAAAGGCAATTGTATCCATTCGAAATGTTTATCACATTATGATTGAATGTTTGTAGGACAACCACGAAAGAGGAAGTCTACGAGGGCAATTGATGCACAAAATGAGAAGAGTAGAAAACATATTGAACAACAAAAAGCGTTAGGACTCTATACACCTGAAAGAGTTCTACTTGATGAAAGTGACAGTAGTTCTTCTTCTGAAGAAAATATAGGTGACAAATAAATTGTCATAATACTTGTAAAAGTTTATTATAAGATGTTTTCTTTCCATGTAAATATAAATATTTACTTTTTTTAAATGAATTTCAGAAGAAGTGACAACAGCAATAATCATCATACCAACAATAGAAGCAGCATCAACAACAACAACAACAACAACAACAACAATAAAAACAACAAACACAACATCTACAGAAACCATGACAGAAGGACCAGCAACACAACCAACAACACAAGATGAAGAAAGGACAGAGCAACCAACAACAACAATAACAACAACAACAACATTAACAGGATTGCAATCAACACCAAGAAAATCTCCTAGGTTTGCAGAAGGTAAAAATATAGGCCAGTAAAAAATTTATAACTATATTTTAAATTATATACAATAGTTAAAATGTTTGTGTATCCAACTAAAAAGATCTATTTCTTGTACTAAAAACTTGTTTTCATTTTTTATCAGGCAAATCCCTAGCAGAAGAATCACTTACAAATATTAAAAAAGCTGCTAGGAAAAGAAAAAATCGTGATACAGATAAAAAAGATGGTTCTGGTCCAAGTTCATCAAAATTACAAAGAGTAAAAATCAAGGTATTAACCTATATTATGTGTACCTATTACATACAATAGCTAAATATCTAGTGTATCCAATACAATGTGTGTCAACATTGCTGTTGGATACAAATAGGCATTTTGCTAGTGTATCCAATACAATGTGTGTCGACATTGCTGTTGGATACAATAGTTATTTGGCTCGTGTATCCAATTGGGTTGTTTGAAAAAAAAATGAAAGTGCATACATTACGTAAAATCATAATATTAACCTGTTTTCAATCTTAATTGCAGGGTCCTAGAAACCCTCAGACCGAAACCACAGTTCCAACTCCAGTTCATTATACTGAAAGCTACCCTGTGTCGAAAATGAGAGGCACACCAAGGACTTTAGTTCAAGCAATTCAAAGCTTATCTCCTGAGCAAATTGAATGGGTCAAATCTTCTGGATTTAAGGATCTTTTGGACTTAAAAATCAACAACCTTCCTCAAAGGATAGGTTATTATGTTATCAAACATTACAACCACCATGATAACATAATAACGCTGAAATATGGACAAACAATTCCTGTCACTGAAGAGGAAGTTGAGAGAATATTAGGGCTTCCAAGGGGGGAAAGAACAATCAATATCAAGCAGAAAGCCAGGAAGAATGAGAAAGTTGAGGGCTCAATGCGAAACTGGAGGGTTCAGTTTGAAGTAGGAAATGACCCTTGGAAGCACAGCCCCACGGATATATTAAAGAAGATTGAGAACAGCACTAAGGCTGATTATATTTTCAAACATAATTTTGTGGTTTTGATCTGCAATCTCTTCATCTGCCCCATGTCAAGCCATTATGCAAATCAAGAGATTTTAAATTCTAATCTCAGTTTTGATGAATGCAAAGAATACAACTGGTGTAAGTATCTCATACACCATTTGAAAAATGCAAGGTCAAGCTGGGTGGAAACAGGAAATTTTACAGGATCGTTGATATTTTTATACGTAAGTAATTCATTTATCTGTTTGCCCAAACCTCTTCTTAATATGAATGATATTGATAATTATTTTCAATCTAACCTACATTGTTTTATTTTTATTTCCTAGTTTCTTTATATTGATCGTGTGGAGATACAAGGTATGAATGTCGTTCAGAGGCATCTTCCAGCATACAAAGAATGGACGACAAAATTTCTGGAAAACAGAGAAGAATTTGAGATGAAAAATAAAACAATTGGGATAGGCAATGTTCGAGACATTTCTATGCAGCAAAATCAAGAGGTGAGATATCTAATCAAAAAATTGATGTTGGATACAATAGCTAAATTACTAGTGTATCTAATAGCAATATGTGAACATTGATGTTGGATACATTAGGTAGTTGTCTATTGTATCTAACTGTATCTAATAGAAACATGTCAAAAAATTGATGTTGGATACAATAGCTAAATTACTAGTGTATCTAATAGCAATATGTGAACATTGATGTTGGATACATTAGGTAGTTGCCTATTGTATCTAACTGTATCTAATAGAAACGTATCAAAAAATTTATGTTGGATACAATAGCTAAATTACTAATGTATCTAATAGCAATATGTGAACATTGATGTTGGATATATTAGGTAGTTGTCTATTGTATCTAACTGTATCTAATAGAAACGTGTCAAAAAATTGATGTTGGATACAATAGCTAAATTACTAGTGTACCTAATAGCAATATGTGAACATTGATGTTGGATACATTAGGTAGTTGCCTATTGTATGTAATTGTATCTAATAGCAATGTGTCAAAAAATTGTTGTTAGATACAATCAGTGTTGGATACAAATAGGTGTTTTGCTATTGTATCTAACTGTGTTGTATATAATAGGTTAAAACTTAGATGTCAAAGCAACTATTCCCAAAAAAATCAGTGGTCTTGTTAAACTTACAAAATTCAGAAAAAATTAAATATAATTTCATCCATACTTGCAAACATATCATTAATGCATTAAAATATTAGACTGCATATAGACAAATACATTTCTGCTGTTTCCACCCACCTCCTCTGCCAAAAATAAATACAAAAATGCCAGCTTGCATGTCTTATATGGCATGCATCTCAGAATTGTTGATTAAAGTCAAAACATATATTGATGAAAAATAGCACATCTCACAATTAAATTGGTCAATGCATTAATGATAGGGCTATTGTATCTAAGTATGTTGTTATGAACATTGTATTGGATACAATAGCTAAATTTCTAGTGTATCTAATAGCAATGTATCAAAACATTAGTGTTGGATACAAATAGTTATTTTCCTATTGTATCGAACTGTATTTTATATAATAGTTTAAAACTTGTATAAAATAGTTATTGTATCTAAGAATTTTAATAATGTGTATTAGATACATCAAATACATTACTGCTGTATCTAACAGTATACCAAGCCCCCCACCCAAAAAAAAAAAAAAAAAATGTTGGATACAAATAGGTATTTTGGCTATTTTATCTAAGTGTATCTAATAGCTATTGTATCTAACAATACTAATATTAAGTATTGGATACATTAAGGACAATTCTGCTGTATCCAACTACACACCTCCCCTACCAAAAAAATAAAAAATAAAAAAAAATACAAATGCTAGCTAATAAATTAAAATCTGAATGTCTTATATGGAACATATGTCAGAATTATTAATTACAGTCAAAAAGATGCATTGATGAAAAATTTCATCTGATCTTATCTGTATCTGAAAGCTCATGACACATATAATTAATGCATTGACCAAATGAATTGCAAAAGACAAATTAAAATAACTGTTCAACTACAAATTTTCACTATAAATACATTACAACTTCACTTGTGTTTTACACATCTAAAAACCAAACACTACAAGAAGAAAATGGCTGAAAACAAGCCCTCTTGTTCTTCAACTGGCAATACAGCTCAGAATAACCAAAATGAGCCTGGTAATATCCCTGATATTACCACTAGTTCACAGCATCCTGTGACTAATCCTTCTGATTCTTCCGATTCTGAGGAAGATGGTACATACTTTCCGTTGAAGACCCCCCAGGACCACATAGCCTACTACTTTGAAAATTTCAGGCTGGGGCTGTATACCTTGTACAATAAATGGGGTCATCTCCATTGTTTTTTCTGCAAAGACACCAGTACTGGAAACACTCCAACCTGGTCATGGGAAGCTCTCGTTATGCATGCAAATGATCGTGTGTCTACCCTTGCACACTATGGAGCGACGGATATGTACATGCATGGAGCCGTGCACAAGTTTATGACCATAAATTAGGTTTAGGAGCCTATATTTGTATTGTGGTCAATTAAGTGTATTTCCTGATGTCCTAATGTTTAATATTAATTAATAAATAAGTTCCTTTTTAATTGTTGTTTTTTTTTTAATGTATCTTCATAAATATAAAAAGCAAATTAGCTACTGTTTGCATGGTTATTGTTATGAAACATTGCTATTGGATACAATAGCTAAAATAGCTAGTGTATCTAACTATATTTTTATAAAAATTGATGTTGGATACAATACCTAATTTGTTAGTGTATCTAATAGCATCGTGTCAACATTTCTATTGGATACAACAGCTAAAATAGCTAGTGTATCTAACTTCCAAGATTTAAGGTTTTCTTATACTATTCACTTATATTATTAGTGTCTTTACTTCATCTCAAAATATATATAAAAAAGTATCTTTATTTATAATTTGTCTCATAAATTTATTTTCACCTACATATACAAGATCAGCCCCTTTTGGCTACAGAAGCTCCTCATTCTAGTTCCATTGAAGTTCCTGATCGAGAGCAGGTAATAAATATGAATAAAAAAACATGAAAAAAAACATGAATGTTTAAACTATTTAACAGACCATTTAAAATAAAAGAGGTGAACATTGTTGTTGAATACAATAGGGAATTGACTAGTGTATCCAATAGAAATGTGTGTGAACGTTGATGTTGGATACAATAGATGTTTATCTATTGTCTCTAACTGTATTGTTATCAGCATTGATGTTGGATACAATAGCTGTTTGGCTAGTGTATCCGATAGCAATGTGTGAACATTGCTGTTGGATACAATAGGGAATTGACTAGTGTATCCAATAGCAATGTGTGTGAACATTGTTGTTGGATACAATAGGTGTTTGGCTATTGTATCTAACTGTATTGTTAAGAACATTGCTATTGGATACAACATGGAAGTAGCTAGTGTATCCAATAGCAATGTGTGAACATTGCATTGGATACAATAGGCAAACATCTAGTGTATCTAATAGCAATGTTTGTATGAAACATTGCTATTGGATCCAATAGATGTTTGCCTATTGTATCTAACTCAATTGTTAAGAACATTGTATTGGATACAATAACTGTATAGCTATTGTATCTAATAGCAATGTATATGAACATTGTTGTTGGATACAATAGCTATATAGATATTGTATCTAATAGCAATATGTATAAACATTGTTGTTGGATACAATAGCTATTTATATATTCTATGTAATAGCAAGTGTATTCAATTGAATTGTTCAAACAATTACTATAAAATATTTTCTTATTCATTACAGGAAGATGATGGTCCTATCAAACAACTAGAGATTTTTTCAGATGAATTGAAGAATGCGTTGGATAGATATAAAAATGCATATGTGGTTTGTATGTCAGAAAGCAAAGAGCAGGAGAAAGTGGTACAAATCCACCGTACAATTGCTCAACTGTTCAATTCAACCTATCCACCTACATCCAATCCAATAAATTCTTCTTTTCATAATGATGAACAACAACCTGTCCAAACTCCTCATTCCCCACAAAAATCAAATTTTGCAGAAGCCAATCCAGATCAATCCGAACTTGATTCTGAACCACTAAGCCTTCAGCATGTTACAGCTTCTCAATGTGATGAACCAAAGAACACACCAGATGAAACGCATCAAGACTCTCAACCATTTGAATTTTTACATCTTACAAGCTCACAAATGGACAGAATGGAGAGAGAATCTCTTGAAATATCAGCAGCAAAAAAGGCTGCTTCAACTGAAAAATCTGCAAACATCAATCCACTCTGTCTACAAGAAGAAATACAAGATTCAGAAATGGTTGAAAGTTTTGAGTTTGACAGCGAGGTTCTGAAAAATATTACAGCCATTGAAGAGCTGTATAACAAAGAAAAACAACCACCACGAACAGAGACAAGATCTGATGATTTATTTGAAGGTGTAGACATTTTGTTGATAGCAAAGGAAGCTGAAGGCTTAGGTGAGGCTGAAAAAGAAAAGAAGATGAAGGGGAAGAAAAACGTTCAATCTAAGAAGCCCCCACTGCCTAAGAGAAGGACAAGAAGCACTACAGTGCCGAGTTTTAAACTGTTAAGTTCTTTCGAATAACAGGATAGTTAACAGGACCAACCAATAGAAAAACGTCAACCGCAACCATCTGAAAGTAACAAATCTCCATTCAGGAGTAGGGTGGTTGAAATAGAAGGCAGGATACTGGCTGATGAAAAAGCGATCTTCCAATGGATTCAGCATGTGAAGCCAGACACAGTGATGTAAGTAATTTTATAAAATTCACTTGGATACACTGCTTAAAATTGGTATTGTATCTAATTAACCTAGAGTGTATCTAATCCAATATATTTGAATTAGATACAATAGATACATTAGCTATTACCTAGTGTATCCAATAATAATATAGTATTTCAATTGCACACAATACCAGTTATAGATACAATATTTAATTAAAAGTTACACTATGAAATAGTATTTGTTAATAATATATTGCTGTATTTTCTACAGATTATTCCTTTATCAATCCGAGCATGCATTTACGACTATCGAAAATTTTAAGAGCATGCTTCCTGGCAGCATAGTGGAAGCAACTATCATTTGTGTTTGGTGTGATGTGCTAAATGATTTGGAGAGGTACAAGTCTCCAGCATCGACATTACGTCTCTTCTGCAGTCCACTAATGACGGTAATATATTTATATATTAATATTTGCTTCCACTAATATTTTTATATGTACAAAAAACACTAACACACACATTTCCAATGTCAAAAAACAATATTTCACATGATTACTGCTGGAAAATCATTTGATGCACATTATGAAGACTTTTCTGATGACATTGATAGATTGTTGAAACAGAACACAAAATACTCGCTCAATGATTATGAGATGGTAATGAAACTTAAACTCAATTATATTTTAAAAAACTCATCTTAAAATTATCCAATTGCAATGTGTATGAACATTGCTGTTGGATACAATAGCTATTTGGCTATTGTATCTAATAGCAATGTTGTCATTTTGGTATTGGATACAAGATACAATAGCTATTGTATCCAACAGCATTGCTGTTGGATACAAATAGCTATCTGGCTATTGTATCCAATAGCAATGTGTGTATGAACATTGTTGTTGTATACAATAGGTGTTGGCCTATTGTATCTAACAGTATTGTTATGAACATTGGTGTTGGATAGAATAGCTATTGTATCCAATAGCAATGTGTGTATGAACATTGCTGTTGGATACAACAGGTATTTGGCTATTTGTATCTAATTGCAATGTGTATGAATATTGCTGTTGGATACAAATAGCTATCTGGTTATTGTATCCAATAGCAATGTGTATGAACATTGCTGTTGGATACAATAGGTATTGGCCTATTGTATCTAACAGTATTGCTATGAACATTGTATTGGATACAGTAGCTATCTAGCTATTGTATCCAACAGCAATGTTCATACACACATTGCTGTTGGATACAATAGGTATTTGGCTATTGTATCTAACTGCAATGTGACAACATTGCTGTCGGATTCAATAGCTATTTGGTTATTGTATCCAATATCAATGTGTATGAACATTGCTGTTGGATACAATAGCTATTTGGCTATTGTATCCAACTGTATTGCTATCAAACATTGTATTGGATACAATAGGTATTTGGCTATTGTATCTAATAGCAATGTGTCAACATTGCTGTTGGATACAATAGCCAAATGGGCTATTGTATCTAATTAAAATAGTGTATGTAATTAAAATTATTCACATACACTTGATATGTTTTGTTTTTGCATCTATTAGGTGTTCTTTCCAGTTCTTGCTAGTGAACATTATTGGCTTGCTGTGTTTGATATAAAAGGCGGTGCAATTAATATACTGGACAATAGTTTGGTAGGCACAATGGACAAATACAGAGAACCTCTAATACATGTGGTATGAATTTCTTAAACTTGTCCTGCTTATATCTGTCAAATTTTTTATATATATCTTTATAAAATTGATACATAACACAATATCTGCAATTAAACTTAGATACACTAGATAATTTAACTAGTGTATCTAATGAAAATTCAAATTGAATATGATATTTGCAATGGATACGATAACTATTTACATACTGTATCCAACAAGTCAAATATGTTTCTTTTGAATTATATAATAATGCACAGTTACTTTCATGTTATTTTGTGCAGCAAAAACTTTTTTGTCGGTATGCCCAATCCAAGAATCACAAAAGAGCAGATGAAATTAGATTATTTAAACCTAAACGAAAAAGATTCTCTTGGCAAACAAAAGAAAATCATACCGACTGTGCAATTTTTATGATGAGGCACATGAAAGCATATATGGGCTGCAGCGGCACATTAAGTGATGTTGGACTAAAGGATGAAGGGGTAAGTATAGTATAGTATATAATAAAATGTTTGTTGAAGTGAAAAACAAACAAACTTCTAAAAAAAAAAATTCATTTTTTACCAACTTGAACAAAATAGACAACTTCTGAGGCTGCGAAGCCGTTATGTGCACAAGATCATATGCCATGAGACAAACAAAAACAGAGATGAGGTTATACAGGAAGCAACAAATTTTTTAAATGAGAAGATCAAGATGGACAAGATAGAAGAGAATGAGCAAAAAAAGAAAAAGAAACAAAAGATGTAGAGACTGATTAATTTGGGGATGTTAGAATTGTGTATCTTTATATGGTGTTAGAAAACTTGTAGTATTATCGTTGGTTGATACTTGGCATTTATTTCGAAAACTTGAATTTTAGAAAACTTGTAGTCTTGTGGTTGGTTGATACTTAGCAATTTAAAGGTAGGTTGGAAATCATCTAATGTTGCATAATTTTATTTAGAAAACTTGTAGTATTTGTTTTTTTATGTTGGATAATTGATATGTAAGTAAGGATACTTTTTAATCGTTGCTTAGTTCATTCAAAGAAGCTCTAGTATTTTGTTATGTTGAAGACTTGAACATTGTATCTAACTGAATTGTTATGAAAATTGATGTTGGATACAATAAGTGTTTGCCTATTGTATCTAACTGAATGAACATTTTTGTTGGATGCAAATAGGTGTTTTGCCTAGTGTATCCAATGAATGGGTTATGATATATTTCAATCATTGGATACACAAGTTATGCGACTAGCGTATCTAATAAGATATCCAGATTCCAGAATATAAATATCATATTAACATTAGATACATAATGTTTTGTCCTACTGTATCCAATGAATGGGTTATACTATATTTCAATCATTGGATACACTACTTATGTAACTAGTGTATCTAATAAGAATGCAACTAATTTATTTCATTTATTAGATACACTACCTATTCACCTAATGTATCTAATAAAAATTACAGATATCAAATATGATATTAAACCATGGATATTGAATCTGTTCAAACAGTGTATCCAATAAACTGAATCATTATCCAAAAATATATAGTATTAGATGAAAAGACTATATAATTATCCAACAAAAATAAACAAAATCCTAATCAAAACCTAATTATTATCTTTGAATAATAGCGGACAATTTCGCTTGTCATGATGCACCATATGGTTACATGACATGCATAATCTCTTAGCCTTTTCCTTTTGAGCTACTGACTTCTCCGCTGCACTCAAAATCCTCTTCCTCCAACACCCTTTGTTACGACCTTCATTAGGAGGCTTGACTGTAATTTCATCAGGAATATTCGTACCAATTAAGTTCTTAATAACAGTTTTGTTCTTCTGGAAAATATTTGTACCTCTGTGTTCTCTTAATTCATGCTTCAAGTCCTTCAAAACCTTTGCGATGTGATCCAAATCCTCACCATCCTTACCAACTAACCCCATATATGTGTTGAAATCAAACCAAATCTCATTCACTTTTGCCCCAAACGCCTCCATTCTAACACAATCTGTTGATACCCTATCAACCACCGCACTTGACCCATGGTGCTCTGCATTCTTCGTCCACCGATTGAGGACATGGTCTCTAGGAATCTTAGCTGCATTAACTAGCTTTAAGGCAAAAAAAAGCGTGTCTACACAAAATTCCAATTCTTTCAAATAGTTTGCACGAACACTGCACGTGATTAGTTTCTAACAAGTTCTTTACCTGTGTAATATTCAGAAGCTAAATTAGTACAAAATACAGCAGCTGAACATTGCATTGCATACAATAGATAAATTCCTAGTGCATCTAATAGCAATGTTTCAACATTGCTGTTGGATACAATAGGGAAGTAGCTAGTGTATCCAATAGCAATATGTATGAACATTGCATTGGATACAATAGCTAAATAGCTATTGTATCCAACAGCAATGTGTGAACATTGCTGTTGGATACAATAGGTGTTTTGGTATTGTATCTAACTGTATTGTTATCAACATTGCTGTTGGATACAATAGCTAAAATTGCTATTGTATCTAAGAGCAATGTGTCAAAAAAATGTTATTTACATAAAAAAAATGTTACCTCAAATTCTTTCCCTTTTGCTTTCCCATCTGTCAACACCAAGTTCTTAATGGAATCGTCACCGGCCATAGATTTCATCCCCAAACTGTAACACGCTTCTTTAATTTCATCCTGAAACCATATAAAACACCTCTCGTGTGTGAATTTCTGCTGCATCTTTCTAGATCAATAATGGAGTCACAGCCTTGGGAAGTTGTGTCAAATACTCGTGGCTCAATCGTCTATTGGTCTGACGCTGCTTGTCCATTGCTGTCTCAAAACGTACGTAAAACTCCGTCAATATGTCCTTCTGCTTCATGTACTTACCAAAAAATGCATTGGTGCTTTCTGACAACGACGTTGTACGCAATATCCCGAGCAATGGATCATCGCTAAAATATGCAGGAATCCAGCTACTCCTATTCTCAAACATAGTCGATAACCACTCATTCTCTTGTAAACCAAATTCTTCTATGACTGCTTTCCATCCCTCTTCAAATTCTGATGCATTTAGGCAATTGTCCCAAACGAAACCTTTAATCTTTGACATCAAATCAGCCTCCTTGCACAAATGAGGACCAACCTGCACAAAAAAAGTTAATTACCTATTTCATAGAAGCATAATATTATATTTTACAGTTGGATACATTACATAAAATAGCTAGTGTATCCAAGTGCAATCTACAACAATACACTATTCTAGATACTATATGACACTTTGATTACCTTTGTTGGAAGTTTGTTCATGATATGCCACATGTACCAACGATGCCTCGTTGAAGTGAAAACTGCAGGTATTTCCTGCTTCATAGCAGGGCATTGGTCCATAATTAAGCAAAGTGGTTCCCGACCCATTGCGTTTAAAAACGCTTGAAAAGCCTAAGTGTAGTGAGGAATATCTTCTCTTGAAAGTAACCCTGCTGCAAATGTCACGCATTTCCTATGATTATCCACACCGCAAAATGGCACAAATACCATATTGTACCTGATTTGAACATACATAAAGAAAATCATGAAGCATATAATAAATATCAACATAGATTCAATATTAATGTCTCAACATTACTGTTGGATACACTAACATTACTTTTGGATACACTAACATTGCTGTTGGATACAATAGCTAAATTGCTACTGTATCCAATAGCAATGTTATAAACATTTTTGTTGGATACACTAGGTGTTTGGCTAGTGTATCCAACATTTGCTATTGGATACACTAGTTAAATTGCTACTGTATCCAATAGCAATGTGTCAACATTGCTGTTAGATACACTAGCTAAATTGCTACTGTATCCAATAGCAATGTGTCAACATTGCTGTTGGATACACTAGCTAAATTGCTACTGTATCTAACAGCAATGTGTCAACATTGCTGTTAGATACACTAGGTGTTTGGCTAGTGTATCCAATATCAATGTGTCAACATTGCTGTTGGATACACTAGCTAAATTGCTACTGTATCTAATAGCAATGTGTCAACATTGCTGTTGGATACACAACCTAACATAGCTGTTGTATCCAACAGTATTGTTGAAACAATACACTTGCATATACTTAGATACACTCAATGGATAGCTCTTGTATCTAATAGTATAAAATATTCAAAAACACTTACTTATTTGTGCCAAATGTCACATCAAAGGAGATAACATCACCAAATACTTCATAGTTTCTACGGCCTATGGGATCAGCCCAAAATGACTTAATCAAACGACCTGATTCATCAGCTTCATATTCATAATAAAAAGAACCAGTCTGCTCATTCTTAGCCTTAAACTTGTCCAAAATTATCTGAGCATCCTTCTCCCCAATACCTTGCTTAAAATCACTGCTCCAATTCCTAAAATCTCTCACAGTAGCTCCAACATTTTCATATCCACCAATCAACTCTTTCATCAAACCATGAGCTTGCTATGCACCTATTTTCACCTTAGATGCATCAAATGCAAAATTCTTATGCGCCAATGACATTTCCCTACCAAAACGTAAAAAATGCCTACAATTTGGAGCAACCAGTTTATGATTATGCCGCTCAAAAAACTTATACACAACTACCCCACCCTTATCATCATAACCAGAAAACTTCAGTCCAATCATCGCTTTACAATCACATCTAGAAAACATCATCTTTCGACCTTGTTTACTGCTCTCACCATCAGTATAATCAGATTTTTTTTACTTTCTTATCAATCACCCATGCCCTATGGCAAACATAATACTTCAAACTCGTTCTTCCATTACTTGATATCTTAACAGTACTATGACGGACATCAAAACCACACACACGACCATATGCCTCGTAAAAGCAAAAACCATCATCATAACTTGCAAAACACTGACCAATAACCGGCTTATAAACATCATCGCACACAGGAACCCAATACCGACTTTCTTTTGGTGTTACAATCAACTTCGAGCAAGCATCATCGCTATCAGTAGAGTAATATCCAACAATATTATCACTTCCAACGCCAAAATGATTACTTCCAACAACTACAACAAAAAAAAGTGTTAATAATGCTGTTGGATACAATAGGTGTTTGCCTATTGTATCTTACTGAATTCTTATCAACATTGTATTGGATACAATATCTATTTAGCTATTGTATCTAATACCAACAATCTTCATAGATTGCTGTTGGATACAAATAGTTGTTTGCCTATTGTATCCAATACCAACAATCTTCATACATTGCTGTTGGATACAATAGGTGTTCTCCTATTGTATCCAATACCAACAATTTTCATACATTGCTGTTGGATACAATAGGTGTGTGCCTATTGTATCTAAGTGAATTCTTATCACCATTGTATTGGATACAATAGATATTTAGCTATTGTATCTAATACCAACAATCTTCATACATTGCTGTTGGATACAATTGTTGTTTGCCTATTATATCCAATACCAACAATCTTCATACATTGCTGTTGGATACAATAGGTGTTCGCCTATTGTATCTAACTGAATTCTTATCAACATTGTATGCAATTCAAGCTGCAACACAATTGCCAGAAAAAATTGCACAAAAACAATCGATTATAAAATAAAATCATATTAACAGCAAAAACCTGAATTTGAAGCTTGATTTTCTTCCATCAAACAATATCTGCAACATCAAAAATTAAAAAAAAAAAAAAAAACTCAAACAATATCTAAATTATAAATTATGATTAACAATACAAAAAGAAAATTAAAATTAAACACACAAACAAACCAGATCTTAATTGCAAATACGTCAGAAAAACAGAATCAGGTGAAAATCCGAAGTCGGAAAAGGAGAATCAGGCGAAAAATCTGACGTCGGAAAAGGAGAATCAGGCGAAATATCCGACGTCGGAAAAGGAGAATCAGGCGATTAAACCCGACGACCTTCGTATATTTCTCTCTCCTCTCCAACGACAAGACGGACTCGATCTAAACCTAAATATACAATGACAAAGTTACCCTTGATGTTAAGCCTTATTTCAAAATTGCCACCGCATGTCAACCTTTTAAGTTCCAATCTGAACCGTTCTCTATTTTCTAATCTAAGGGCTACAATTGGTTCTCATGGTTCTCATGATATTTGGGTTCTCATTTGAGCACCCACCTATATATATATATATATATATATAGGTAGGTGCTCAAATGAGAACCTAAATATCGTGAGAACCGTGAGAACCAATCATAACCATTAGATTAGAAAAAAAATCAAGGGTCCATATATTAGATACAATTGATACACTTAGATACATTACAAAAAATTCGATTACACTTGGATACAATAGGTTAATAAGTATCGTATCTAAGTGTTGCACTTGGATACACTATGTTAAAAACTAATGTATCCAATTGTTTTTAAAAAATTAACTAATGTATCCAAGTGTATCCAATGTATCTAACATCTGGACCCTTGATTTTTTTCTAATCTAATGGTTATGATTGGTTCTCACGGTTCTCATATAAAATGGTTCTCACAGGAGCGCGACCCTATATATATATATATATATATAGGTAGGTGCTCAAATGAGAACCACAATTGCGTGAGAACCAAGCATAACCATTAGATTAGAATCAAAATCAAGGGTCCAGATTATAGATACATTGGATACAGTTGGATACAATACATAAATTTTGATATTGCACTTGGATACAGTAGCTAAACACGTACTGTATCTAAGTGTTGCACTTGGATAGTAGTTTAAAAACTAATGTATCCAATTGTATTTTTGAAAATTAGTTACTATATCCAAGTGTATCAAATGTATCTATAATCTGGACCCTTGATTTTGAATTTAATCAAACGGTTATGATTAGTTCTCACGATTCTCATTTAAAATGGTTCTTACAGGAGTGCGAGTGCTCAAATGAGAACCTAAATATCGTGAAAACCGTGAGAACTTGGATACATTAGGTAAGAACCTAATGTATCCAAGTAATGTATCCAATGTATACAAGTAATGTATCCAAGTAAACCATTGGCTACATTAGGTAAAAACCTAACGTATCCAAGTTCTCACGGTTCTCACGATATTTAGGTTCTCACAGGAGCACGATATATATATATACACACACACATATATATATATGCCAGAGACCAAGCAATTCTTTTCCGGGTCAATGACAGATTAGGGCCTTAACTGCAGGGGGTGCGTCTAAAAGGGGCCTGGGTTTTTTTTCCCGCTAGATCAGGGCTCAATATCTCAAATTTTCGGCAGTTAAGGGATTTTTGACGGAAATCGTTAGAAAAGTCAGTTAAGTGCCATGTGCCGAGCACGTGATCGTCAAAATGGATGGGTTTGTAATGAAAATTTGTCAAAAAGGGTCAAACTGTAAATTTTAAAATTTGAAGGGTTAAATCTACCGATCCAAAATCAGCTACCCATTTTCGATTTACACCTCCTCCTATGGCGTCCTTAACCCCCGGCGTTCTATCCAAACTCATCCATAACGTCGGCAACCAAAACGTTAAAGTCGCCGGCGAACACCGCTCTGCCCTGTTGCAAGTCATTGGGATTTTACCCTCTTTCACCGGCACCGACGATGATCCGTGGAAGAGTAAAGGGTTTTATCTCCGAGTCTCCGACTCGGTTCACTCGGCGTACGTGTCGGTTTCTGATACCGACGCGGAGTTGATTCTCAATGATACGATCCAACTCGGTCAGTTCGTGCACGTGACCCGGCTAGATTCTGGGTCGCCGGTGCCCGTGCTTCGCGGGTTGAAGCCGATGCCAAAACGTCGGCCGTGTGTCGGTGAGCCGAAGGATTTGATTTCCAGTGAGGCGCTGCAGATTCTGAATATAGTTGATTTCTCGAAGAAGGGGACTTGATGTTTACAGAGAAATTAGATACCTTGACTTCGCGAGCGAGATAGACACGGCCAAAATTGCTCTTGCCAAGGGGTTTTCCGATCTCAATGTCCGATTGCAAGAATTCTCACCTTCATACTGCTGTTGTTGTTGATGGACGCATTGAGGTGGTGCCGTTGCTTATAGGTTCGTACTTGCGGTGGTTGCCCGCCGGCAAGAGGCAAGCGGCAATGGAGGGAAGATGAAGAAGGTAGCAATGGAGGGATTTAGTTGAGAGGGGGCAAGGGTTGCTGGGTTGGATAGGGGAGTTTGGGAAGGGGCAGATTGGTAGGGATGAAGGTGGGGTTTTTTTTTCATTTTTTTTTTGTTCATTTTTTTTTAATTAAACAAGGTAGTTCACATTTTATATACTCCATCCGTCCCATCCGAAATAGGATTCTTGATCCCGACACGGGGATTAATGAATAATAATCTTTTATTATAAAAAGTTGTTTGAAAAGTAGGTGTTGTGAGTATGAAGGAGAGAGAAAGTGGGTGGGGAATAATAAATGAAAAGAAATTGTGAGTATGACAAGTGGGTCCTACTAATAAAAAAGTAATTAAAGCTTTCCATTTTGGGATGTCCTATTTCGAGTGGGATACCCAAAATGGCAAAATGTCCTATTTCGAGTGGGACGGAGGGAGTTTGTTCATAGAATAAAATTTAAATTTATTCATAATTTTCTTTATTTTAAATTTATTATTTAGAAAATAATCTAAATCCTTTTATATTTAATATAGCTATTAGATTAATTTGTTTAATAATTTTGATTTTTTTAATAAATTTATTTTATATATGATAATTACTTATTTTATTATATACTTGATTATTTAGAAAAAAAATATTTATTTCATTTTTAAACCCTCTAAGTTTCAAAAATTTCATTAAAGTCCTTCATTGCTAATATTCATTACAAACCCATCCATTTTGACGATCATGTGCCATGCACATGGCACTTAACTGACTTTTCTAACGATTTCCGTCAAAAAGCCCTTAACTGCCGAAAAATTAAGATATTGAGCCCTGATCTAGCGAAAAAAAAACCCAGGCCCCTTTTAGACGCACCCCCCTGCAGTTCAGGCCCTAAATTGTCATTAACCCTTCTTTTCCATTAAGAGAACCAATAACAATGTTCCATAAGGATTCAAATATCCTTATGCAATAGGAATTCCAAGTTGTTTCATTTCCATCACGGACTCAAATTGGGCTAGAGCCTACTCTTAAATACAAACCACATCTTATAATAAAGTGTGCATAAGTCCATAAATAGATTATAGGAAAAAATTCAAAAAAAGTACCTCAACTATTGGGGTTGTGCGGGTTTAATAATTTATCTTATTTTTGTTACACTAAAAATACCTTAACTCTTTTTCTTGTACATCGAAGGTACCTATTGATAACGTCGTCCACTTTCTACCGGTAAACATGCATGTGACTGCGCATGTGATATTTTTTAAAGGGTAAAATTGGAAGTTTATATGTAAGAGTAGAGCCATCAATTTGGGCTGAGCCCGTTGGGCTGGCCCGGCCCGCCATGAAATAAGGGTGGGTTGGGCCTTAAATATACCAACCCAAATACAAGTGGGCCATTTTGGGCTAGCCCATTTGGGTCACGGGCCAAACGGGTCCGGCCCGCCCACCTATTTTATTATTTTTATATATTTTATTTTTCCTCAAACAAAACCCCCTCCCCTCTTTTCATTCACAATCTGCAAGACTGCAAATCTTTCTCTCGTGTTCTCTCACCTCCCACCACACCGCAGCCCTCCACTGCCCCCGCTCCCAGCCACCGTCGTTCAGTTACGTATCCATCTCTCTCTCTCTCTCTCTCTCTCTCTCTCTTTCTCCCTCTCGCTTTCTTGGTCTTTCTCCCTCTCACTTTTTGTGTATAATCTGGTGTTTTCCGTGGTGGAGGTGGCGGCGTGTTGTGGTGGCTAATGGTGGTGGGAAAGAGAATGATGAACTGGAACATTTGGGCTCTTGGCCCGCCTGGCCCACTAACCCAAGGTGGGGTGGGTTGGCATTTTCTCAGCCCGCCAATAATTTGGGCCAGCCCGCCCCGCCCCGTTTGAAGGTGGGCTATGGTGGCTTGGGCCCAACCCGCCCCACCAGCCCGTATTGACAGCTCTATGTAAGACCATTTTTACAAAGACAAAGAGGCTATTTTTGTTCAACTTCAATTACTCTTCCCTTTCCCCCTTCCCCCTCCCCTTCCTCGTTCTCTCCCCCTTACCCAACTGAATCCTACCCCTGCTATCTCTCCTCCTTGCATCCCCACCCACCCCCATCTGAAGCAGCCGCGGAGTCCAATCAGTTCTTGGTTTATCTTTTGCGATATCTATCGCCCAAGATTCTTCTTTTGGCTCAATATCGGAGAAAGTTCTTTCTTCGATATTTCCAACTTCTGAGAAGATATCATCTAATTCGATGAATTCTTTCTTTTTGTATTCAATGCTGTGAACACTATTGGTTAGCGCGTATGCGACCAAATATGTTAAGCTGAATACTTTATCTCCTTTGTTCATTAGATCTGTTCTTTCGAACTGATGAATGAACGATAAGGTTTGGTCTAAGTTTTTAGTATTGAGAGATACCTCAAACTTAGGATATACCGAAAACATGAATTTTCGGTATGCTAAATTGCCTCTAGCTGCTCCTAGAACACAATCTTTTCTGTCATTAATCCTATTATCGATTAATGCCATTTTTATTGGGGAGTCTATTCCTTCTTGGAAACTAGACTTCAACAATATTTTTATTGCTCCTAAATGAACAGTTGTCATCTTTGACCTGATTTTAGGATCTATTTTTTGAAGATTTTTGTTTACCTCTTCTTTGGTTATAAAAGGTAAGTAAACCTGTCCTTTTGTATCTTTTATATCAACATACAATTCTTTTGTACTGACATAATAAAAGATATTATTTTTTCTTTTTAAAAACTGCAAAGCAGGAATTTTGAAAATGGAATTTGTTTTCAAAGATAGATCTGCTTTATTTATTTTTGAAAGAATTTCTTGCTTTATTAAAAAGCTTCCATCAAACCCGGAATTATTTTCGGTGAAAGATGTTTGGAACATTTCTTGACTTTCGTCAACTTGGTTGGTATCCTGAGAAATAATTATTTCTTCTTTATCAGACATAATTATTTTTCTAAAGATAATCTGGCTCTGATACCAGGATCGGAAGGGGATCAATCCTTTCGAACGCGGAACAAAACTTAATTTGAAAGTTTATGAAATTCATAAAACTTTTAGTTTTTAGTGAAGTCATAGACTTACTTGATACGTGGCGTTGTTTCACCTTAGACCAACAATCCATTCGGAGTCACAACCTTTAATAATGTATTAAACACGTTTTATATATTATTTCTGGGAATTGATTTTGTTAGCTCCAGAACCAATGAGGAAAACAAAATCAAAGAAAAGGCAAAAGATAGCCTAATAAAAATGCAGATATGTGACATATGCCAGCTAGAGCAATTCTACTGTGAATATGAGAAACACATGTACGCTACAGGCAATCAACAAGGGTATCCTACTTATGTAGAAAATTACATAAGAAAAATACCATTGGTGGGAGAAAAAGCTGTAGAAAGATTCCTCAAAGAATCGAACGAGCTTACTCGTTACAGCTTAGCCTTCGCACAAAATCTGGTAAAAGAAGAAATTACAAAGGTTTGTGATTTTACCAGAAAACAAAAGCAGTTAAAAAGTTTCAGTAAAAAATGCTGTAACAAGATTGCTGAGCCAAGCCTTATTTTTGGTTGTACACCTCAGTACAAAACTAAAAATAAAAAGAAGTTTGAAAAGAAAACTTCCAAGTACAGGTTTAAAAGAAAATCAAAATCTTTTAAACCAGGAAAATTCCTCAGGAAAAAGAATTTTAATAAACAAAAATTCTGTCCTAAAGGGAAAAAGAACTGTAGATGTTGGGTCTGCAATGAAGAAGGACACTATGCAAATGAGTGCCCGAACAAAAAACAGAATTATGACAAGGTCAAAATTCTTAAAGAAATCATTCTACTAGGATTTGAACCAGTAGAAGAAGAATATGAAGGATACCAAAATATCCTCATATACGAAATTGATCCCGGAGCAGAAATATCTTCTGAATCTGATAGTGAATCATCCGATTATGAATGATCATTATCAAGAAGAGTTAGTAATGCCAAACATTACTAATCCGTCATCAATTTACATCCAAGGAACCTTTAAGTTCGAAGGATATAAAAAAATCAAGTTACATTGTTATGTAGATACAGGCGCAAGCTTATGCATAGCAAGTAAATATGTGATTCCCCCAGAACATTGGGTGAACGCCGAAAGACCACTAACGGTCAAAATTGCTAATGGAACTACCATTACAATAACAAAGGTATGTAAGAATCTGGAGGTATTGTTTTCTGATACAATATTTCATATTCCTACGGTATACCAACAAGAAGCTGGATTGGACTTTCTTATAGGTAATAATTTCTGTTTAACCTATAGCCCGTTCACACAGCTTACAGACAAAATCATATTTACCACCTTAGAAAAAGAGGAAGTATGGATCCGAAAAATCCGACGAGCCGAGCGAATTGGATTTCCGGGCTACCTAGAGTCCATGAAAAAGAACTCTACGACAAAGCCAATAGAACCCATCAACATTTCCTCTTCAAAAATTTATTTTTTAGAGAGGGGGAGGGTACTATTAGAAAACTTCCGAAAAGAACAAGAATTCATTTCTAAACTTGAGGAAGAAACAAAACAAAAATCTGTAATTGAAAAATTACTAGAAAAAGTTTGTTCAGACAATCCTTTAGATCCTAAAAAGACTAAGAATTGGATGAAAGCTAGCATTAAACTTCACGATCCTAAAGCAATTTGTAGGGTAAAACCTATGAAATACAGTCCTCAGGATGTAGAAGAATTTGCCAAGCAAATCAAAGAATTATTAGAAATGAAAATTATCATTCCTAGTAAATCACCCCATATGTCACCTGCTTTTCTTGTAGAAAACGAAGCAGAAAAGAGACGTGGCAAGAAAAGAATGGTAGTCAACTACAAACAGATGAATAATCTCACTGTAGGAGATGGCCATAATCTCCCAAATAAGGACAGCCTAATGGCCCTTATTCGAGGGAAAAAGATGTTCAGTAGTCTAGATTGTAAGTCTGGATTCTGGCAGGTATTGCTGGATAAAGAGTCTCAACTCTTAACAGCTTTCACATGTCCCCAAGGACATTACCAATGGATGGTGTTACCGTTTGGATTCAAACAAGCACCTTCAATTTTTCAAAGGCACATGCAAGACGCATTCAGAGCCTATGAAAAGTTTTGTTGTATTTATGTTGACGATATTCTTATCTTCAGTGATAATATATCTAGTCATCTAATACATCTTTCTGCAGTTCTTAAAAATGTGAAACTTTGGGAATTATACTTTCCAAAAAGAAAGCACAACTTTTTAAGACGAAGATCAATTTTCTAGGACTAGAAATTGATCAGGGAACTCATTGTCCTCAAAATCATATCTTGGAACACATACACAAATTTCCGGATAAGATAGAAGACAAAAAACAGATGCAAAGGTTTTTAGGAGTATTAACTTATGCTTCTGATTACATTCCCAAATTAGCCGCCTTAAGATCACCCTTACAGGCTAAGCTAAAAAAAGATGTTCCATGGAAATGGATCGAACAAGACACTTCTTATGTTAAGAAGTTAAAAAAGAATCTAACAGGATTCCCAAAGCTTTATCATCCTGAAAAAGATGATAAACTTATCATTGAGACAGACGCCTCCAATGAATATTGGGGGAGGAGTTCTCAAAGCAGTAAATTCTGATAAAGAATTCATCTGTAGATTTACTTCGGGTAGTTTTAAACAAGCCGAATTAAATTACCACTCTAATGAAAAAGAATACCTTGCAGTCATTAGAGTAATAAATAAATTTTCTATTTATCTTACCCCAGTAAATTTTCTGGTTAGAACAGATAATAAAAATTTTAGTTATTTTCTTAAATTAAAAATTCAAGGAGATAACAAGCAGGGAAGATTAGTTCGCTGGCAACAATGGCTTTCTAGATACAGTTTTTCTGTAGAACATCTAGAAGGAAGTAAAAACAGTCTAGCTGATTTTCTTACGCGAGAATATAACACTTGATCTTGTCAAAATGCAGATGTGAAGAGTTTTCTTGCAGAAATCATGGACGAAGAAAAGATGCTGGAGCATCAAAAAGCTCTTCTCGAGCAAGAACTTAGGCTTGTCATAGCCAAGTTAGAATTTGTAAGACTTTTTAAGTCTGAACAACAAAAGGGTAGTTCCCCTTGCCTAACCGGTAAAAGCAAACATGTAAGTACCTCAGGTACTGAACAACAAAAGGTGAATTTCCCACCTTGCTCTTTAGGGGGTAAAAACGAATCTAGTCCTGTTCAAACGGAAACAGGTAAAGACAAATCAACACCGTTGATGGCTGATAATTTGCCAAAAATTATGAATGAAGTCCAGACTTCTGAAACGTTAGCTTCTGACGAGATCAAAAAATTGATCAACCTCAGACCTAACGGGGAATCCCTGATTCCAAAAACAAAAACCTATTACGTCGTTTTCAATGGACCTAATAGAGGAATTTTTGATAATTGGGACATCGCCAAAACAGCAACGGAGGGTGTCTCAAATATCAAACACAAAAAATTTAAAAGTTTTTTGGAAGCAAAAACCGCTGCAAATATATATTGCAGAGAACAGGTAATTCCTGAACTCCAATTAATTTGCAGTGCAGATACTTTAAGGCCACCAAACTATATGGCGGCATTAAAAGCAAAACAAGAGAAAAAGGTTTCTTTGGGAAAACTTCCCTTTAGAAATGATTTCCAAACAAAGGAAGTCCTTCAAACTGATTTAACAATCAAGGACTTCAAATATCTCTACGAGTATGGAAGACTCGCTGGAGAAGAAAAATTAATTGAAGAGAAATTTTTCACAACAGACAAAAAGAACTTGAGTCTCTTCAATTTCATTAAGGGGGCTAACCCTGAACAAGTAGCAGATGCTTTTAATTATGGGATGATTAAATACATTTATCCTAGTCAAAATCTGCATGAATTAAAATTTCTTCCAAAAGAAATTTTTAAAACAATTAAAAATTTTAGAAACAAAGTTTTAAAATCCGATAAGGATATCTTTCTAAAGTTTTTAAGTTCTATTCCTCTTTGGGGAGATAACGAAGAAGTGATTTATCATCCTCAACACCTAATTCAGATAGGCGTCTGCAAGGATGAAAAATACACTCCGTCTGTTCCATCAGCATGCCGGCTGGAGAAAAAGGATCTCTTTCCTCTTGGGAAGATTAAGTTCGAAGAACTCCTCAACAAAGTCTTCAGCTTTACCAAAGATGAAAGGATCTTCATCAATAAAGAAGATAAGCATTGCCTTATCTATTCTAAAAGTTCAAAGACCCTCAGCGAGCCGGATGAACAAAAAATCTTATCTTTTCAACAAAGATTCATTTTTGGGACCTACGTGCCAGTACACGACAGACGACTCTGTTCTATCGTGGAAAAAAGGACAGCCGTCCCATGCGTTGTCTGTCAAAATAAAGAAGATGCCTCCACAATGCAGAAAGAGACATCCACTACAGAAAAGTAACGATGCCAGGCAAAAGACAGGTCGACATCAACTTTTCCAAAGATGCTTTAAAAAAGAAGAACATTATTGCATCAAAAACGTCAGCAGTGACGATAAACACTACTATCCGACAAAGCCAATAGAACCCATCAACACTTCCTCTTCAAAAATTTATTTTTTAGAGAGGGGGAGGGTACTATTAGAAAACTTCCGAAAAGAACAAGAATTCATTTCTAACTTGAGGAAGAAACAAAACAAAAATCTGTAATTGAAAAATTACTGGAAAAAGTTTGTTCAGACAATCCTTTAGATCCTAAAAAGACTAAGAATTGGATGAAAGCTAGCATTAAACTTCACGATCCTAAAGCAATTTGTAGGGTAAAACCTATGAAATACAGTCCTCAGGATGTAGAAGAATTTGCCAAGCAAATCAAAGAATTATTAGAAATGAAAATTATCATTCCTAGTAAATCACCCCATATGTCACCTGCTTTTCTTGTAGAAAACGAAGCAGAAAAGAGACGTGGCAAGAAAAGAATGGTAGTCAACTACAAACAGATGAATAATCTCACTGTAGGAGATGGCCATAATCTCCCAAATAAGGACAGCCTAATGGCCCTTATTCGAGGGAAAAAGATGTTCAGTAGTCTAGATTGTAAGTCTGGATTCTGGCAGGTATTGCTGGATAAAGAGTCTCAACTCTTAACAGCTTTCACATGTCCCCAAGGACATTACCAATGGATGGTGTTACCGTTTGGATTCAAACAAGCACCTTCAATTTTTCAAAGGCACATGCAAGACGCATTCAGAGCCTATGAAAAGTTTTGTTGTATTTATGTTGACGATATTCTTATCTTCAGTGATAATATATCTAGTCATCTAATACATCTTTCTGCAGTTCTTAAAAATGTGAAACTTTGGGAATTATACTTTCCAAAAAGAAAGCACAACTTTTTAAGACGAAGATCAATTTTCTAGGACTAGAAATTGATCAGGGAACTCATTGTCCTCAAAATCATATCTTGGAACACATACACAAATTTCCGGATAAGATAGAAGACAAAAAACAGTTGCAAAGGTTTTTAGGAGTATTAACTTATGCTTCTGATTACATTCCCAAATTAGCCGCCTTAAGATCACCCTTACAGGCTAAGCTAAAAAAAGATGTTCCATGGAAATGGATCGAACAAGACACTTCTTATGTTAAGAAGTTAAAAAAGAATCTAACAGGATTCCCAAAGCTTTATCATCCTGAAAAAGATGATAAACTTATCATTGAGACAGACGCCTCCAATGAATATTGGGGAGGAGTTCTCAAAGCAGTAAATTCTGATAAAGAATTCATCTGTAGATTTACTTCGGGTAGTTTTAAACAAGCCGAATTAAATTACCACTCTAATGAAAAAGAATACCTTGCAGTCATTAGAGTAATAAATAAATTTTCTATTTATCTTACCCCAGTAAATTTTCTGGTTAGAACAGATAATAAAAATTTTAGTTATTTTCTTAAATTAAAAATTCAAGGAGATAACAAGCAGGGAAGATTAGTTCGCTGGCAACAATGGCTTTCTAGATACAGTTTTTCTGTAGAACATCTAGAAGGAAGTAAAAACAGTCTAGCTGATTTTCTTACGCGAGAATATAACACTTGATCTTGTCAAAATGCAGATGTGAAGAGTTTTCTTGCAGAAATCATGGACGAAGAAAAGATGCTGGAGCATCAAAAAGCTCTTCTCGAGCAAGAACTTAGGCTTGTCATAGCCAAGTTAGAATTTGTAAGACTTTTTAAGTCTGAACAACAAAAGGGTAGTTCCCCTTGCCTAACCGGTAAAAGCAAACATGTAAGTACCTCAGGTACTGAACAACAAAAGGTGAATTTCCCACCTTGCTCTTTAGGGGGTAAAAACGAATCTAGTCCTGTTCAAACGGAAACAGGTAAAGACAAATCAACACCGTTGATGGCTGATAATTTGCCAAAAATTATGAATGAAGTCCAGACTTCTGAAACGTTAGCTTCTGACGAGATCAAAAATTGATCAACCTCAGACCTAACGGGAATCCCTGATTCCAAAAACAAAAACCTATTACGTCGTTTTCAATGGACCTAATAGAGGAATTTTTGATAATTGGGACATCGCCAAAACAGCAACGGAGGGTGTCTCAAATATCAAACACAAAAAATTTAAAAGTTTTTTGGAAGCAAAAACCGCTGCAAATATATATTGCAGAGAACAGGTAATTCCTGAACTCCAATTAATTTGCAGTGCAGATACTTTAAGGCCACCAAACTATATGGCGGCATTAAAAGCAAAACAAGAGAAAAAGGTTTCTTTGGGAAAACTTCCCTTTAGAAATGATTTCCAAACAAAGGAAGTCCTTCAAACTGATTTAACAATCAAGGACTTCAAATATCTCTACGAGTATGGAAGACTCGCTGGAGAAGAAAAATTAATTGAAGAGAAATTTTTCACAACAGACAAAAAGAACTTGAGTCTCTTCAATTTCATTAAGGGGGCTAACCCTGAACAAGTAGCAGATGCTTTTAATTATGGGATGATTAAATACATTTATCCTAGTCAAAATCTGCATGAATTAAAATTTCTTCCAAAAGAAATTTTTAAAACAATTAAAAATTTTAGAAACAAAGTTTTAAAATCCGATAAGGATATCTTTCTAAAGTTTTTAAGTTCTATTCCTCTTTGGGGAGATAACGAAGAAGTGATTTATCATCCTCAACACCTAATTCAGATAGGCGTCTGCAAGGATGAAAAATACACTCCGTCTGTTCCATCAGCATGCCGGCTGGAGAAAAAGGATCTCTTTCCTCTTGGGAAGATTAAGTTCGAAGAACTCCTCAACAAAGTCTTCAGCTTTACCAAAGATGAAAGGATCTTCATCAATAAAGAAGATAAGCATTGCCTTATCTATTCTAAAAGTTCAAAGACCCTCAGCGAGCCGGATGAACAAAAAATCTTATCTTTTCAACAAAGATTCATTTTTGGGACCTACGTGCCAGTACACGACAGACGACTCTGTTCTATCGTGGAAAAAAGGACAGCCGTCCCATGCGTTGTCTGTCAAAATAAAGAAGATGCCTCCACAATGCAGAAAGAGACATCCACTACAGAAAGTAACGATGCCAGGCAAAAGACAGGTCGACATCAACTTTTCCAAAGATGCTTTAAAAAAGAAGAACATTATTGCATCAAAAACGTCAGCAGTGACGATAAACACTACTATCCGACAAAGCCAATAGAACCCATCAACACTTCCTCTTCAAAAATTTATTTTTTAGAGAGGGGGAGGGTACTATTAGAAAACTTCCGAAAAGAACAAGAATTCATTTCTAAACTTGAGGAAGAAACAAAACAAAAATCTGTAATTGAAAAATTACTGGAAAAAGTTTGTTCAGACAATCCTTTAGATCCTAAAAAGACTAAGAATTGGATGAAAGCTAGCATTAAACTTCACGATCCTAAAGCAATTTGTAGGGTAAAACCTATGAAATACAGTCCTCAGGATGTAGAAGAATTTGCCAAGCAAATCAAAGAATTATTAGAAATGAAAATTATCATTCCTAGTAAATCACCCCATATGTCACCTGCTTTTCTTGTAGAAAACGAAGCAGAAAAGAGACGTGGCAAGAAAAGAATGGTAGTCAACTACAAACAGATGAATAATCTCACTGTAGGAGATGGCCATAATCTCCCAAATAAGGACAGCCTAATGGCCCTTATTCGAGGGAAAAAGATGTTCAGTAGTCTAGATTGTAAGTCTGGATTCTGGCAGGTATTGCTGGATAAAGAGTCTCAACTCTTAACAGCTTTCACATGTCCCCAAGGACATTACCAATGGATGGTGTTACCGTTTGGATTCAAACAAGCACCTTCAATTTTTCAAAGGCACATGCAAGACGCATTCAGAGCCTATGAAAAGTTTTGTTGTATTTATGTTGACGATATTCTTATCTTCAGTGATAATATATCTAGTCATCTAATACATCTTTCTGCAGTTCTTAAAAAATGTGAAACTTTGGGAATTATACTTTCCAAAAAGAAAGCACAACTTTTTAAGACGAAGATCAATTTTCTAGGACTAGAAATTGATCAGGGAACTCATTGTCCTCAAAATCATATCTTGGAACACATACACAAATTTCCGGATAAGATAGAAGACAAAAAACAGTTGCAAAGGTTTTTAGGAGTATTAACTTATGCTTCTGATTACATTCCCAAATTAGCCGCCTTAAGATCACCCTTACAGGCTAAGCTAAAAAAAGATGTTCCATGGAAATGGATCGAACAAGACACTTCTTATGTTAAGAAGTTAAAAAGAATCTAACAGGATTCCCAAAGCTTTATCATCCTGAAAAATGATAAACTTATCATTGAGACAGACGCCTCCAATGAATATTGGGGAGGAGTTCTCAAAGCAGTAAATTCTGATAAAGAATTCATCTGTAGATTTACTTCGGGTAGTTTTAAACAAGCCGAATTAAATTACCACTCTAATGAAAAAGAATACCTTGCAGTCATTAGAGTAATAAATAAATTTTCTATTTATCTTACCCCAGTAAATTTTCTGGTTAGAACAGATAATAAAAATTTTAGTTATTTTCTTAAATTAAAAATTCAAGGAGATAACAAGCAGGGAAGATTAGTTCGCTGGCAACAATGGCTTTCTAGATACAGTTTTTCTGTAGAACATCTAGAAGGAAGTAAAAACAGTCTAGCTGATTTCTTACGCGAGAATATAACACTTGATCTTGTCAAAATGCAGATGTGAAGAGTTTTCTTGCAGAAATCATGGACGAAGAAAAGATGCTGGAGCATCAAAAAGCTCTTCTCGAGCAAGAACTTAGGCTTGTCATAGCCAAGTTAGAATTTGTAAGACTTTTTAAGTCTGAACAACAAAAGGGTAGTTCCCCTTGCCTAACCGGTAAAAGCAAACATGTAAGTACCTCAGGTACTGAACAACAAAAGGTGAATTTCCCACCTTGCTCTTTAGGGGGTAAAAACGAATCTAGTCCTGTTCAAACGGAAACAGGTAAAGACAAATCAACACCGTTGATGGCTGATAATTTGCCAAAAATTATGAATGAAGTCCAGACTTCTGAAACGTTAGCTTCTGACGAGATCAAAAAATTGATCAACCTCAGACCTAACGGGGAATCCCTGATTCCAAAAACAAAAACCTATTACGTCGTTTTCAATGGACCTAATAGAGGAATTTTTGATAATTGGGACATCGCCAAAACAGCAACGGAGGGTGTCTCAAATATCAAACACAAAAAATTTAAAAGTTTTTTGGAAGCAAAAACCGCTGCAAATATATATTGCAGAGAACAGGTAATTCCTGAACTCCAATTAATTTGCAGTGCAGATACTTTAAGGCCACCAAACTATATGGCGGCATTAAAAGCAAAACAAGAGAAAAAGGTTTCTTTGGGAAAACTTCCCTTTAGAAATGATTTCCAAACAAAGGAAGTCCTTCAAACTGATTTAACAATCAAGGACTTCAAATATCTCTACGAGTATGGAAGACTCGCTGGAGAAGAAAAATTAATTGAAGAGAAATTTTTCACAACAGACAAAAAGAACTTGAGTCTCTTCAATTTCATTAAGGGGGCTAACCCTGAACAAGTAGCAGATGCTTTTAATTATGGGATGATTAAATACATTTATCCTAGTCAAAATCTGCATGAATTAAAATTTCTTCCAAAAGAAATTTTTAAAACAATTAAAAATTTTAGAAACAAAGTTTTAAAATCCGATAAGGATATCTTTCTAAAGTTTTTAAGTTCTATTCCTCTTTGGGGAGATAACGAAGAAGTGATTTATCATCCTCAACACCTAATTCAGATAGGCGTCTGCAAGGATGAAAAATACACTCCGTCTGTTCCATCAGCATGCCGGCTGGAGAAAAGGATCTCTTTCCTCTTGGGAAGATTAAGTTCGAAGAACTCCTCAACAAAGTCTTCAGCTTTACCAAAGATGAAAGGATCTTCATCAATAAAGAAGATAAGCATTGCCTTATCTATTCTAAAAGTTCAAAGACCCTCAGCGAGCCGGATGAACAAAAAATCTTATCTTTTCAACAAAGATTCATTTTTGGGACCTACGTGCCAGTACACGACAGACGACTCTGTTCTATCGTGGAAAAAAGGACAGCCGTCCCATGCGTTGTCTGTCAAAATAAAGAAGATGCCTCCACAATGCAGAAAGAGACATCCACTACAGAAAAGTAACGATGCCAGGCAAAAGACAGGTCGACATCAACTTTTCCAAAGATGCTTTAAAAAAGAAGAACATTATTGCATCAAAAACGTCAGCAGTGACGATAAACACTACTATCCGACAAAGCCAATAGAACCCATCAACACTTCCTCTTCAAAAATTTATTTTTTAGAGAGGGGGAGGGTACTATTAGAAAACTTCCGAAAAGAAAAGAATTCATTTCTAAACTTGGGAAGAAAACAAAGACAAAAATTGTAGATTGAAAAATTACTGGAATTGTTTGTTCAAAATCCTTTAGATCCTAAAAAGACTAAGAATTGGATAAAGCTAGCATTAAACTTCCGGATCCTAAAGCAATTGTAGGGTAAAACCTATGAAATACAGTCCTCAGGATGTAGAAGAATTTGCCAAGCATAAAGTTATTGAAATGAAAATTATCAGACCTAAGTAAATCAAATGTCACCTGCTTTTCTTGTAAAAACGAAAGAAAAGAGATCTCAAGAAAAGTAGTCAACTACAAACAGATGATAATCTCACTGTAGGAGATGGCCATAATCTCAAATAAGGACAGCCTAATGGCCCTTATTCGAGGGAAAAAGATGTTCAGTAGTCTAGATTGTAAGTCTGGATTCTGGCAGGTATTGCTGGATAAAGAGTCTCAACTCTTAACAGCTTTCACATGTCCCCAAGGACATTACCAATGGATGGTGTTACCGTTTGGATTCAAACAAGCACCTTCAATTTTCAAAGGCACATGCAAGACGCATTCAGAGCCTATGAAAAGTTTTGTTGTATTTATGTTGACGATATTCTTATCTTCAGTGATAATATATCTAGTCATCTAATACATCTTTCTGCAGTTCTTAAAAAATGTGAAACTTTGGGAATTATACTTTCCAAAAAGAAAGCACAACTTTTTAAGACGAAGATCAATTTTCTAGGACTAGAAATTGATCAGGGAACTCATTGTCCTCAAAATCATATCTTGGAACACATACACAAATTCCGGATAAGATAGAAGACAAAAAACAGTTGCAAAGGTTTTTAGGAGTATTAACTTATGCTTCTGATTACATTCCCAAATTAGCGCCTTAAGATCACCCTTACAGGCTAAGCTAAAAAAAGATGTTCCATGGAAATGGATCGAACAAGACTTCTTATGTTAAGAAGTTAAAAAAGAATCTAACAGGATTCCCAAAGCTTTATCATCCTGAAAAATATGATAAACTTATCATTGAGACAGACGCCTCCAATGAATATTGGGGAGGAGTTCTCAAAGCAGTAAATTCTGATAAAGAATTCATCTGTAGATTTACTTCGGGTAGTTTTAAACAAGCCGAATTAAATTACCACTCTAATGAAAAAGAATACCTTGCAGTCATTAGAGTAATAAATAAATTTTCTATTTATCTTACCCCAGTAAATTTTCTGGTTAGAACAGATAATAAAAATTTTAGTTATTTCTTAAATTAAAAATTCAAGGAGATAACAAGCAGGGAAGATTAGTTCGCTGGCAACAATGGCTTTCTAGATACAGTTTTTCTGTAGAACATCTAGAAGGAAGTAAAAACAGTCTAGCTGATTTTCTTACGCGAGAATATAACACTTGATCTTGTCAAAATGCAGATGTGAAGAGTTTTCTTGCAGAAATCATGGACGAAGAAAAGATGCTGGAGCATCAAAAAGCTCTTCTCGAGCAAGAACTTAGGCTTGTCATAGCCAAGTTAGAATTTGTAAGACTTTTTAAGTCTGAACAACAAAAGGGTAGTTCCCCTTGCCTAACCGGTAAAAGCAAACATGTAAGTACCTCAGGTACTGAACAACAAAAGGTGAATTTCCCACCTTGCTCTTTAGGGGGTAAAAACGAATCTAGTCCTGTTCAAACGGAAACAGGTAAAGACAAATCAACACCGTTGATGGCTGATAATTTGCCAAAAATTATGAATGAAGTCCAGACTTCTGAAACGTTAGCTTCTGACGAGATCAAAAAATTGATCAACCTCAGACCTAACGGGGAATCCCTGATTCCAAAAACAAAAACCTATTACGTCGTTTTCAATGGACCTAATAGAGGAATTTTTGATAATTGGGACATCGCCAAAACAGCAACGGAGGGTGTCTCAAATATCAAACACAAAAAATTTAAAAGTTTTTTGGAAGCAAAAACCGCTGCAAATATATATTGCAGAGAACAGTAATTCCTGAACTCCAATTAATTTGCAGTGCAGATACTTTAAGGCCACCAAACTATATGGCGGCATTAAAAGCAAAACAAGAGAAAAAAGGTTTTCTTTGGGAAAACTTCCCTTTAGAAATGATTTCCAAAAAAGGAAGTCCTTCAAACTGATTTAACAATCAAGGACTTCAAATATCTCTACGAGTATGGAAGACTCGCTGGAGAAGAAAAATTAATTGAAGAGAAATTTTTCACAACAGACAAAAAGAACTTGAGTCTCTTCAATTTCATTAAGGGGGCTAACCCTGAACAAGTAGCAGATGTTTTAATTATGGGATGATTAAATACATTTATCCTAGTCAAAATCTGCATGAATTAAAAATTTCTTCCAAAAGAAATTTTTAAAACAATTAAAAATTTTAGAAACAAAGTTTTAAAATCCGATAAGGATATCTTTCTAAGTTTTTAAGTTCTATTCTCTTTGGGGAGATAACGAAGAAGTGATTTATCATCCTCAACACCTAATTCAGATAGGGTCTGCAAGGATGAAAAATACACTCCGTCTGTTCCATCAGCATGCCGGCTGGAGAAAAAGGATCTCTCTTTCCTCTTGGGAAGATTAAGTTCGAAGAACTCCTCAACAAAGTCTTCAGCTTTACCAAAGATGAAAGGATCTTCATCAATAAAGAAGATAAGCATTGCTTATCTATTCTAAAAGTTCAAAGACCCTCAGCGAGCCCGGATGAACAAAAAATCTTATCTTTTCAACAAAGATTCATTTTTTGGGACCTACGTGCCAGTACACGACAAGACGACTCCTGTTCTATCGTGGAAAAAAGGACAGCCGTCCCATGCGTTGTCTGTCAAAATAAAAGATGCCTCACAATGCAGAGAAAGAGACATCCACTACAGAAAAGTAACGATGCCAGGCAAAAGACAGGTCCGACATCAACTTTTCCAAAGATGCTTTAAAAAGAAGAACATTATTGCATCAAAAACGTCAGCAGTGACGATAAACACTACTATCCGATCCTCGACCTTTAGTATATAAAAGGCGAGTTCATTTTTAGGGGGCATCCTGAGGACTGTATTTCATAGGTTTTACCCTACAAATTGCTTTAGGATCGTGAAGTTTAATGCTAGCTTTTCATCCAATTCTTAGTCTTTTTAGGATCTAAAGGATTGTCTGAACAAACTTTTTCCAGTAATTTTTCAATTACAGATTTTTGTTTTGTTTCTTCCTCAAGTTTAGAAATGAATTCTTGTTCTTTTCGGAAGTTTTCTATAGTACCCTCCCCCCCTCTAAAAAATAAATTTTTGAAGAGGAAATGTTGATGGGTTCTATTGGCTTTGTCGTAGAGTTCTTTTTTTCATGGACTCTAGGTAGCCGGAAATCCAATTCGCTCGGCTCGTCGGATTTTTCGGATCCATACTTCCTCCTTTTCTAAGGTGGTAAAATAGATTTTGTCTGTAAGCTGTGTGAACGGGCTATAGGTTAAACAGAAATTATTACCTATAAGAAAGTCCAATTCAGCTTCTTGTTGGTATACCGTAGGAATATGAATATTGTATCAGAAAACAATACCTCCAGATTCTTACATACCTTTGTTATTGTAATGGTAGTTCCATTAGCAATTTTGACCGTTAGTGGTCTTTCGGCGTTCACCCAATGTTCTGGGGGAATCACATATTTACTTGCTATGCATAAGCTTGCGCCTGTATCTTCATAACAATGTAACTTGATTTTTTATATCCTTCGAACTTAAAGGTTCCTTGGATGTAAATTGATGACGGATTAGTAATGTTTGGCATTACTAACTCTTCTTGATAATGATCATTCATAATCGGATGATTCACTATCAGATTCAGAAGATATTTCTGCTCCGGGATCAATTTCGTATATGAGGATATTTTGGTATCCTCATATTCTTCTTCTACTGGTTCAAATCCTAGTAGAATGATTTCTTTAAGAATTTTGACCTTGTCATAATTCTGTTTTTTGTTCGGGCACTCATTTGCATAGTGTCCTTCTTCATTGCAGACCCAAACATCTACAGTTCTTTTTCCCTTTAGGACAGAATTTTTGTTTATTAAAATTCTTTTTCCTGAGGAATTTCCTGGTTTAAAAGATTTTGATTTCTTTTAAAACCTGTACTTGGAAGTTTTCTTTCAAACTTCTTTTTATTTTTAGTTTTGTACTGAGGTGTACAACCAAAAATAAAATAAGGCTTGGCTCAGCAATTCTTGTTACAGCATTTTTTACTGAAACTTTTAAGCTTTTGTTTTCTGGTAAAATCACAAACCTTTGTAATTTCTTCTTTTACCAGATTTTGTGCGAAGGCTAAGCTGTAACGAGTAAGCTCGTTCGATTCTTTGAGGAATCTTTCTACAGCTTTTTCTCCACCAATGGTATTTTTCTTATGTAATTTTCTACATAAGTAGGATACCCTTGTTGATTGCCTGTAGCGTACATGTGTTTCTCATATTCACAGTAGAATTGCTCTAGCTGGCATATGTCACATATCTGCATTTTATTAGGCTATCTTTTGCCTTTTCTTTGATTTTGTTTTCCTCATTGGTTCTGGAGCTAACAAAATCAATTCCCAGAAATAATGTATAAAACGTGTTTAATACATTATTAAAGGTGTGACTGGACTGAGAGTTGGAACCCAGGTAGTTTCTTTAAGACCTGTTCGCAATTCCTCCAGTCTTGTGATCTAGCAACAGTAGTGTTGACGCTTGATCATCATATTTGTCTGGCTCAGTTTGAATGATTAAACTGATTTCTTTGGCCCAGACTTCTATTAATTGTTTTCTATCCGTTTGATTGTGATACAATCGAGATATAAAACATTGGATCCAAAGGGTCCAGGATTAATTTTAAACTCGCTAGTGCCAGGATAAAAATCTCCTTTTCTCTTTCGACCTCTTGTTCTGCAGCTTCTGAAGTTTCTGCTTTCTCTACTTTAGGAACATCTTCTTTGTTCATTCTAAAGTTTTCGGTGATTTCTTCTTCAGAAGAGCTATCTTGAGAAGATTCATTGTCAGAATCTTCGATGATATTCAGATATTGATCTTCAAACATTTTTCGGATGTCTGGATTTTCAATAAGTGAATTTTCAGCTTCTGCTTCTTCTAGATCTAGAAGAATTAAAGCTTGTTCAAATTGTTATTGTAATGGTAGTTCCATTAGCAATTTTGACCGTTAGTGGTCTTTCGGCGTTCACCAATGTTCTGGGGGAATCACATATTACTTGCTATGCATAAGCTTGCGCCGTATCTTCTAACAATGTAACTTGATTTTTTTATATCTTCGAACTTAAAGGTTCCTTGGATGTAAATTGATGACGGATTAGTAATGTTTGGCATTACTAACTCTTCTTGATAATGATCATTCATAATCGGATGATTCACTATCAGATTCAGAAGATATTTCTGCTCCGGCGATCAATTCGTATATGAGGATATTTTGGTATCCTTCATATTCTTCTTCTACTGGTTCAAATCCTAGTAGAATGATTTCTTTAAGAATTTTGACCTTGTCATAATTCTGTTTTTTTTCGGGCACTCATTTGCATAGTGTCCTTCTTCATTGCAGACCCAACATCTACAGTTCTTTTTCCCTTTAGGACAGAATTTTTGTTTATTAAAATTCTTTTTCCTGAGGAATTTTCCTGGTTAAAAGATTTTGATTTTTCTTTAAACCTGTACTTGGAAGTTTCTTTTCAAACTTCTTTTTATTTTAGTTTTGTACTGAGGTGTACAACCAAAAATAAGGCTTGGCTCAGCAATCTTGTTACAGCATTTTTTACTGAAACTTTTTAACTGCTTTTGTTTTCTGGTAAAATCACAAACCTTTGTAATTTCTTCTTTTACCAGATTTTGTGCGAAGGCTAAGCTGTAACGAGTAAGCTCGTTCGATTCTTTGAGGAATCTTTCTAAGCTTTTCTCCCACCAATGGTATTTTTTTATGTAATTTTCTACATAAGTAGGATACCCTTGTTGATTGCCTGTAGCGTACATGTGTTTCTCATATTCACAGTAGAATTGCTCTAGCTGGCATATGTCACATATCTGCATTTTTATTAGGCTATCTTTTGCCTTTTCTTTGATTTGTTTTCCTCATTGGTTCTGGAGCTAACAAAATCAATTCCCAGAAATAATGTATAAACGTGTTTAATACATTATTAAAGGTTGTGACTGGACTGAGAGTGGAACCCAGGTAGTTTCTTTTAAGACCTTGTTCGCAATTCCTCCAGTCTTGTGATCTAGCAACAGTAGTGTTGACGCTGATCATCATATTGGTCTGGCTCAGTTTGAATGATTAAACTGATTTCTTTGGCCCAGACTTCTATTAATTGTTTTCTATCCGTTTTGATTGTGATACAATCGAGATATAAAACATTGGATCCAAAGGGTCCAGGATTAATTTTAAACTCGCTAGTGCCAGGATAAAAATCTCCTTTTCTCTTTCGACCTCTTTGTTCTGCAGCTTCTGAAGTTTCTGCTTTCTCTACTTTAGGAACATCTTCTTTGTTCATTCTAAAGTTTTCGGTGATTTCTTCTTCAGAAGAGCTATCTTGAGAAGATTCATTGTCAGAATCTTCGATGATATTCAGATATTGATCTTCAAACATTTTTCGGATGTCTGGATTTTCAATAAGTGAATTTTCAGCTTCTGCTTCTTCTAGATCTAGAAGAATTAAAGCTTGTTCAAATTTCTCTGCTTCTTTGGCAGTAGAAATTGATTCTTGTTTTAGAGTATTCCAATAGAATTCTCTAACACAATCCATCGTCATGATTTGAAGCCAGGTGGCCAAGTCATGCTGTTAGGGTTTTTCCCTGTCCCTAATTCTTCATTTCCTACATTATTATTAGGAAAACTATACTGATAAGGTCTTTTGGACTTTTCAGTATCTTGATTATCTCTTGAGATAATTTCTTTATTTCTGGTAGTTACCAGTTGCTCAAGAATTTCTTGATTGCACGAACATTTTTTCATTTCTGAAATAATTTTCGCTGCTGCTGCTTCTACAACTTCTTTTGTAGAAGTCTCTTTGCTCTTTTCTAAAATCGCTTTTAGTAAAGGAACAATTATTTTATCAAGAATTTCTTCTATTCCTTTGTATTGTTTGACATTCTAGCTTTCCTGATTATTTTCTAATAATCTAGCCAGACTTTCGATTCTTGCAGACATGCTTCTTAGCAAATTTTGATCTGCCGTTTGTCTTGTATTAGAAGATTCTCCTATTTCTAGGCTATTTCTTTTAATACTTAATCTTGGTTTTTGACCAATTCTTGGTTTATCTTTTGCGATATCTATCGCCCAAGATTCTTCTTTTGGCTCAATATCGGAGAAAGTTCTTTCTTCGATATTTCCAACTTCTGAGAAGATATCATCTAATTCGATGAATTCTTTCTTTTTGTATTCAATGCTGTGAACACTATTGGTTAGCGCGTATGCGACCAAATATGTTAAGCTGAATACTTTATCTCCTTTGTTCATTAGATCTGTTCTTTCGAACTGATGAATGAACTATAAGGTTTGGTCTAAGTTTTTAGTATTGAGAGATACCTCAAACTTAGGATATACCGAAAACATGAATTTTCGGTATGCTAAATTGCCTCTAGCTGCTCCTAGAACACAATCTTTTCTGTCATTAATCCTATTATCGATTAATGCCATTTTTATTGGGGAGTCTATTCCTTCTTGGAAACTAGACTTCAACAATATTTTTATTGCTCCTAAATGAACAGTTGTCATCTTTGACCTGATTTTAGGATCTATTTTTTGAAGATTTTTGTTTACCTCTTCTTTGGTTATAAAAGGTAAGTAAACCTGTCCTTTTGTATCTTTTATATCAACATACAATTCTTTTGTACTGACATAATAAAAGATATTATTTTTTCTTTTTAAAAACTGCAAAGCAGGAATTTTGAAAATGGAATTGTTTTCAAAGATAGATCTGCTTTATTTATTTTGAAAGAATTTCTTGCTTTATTAAAAAGCTTCCATCAAACCCGGAATTATTTTCGGTGAAAGATGTTTGGAACATTTCTTGACTTTCGTCAACTTGGTTGGTATCCTGAGAAATAATTATTTCTTCTTTATCAGACATAATTATTTTTCTAAAGATAATCTGGCTCTGATACCAGGATCGGAAGGGATCAATCCTTTCGAACGCGGAACAAAACTTAATTTGAAAGTTTATGAAATTCATAAAACTTTTAGTTTTTAGTGAAGTCATAGACTTACTTGATACGTGGCGTTGTTTCACCTTAGTGATAGGAAATATTATGAGAATGTAAAATATGCCTACGGGCAATTGTATTTTTAATTTTATGAAATAAAGATATATTTTTATACAACTTGTGTCATACACTTGTTTCAAGTCTATTCTGGAGTCCACAGTCTGAATAGCTACGCATCTTTGGAGTACCCGTTAAGGCAGGAGGCCGTGTAGGGAAACGCCGCGGATAGTTGACGCCGGATTGGAAATGACAACAAACTAAGGTGCAGACCATGAAGGTATAAATTTTTTTATCTATTTCAAAATTAAAAATATAACTATTTTATCTCATAATAAAGTACTACTATTTAACTCCTGAGTCTCTTTTTCAAAATAAATTTTGAATAAAAACAAAAATTAAATTGCAAAAATGAACGAACAAGGCCTTTGGGCATTAGGAACCCCTTCGGGTACAAAATATTTAAATAATAAAGATTATTTAAATCATCTATTAGAATTATCTAATGAATATTCACAACCTAGTGAATGTCCACAAGATAAAACAAGAATTAAATGGTTAATCTATGACCTTGAAGAATTTTTACAAAATTCTCCAAAAATCTATCATTTCACAGTGATAAATGAAGTTAGTAATTTAAAAAGAATTTTTAAATTACAAACAAAAAGGTTTTTAAAAGAACAGAAGTAATTCTTTTAGACTAATGATGGTATATAGGCTGGAAACATCTTACGTGCCTAAAATTCTTAACCTTGGAATTCAAACTCCAGTTAAGGTGACAATCCGAATGGATTGTTGGTCTAAGGTGAAACAACGCCACGTATCAAGTAAGTCTATGACTTCACTAAAAACTAAAAGTTTTATGAATTTCATAAACTTTCAAATTAAGTTTTGTTCCGCGTTCGAAAGGATTCATTTCTAAACTTGAGGAAGAAACAAAACAAAAATCTGTAATTGAAAAATTACTGGAAAAAGTTTGTTCAGACAATCCTTTAGATCCTAAAAAGACTAAGAATTGGATGAAAGCTAGCATTAAACTTCACGATCCTAAAGCAATTTGTAGGGTAAAACCTATGAAATACAGTCCTCAGGATGTAGAAGAATTTGCCAAGCAAATCAAAGAATTATTAGAAATGAAAATTATCATTCCTAGTAAATCACCCCATATGTCACCTGCTTTTCTTGTAGAAAACGAAGCAGAAAAGAGACGTGGCAAGAAAAGAATGGTAGTCAACTACAAACAGATGAATAATCTCACTGTAGGAGATGGCCATAATCTCCCAAATAAGGACAGCCTAATGGCCCTTATTCGAGGGAAAAAGATGTTCAGTAGTCTAGATTGTAAGTCTGGATTCTGGCAGGTATTGCTGGATAAAGAGTCTCAACTCTTAACAGCTTTCACATGTCCCCAAGGACATTACCAATGGATGGTGTTACCGTTTGGATTCAAACAAGCACCTTCAATTTTTCAAAGGCACATGCAAGACGCATTCAGAGCCTATGAAAAGTTTTGTTGTATTTATGTTGACGATATTCTTATCTTCAGTGATAATATATCTAGTCATCTAATACATCTTTCTGCAGTTCTTAAAAAATGTGAAACTTTGGGAATTATACTTTCCAAAAAGAAAGCACAACTTTTTAAGACGAAGATCAATTTTCTAGGACTAGAAATTGATCAGGGAACTCATTGTCCTCAAAATCATATCTTGGAACACATACACAAATTTCCGGATAAGATAGAAGACAAAAAACAGTTGCAAAGGTTTTTAGGAGTATTAACTTATGCTTCTGATTACATTCCCAAATTAGCCGCCTTAAGATCACCCTTACAGGCTAAGCTAAAAAAAGATGTTCCATGGAAATGGATCGAACAAGACACTTCTTATGTTAAGAAGTTAAAAAAGAATCTAACAGGATTCCCAAAGCTTTATCATCCTGAAAAAGATGATAAACTTATCATTGAGACAGACGCCTCCAATGAATATTGGGGAGGAGTTCTCAAAGCAGTAAATTCTGATAAAGAATTCATCTGTAGATTTACTTCGGGTAGTTTTAAACAAGCCGAATTAAATTACCACTCTAATGAAAAAGAATACCTTGCAGTCATTAGAGTAATAAATAAATTTTCTATTTATCTTACCCCAGTAAATTTTCTGGTTAGAACAGATAATAAAAATTTTAGTTATTTTCTTAAATTAAAAATTCAAGGAGATAACAAGCAGGGAAGATTAGTTCGCTGGCAACAATGGCTTTCTAGATACAGTTTTTCTGTAGAACATCTAGAAGGAAGTAAAAACAGTCTAGCTGATTTTCTTACGCGAGAATATAACACTTGATCTTGTCAAAATGCAGATGTGAAGAGTTTTCTTGCAGAAATCATGGACGAAGAAAAGATGCTGGAGCATCAAAAAGCTCTTCTCGAGCAAGAACTTAGGCTTGTCATAGCCAAGTTAGAATTTGTAAGACTTTTTAAGTCTGAACAACAAAAGGGTAGTTCCCCTTGCCTAACCGGTAAAAGCAAACATGTAAGTACCTCAGGTACTGAACAACAAAAGGTGAATTTCCCACCTTGCTCTTTAGGGGGTAAAAACGAATCTAGTCCTGTTCAAACGGAAACAGGTAAAGACAAATCAACACCGTTGATGGCTGATAATTTGCCAAAAATTATGAATGAAGTCCAGACTTCTGAAACGTTAGCTTCTGACGAGATCAAAAATTGATCAACCTCAGACCTAACGGGAATCCCTGATTCCAAAAACAAAAACCTATTACGTCGTTTTCAATGGACCTAATAGAGGAATTTTTGATAATTGGGACATCGCCAAAACAGCAACGGAGGGTGTCTCAAATATCAAACACAAAAAATTTAAAAGTTTTTTGGAAGCAAAAACCGCTGCAAATATATATTGCAGAGAACAGGTAATTCCTGAACTCCAATTAATTTGCAGTGCAGATACTTTAAGGCCACCAAACTATATGGCGGCATTAAAAGCAAAACAAGAGAAAAAGGTTTCTTTGGGAAAACTTCCCTTTAGAAATGATTTCCAAACAAAGGAAGTCCTTCAAACTGATTTAACAATCAAGGACTTCAAATATCTCTACGAGTATGGAAGACTCGCTGGAGAAGAAAAATTAATTGAAGAGAAATTTTTCACAACAGACAAAAAGAACTTGAGTCTCTTCAATTTCATTAAGGGGGCTAACCCTGAACAAGTAGCAGATGCTTTTAATTATGGGATGATTAAATACATTTATCCTAGTCAAAATCTGCATGAATTAAAATTTCTTCCAAAAGAAATTTTTAAAACAATTAAAAATTTTAGAAACAAAGTTTTAAAATCCGATAAGGATATCTTTCTAAAGTTTTTAAGTTCTATTCCTCTTTCGGGAGATAACGAAGAAGTGATTTATCATCCTCAACACCTAATTCAGATAGGCGTCTGCAAGGATGAAAAATACACTCCGTCTGTTCCATCAGCATGCCGGCTGGAGAAAAAGGATCTCTTTCCTCTTGGGAAGATTAAGTTCGAAGAACTCCTCAACAAAGTCTTCAGCTTTACCAAAGATGAAAGGATCTTCATCAATAAAGAAGATAAGCATTGCCTTATCTATTCTAAAAGTTCAAAGACCCTCAGCGAGCCGGAGGATCGGATAGTAGTGTTTATCGTCACTGCTGACGTTTTTGATGCAATAATGTTCTTCTTTTTTAAAGCATCTTTGGAAAAGTTGATGTCGACCTGTCTTTTGCCTGGCATCGTTACTTTTCTGTAGTGGATGTCTCTTTCTGCATTGTGGAGGCATCTTCTTTATTTTGACAGACAACGCATGGGACGGCTGTCCTTTTTTCCACGATAGAACAGAGTCGTCTGTCGTGTACTGGCACGTAGGTCCCAAAAATGAATCTTTGTTGAAAAGATAAGATTTTTTGTTCATCCGGCTCGCTGAGGGTCTTTGAACTTTTAGAATAGATAAGGCAATGCTTATCTTCTTTATTGATGAAGATCCTTTCATCTTTGGTAAAGCTGAAGACTTTGTTGAGGAGTTCTTCGAACTTAATCTTCCCAAGAGGAAAGAGATCCTTTTTCTCCAGCCGGCATGCTGATGGAACAGACGGAGTGTATTTTTCATCCTTGCAGACGCCTATCTGAATTAGGTGTTGAGGATGATAAATCACTTCTTCGTTATCTCCCGAAAGAGGAATAGAACTTAAAAACTTTAGAAAGATATCCTTATCGGATTTTAAAACTTTGTTTCTAAAATTTTTAATTGTTTTAAAAATTTCTTTTGGAAGAAATTTTAATTCATGCAGATTTTGACTAGGATAAATGTATTTAATCATCCCATAATTAAAAGCATCTGCTACTTGTTCAGGGTTAGCCCCTTAATGAAATTGAAGAGACTCAAGTTCTTTTTGTCTGTTGTGAAAAATTTCTCTTCAATTAATTTTTCTTCTCCAGCGAGTCTTCCATACTCGTAGAGATATTTGAAGTCCTTGATTGTTAAATCAGTTTGAAGGACTTCCTTTGTTTGGAAATCATTTCTAAAGGGAAGTTTTCCCAAAGAAACCTTTTTCTCTTGTTTTGCTTTTAATGCCGCCATATAGTTTGGTGGCCTTAAAGTATCTGCACTGCAAATTAATTGGAGTTCAGGAATTACCTGTTCTCTGCAATATATATTTGCAGCGGTTTTTGCTTCCAAAAAACTTTTAAATTTTTTGTGTTTGATATTTGAGACACCCTCCGTTGCTGTTTTGGCGATGTCCCAATTATCAAAAATTCCTCTATTAGGTCCATTGAAAACGACGTAATAGGTTTTTGTTTTTGGAATCAGGGATTCCCCGTTAGGTCTGAGGTTGATCAATTTTTTGATCTCGTCAGAAGCTAACGTTTCAGAAGTCTGGACTTCATTCATAATTTTTGGCAAATTATCAGCCATCAACGGTGTTGATTTGTCTTTACCTGTTTCCGTTTGAACAGGACTAGATTCGTTTTTACCCCCTAAAGAGCAAGGTGGGAAATTCACCTTTTGTTGTTCAGTACCTGAGGTACTTACATGTTTGCTTTTACCGGTTAGGCAAGGGGAACTACCCTTTTGTTGTTCAAACTTAAAAAGTCTTACAAATTCTAACTTGGCTATGACAAGCCTAAGTTCTTGCTCGAGAAGAGCTTTTTGATGCTCCAGCATCTTTTCTTCGTCCATGATTTCTGCAAGAAAACTCTTCACATCTGCATTTTGACAAGATCAAGTGTTATATTCTCGCGTAAGAAAATCAGCTAGACTGTTTTTACTTCCTTCTAGATGTTCTACAGAAAAACTGTATCTAGAAAGCCATTGTTGCCAGCGAACTAATCTTCCCTGCTTGTTATCTCCTTGAATTTTTAATTTAAGAAAATAACTAAAATTTTTATTATCTGTTCTAACCAGAAAATTTACTGGGGTAAGATAAATAGAAAATTTATTTATTACTCTAATGACTGCAAGGTATTCTTTTTCATTAGAGTGGTAATTTAATTCGGCTTGTTTAAAACTACCCGAAGTAAATCTACAGATGAATTCTTTATCAGAATTTACTGCTTTGAGAACTCCTCCCCAATATTCATTGGAGGCGTCTGTCTCAATGATAAGTTTATCATCTTTTTCAGGATGATAAAGCTTTGGGAATCCTGTTAGATTCTTTTTTAACTTCTTAACATAAGAAGTGTCTTGTTCGATCCATTTCCATGGAACATCTTTTTTTAGCTTAGCCTGTAAGGGTGATCTTAAGGCGGCTAATTTGGGAATGTAATCAGAAGCATAAGTTAATACTCCTAAAAACCTTTGCAACTATTTTTTGTCTTCTATCTTATCCGGAAATTTGTGTATGTGTTCCAAGATATGATTTTGAGGACAATGAGTTCCCTGATCAATTTCTAGTCCTAGAAAATTGATCTTCGTCTTAAAAAGTTGTGCTTTCTTTTTGGAAAGTATAATTCCCAAAGTTTCACATTTTTTAAGAACTGCAGAAAGATGTATTAGATGACTAGATATATTATCACTGAAGATAAGAATATCGTCAACATAAATACAACAAAACTTTTCATAGGCTCTGAATGCGTCTTGCATGTGCCTTTGAAAAATTGAAGGTGCTTGTTTGAATCCAAACGGTAACACCATCCATTGGTAATGTCCTTGGGGACATGTGAAAGCTGTTAAGAGTTGAGACTCTTTATCCAGCAATACCTGCCAGAATCCAGACTTACAATCTAGACTACTGAACATCTTTTTCCCTCGAATAAGGGCCATTAGGCTGTCCTTATTTGGGAGATTATGGCCATCTCCTACAGTGAGATTATTCATCTGTTTGTAGTTGACTACCATTCTTTTCTTGCCACGTCTCTTTTCTGCTTCGTTTTCTACAAGAAAAGCAGGTGACATATGGGGTGATTTACTAGGAATGATAATTTTCATTTCTAATAATTCTTTGATTTGCTTGGCAAATTCTTCTACATCCTGAGGACTGTATTTCATAGGTTTTACCCTACAAATTGCTTTAGGATCGTGAAGTTTAATGCTAGCTTTCATCCAATTCTTAGTCTTTTTAGGATCTAAAGGATTGTCTGAACAAACTTTTTCCAGTAATTTTTCAATTACAGATTTTTGTTTTGTTTCTTCCTCAAGTTTAGAAATGAATTCTTGTTCTTTTCGGAAGTTTTCTAATAGTACCCTCCCCCTCTCTAAAAAATAAATTTTTGAAGAGGAAATGTTGATGGGTTCTATTGGCTTTGTCGTAGAGTTCTTTTTCATGGACTCTAGGTAGCCCGGAAATCCAATTCGCTCGGCTCGTCGGATTTTTCGGATCCATACTTCCTCCTTTTCTAAGGTGGTAAATATGATTTTGTCTGTAAGCTGTGTGAACGGGCTATAGGTTAAACAGAAATTATTACCTATAAGAAAGTCCAATCCAGCTTCTTGTTGGTATACCGTAGGAATATGAAATATTGTATCAGAAAACAATACCTCCAGATTCTTACATACCTTTGTTATTGTAATGGTAGTTCCATTAGCAATTTTGACCGTTAGTGGTCTTTCGGCGTTCACCCAATGTTCTGGGGGAATCACATATTTACTTGCTATGCATAAGCTTGCGCCTGTATCTACATAACAATGTAACTTGATTTTTTTATATCCTTCGAACTTAAAGGTTCCTTGGATGTAAATTGATGACGGATTAGTAATGTTTGGCATTACTAACTCTTCTTGATAATGATCATTCATAATCGGATGATTCACTATCAGATTCAGAAGATATTTCTGCTCCGGGATCAATTTCGTATATGAGGATATTTTGGTATCCTTCATATTCTTCTTCTACTGGTTCAAATCCTAGTAGAATGATTTCTTTAAGAATTTTGACCTTGTCATAATTCTGTTTTTTGTTCGGGCACTCATTTGCATAGTGTCCTTCTTCATTGCAGACCCAACATCTACAGTTCTTTTTCCCTTTAGGACAGAATTTTTGTTTATTAAAATTCTTTTTCCTGAGGAATTTTCCTGGTTTAAAAGATTTTGATTTTCTTTTAAACCTGTACTTGGAAGTTTTCTTTTCAAACTTCTTTTTATTTTTAGTTTTGTACTGAGGTGTACAACCAAAAATAAGGCTTGGCTCAGCAATCTTGTTACAGCATTTTTTACTGAAACTTTTTAACTGCTTTTGTTTTCTGGTAAAATCACAAACCTTTGTAATTTCTTCTTTTACCAGATTTTGTGCGAAGGCTAAGCTGTAACGAGTAAGCTCGTTCGATTCTTTGAGGAATCTTTCTACAGCTTTTTCTCCCACCAATGGTATTTTTCTTATGTAATTTTCTACATAAGTAGGATACCCTTGTTGATTGCCTGTAGCGTACATGTGTTTCTCATATTCACAGTAGAATTGCTCTAGCTGGCATATGTCACATATCTGCATTTTTATTAGGCTATCTTTTGCCTTTTCTTTGATTTTGTTTTCCTCATTGGTTCTGGAGCTAACAAAATCAATTCCCAGAAATAATGTATAAAACGTGTTTAATACATTATTAAAGGTTGTGACTGGACTGAGAGTTGGAACCCAGGTAGTTTCTTTTAAGACCTTGTTCGCAATTCCTGCAGTCTTGTGATCTAGCAACAGTAGTGTTGACGCTTGATCATCATATTTGTCTGGCTCAGTTTGAATGATTAAACTGATTTCTTTGGCCCAGACTTCTATTAATTGTTTTCTATCCGTTTTGATTGTGATACAATCGAGATATAAAACATTGGATCCAAAGGGTCCAGGATTAATTTTAAACTCGCTAGTGCCAGGATAAAAATCTCCTTTTCTCTTTCGACCTCTTTGTTCTGCAGCTTCTGAAGTTTCTGCTTTCTCTACTTTAGGAACATCTTCTTTGTTCATTCTAAAGTTTTCGGTGATTTCTTCTCCAGAAGAGCTATCTTGAGAAGATTCATTGTCAGAATCTTCGATGATATTCAGATATTGATCTTCAAACATTTTTCGGATGTCTGGATTTTCAATAAGTGAATTTTCAGCTTCTGCTTCTTCTAGATCTAGAAGAATTAAAGCTTGTTCAAATTTCTCTGCTTCTTTGGCAGTAGAAATTGATTCTTGTTTTAGAGTATTCCAATAGAATTCTCTAACACAATCCATCGTCATGATTTGAAGCCAGGTGGCCAAGTCATGCTGTTAGGGTTTTTCCCTGTCCCTAATTCTTCATTTCCTACATTATTATTAGGAAAACTATACTGATAAGGTCTTTTGGACTTTTCAGTATCTTGATTATCTCTTGAGATAATTTCTTTATTTCTGGTAGTTACCAGTTGCTCAAGAATTTCTTGATTGCACGAACATTTTTTCATTTCTGAAATAATTTTCGCTGCTGCTGCTTCTACAACTTCTTTTGTAGAAGTCTCTTTGCTCTTTTCTAAAATCGCTTTTAGTAAAGGAACAATTATTTTATCAAGAATTTCTTCTATTCCTTTTGTATTGTTTGACATTCTAGCTTTCCTGATTATTTTCTAATAATCTAGCCAGACTTTCGATTCTTGCAGACATGCTTCTTAGCAAATTTTGATCTGCCGTTTGTCTTGTATTAGAAGATTCTCCTATTTCTAGGCTATTTCTTTTAATACTTAATCTTGGTTTTTGACCAATTCTTGGTTTATCTTTTGCGATATCTATCGCCCAAGATTCTTCTTTTGGCTCAATATCGGAGAAAGTTCTTTCTTCGATATTTCCAACTTCTGAGAAGATATCATCTAATTCGATGAATTCTTTCTTTTTGTATTCAATGCTGTGAACACTATTGGTTAGCGCGTATGCGACCAAATATGTTAAGCTGAATACTTTATCTCCTTTGTTCATTAGATCTGTTCTTTCGAACTGATGAATGAACGATAAGGTTTGGTCTAAGTTTTTAGTATTGAGAGATACCTCAAACTTAGGATATACCGAAAACATGAATTTTCGGTATGCTAAATTGCCTCTAGCTGCTCCTAGAACACAATCTTTTCTGTCATTAATCCTATTATCGATTAATGCCATTTTTATTGGGGAGTCTATTCCTTCTTGGAAACTAGACTTCAACAATATTTTTATTGCTCCTAAATGAACAGTTGTCATCTTTGACCTGATTTTAGGATCTATTTTTTGAAGATTTTTGTTTACCTCTTCTTTGGTTATAAAAGGTAAGTAAACCTGTCCTTTTGTATCTTTTATATCAACATACAATTCTTTTGTACTGACATAATAAAAGATATTATTTTTTCTTTTTAAAAACTGCAAAGCAGGAATTTTGAAAATGGAATTTGTTTTCAAAGATAGATCTGCTTTATTTATTTTTGAAAGAATTTCTTGCTTTATTAAAAAGCTTCCATCAAACCCGGAATTATTTTCGGTGAAAGATGTTTGGAACATTTCTTGACTTTCGTCAACTTGGTTGGTATCCTGAGAAATAATTATTTCTTCTTTATCAGACATAATTATTTTTCTAAAGATAATCTGGCTCTGATACCAGGATCGGAAGGGGATCAATCCTTTCGAACGCGGAACAAAACTTAATTTGAAAGTTTATGAAATTCATAAAACTTTTAGTTTTTAGTGAAGTCATAGACTTACTTGATACGTGGCGTTGTTTCACCTTAGACCAACAATCCATTCGGATTGTCACCTTAACTGGAGTTTGAATTCCAAGGTTAAGAATTTTAGGCACGTAAGATGTTTCCAGCCTATATACCATCATTAGTCTAAAAGAATTACTTCTGTTCTTTTAAAAACCTTTTTGTTTTGTAATTTAAAAATTCTTTTTAAATTACTAACTTCATTTATCACTGTGAAATGATAGATTTTTGGAGAATTTTGTAAAAATTCTTCAAGGTCATAGATTAACCATTTAATTCTTGTTTTATCTTGTGTACATTCACTAGGTTGTGAATATTCATTAGATAATTCTAATAGATGATTTAAATAATCTTTATTATTTAAATATTTTGTACCCGAAGGGGTTCCTAATGCCCAAAGGCCTTGTTCGTTCATTTTTGCAATTTAATTTTTGTTTTTATTCAAAATTTATTTTGAAAAAGAGACTCAGGAGTTAAATAGTAGTACTTTATTATGAGATAAAATAGTTATATTTTTAATTTTGAAATAGATAAAAAAATTTATACCTTCATGGTCTGCACCTTAGTTTGTTGTCATTTCCAATCCGGCGTCAACTATCCGCGGCGTTTCCCCTACACGGCCTCCTGCCTTAACGGGTACTCCAAAGATGCGTAGCTATTCAGACTGTGGACTCCAGGATAGACTTGAAACAAGTGTATGACACAAGGTGTATAAAAATATATCTTTATTTCATAAAATTAAAAATACAATTGCCCGTAGGCATATTTTACATTCTCATAATATTTCCTATCTATTTTCCTCCCGAGGAGGATTCTACTCACTCATGCTCATTCCTTTCTTCTCCCCTAAGCTCTCTCTCCCTTTTTTTTCGCCTCCCCCCTCCCTAAAAATGAACTCGCCTTTTATATACTAAGGTCGAGGATCGGATAGTAGTGTTTATCGTCACTGCTGACGTTTTTGATGCAATAATGTTCTTCTTTTTTAAAGCATCTTTGGAAAAGTTGATGTCGACCTGTCTTTTGCCTGGCATCGTTACTTTTCTGTAGTGGATGTCTCTTTCTGCATTGTGGAGGCATCTTCTTTATTTTGACAGACAACGCATGGGACGGCTGTCCTTTTTTCCACGATAGAACAGAGTCGTTTGTCGTGTACTGGCACGTAGGTCCCAAAAATGAATCTTTGTTGAAAAGATAAGATTTTTTGTTCATCCGGCTCGCTGAGGGTCTTTGAACTTTTAGAATAGATAAGGCAATGCTTATCTTCTTTATTGATGAAGATCCTTTCATCTTTGGTAAAGCTGAAGACTTTGTTGAGGAGTTCTTCGAACTTAATCTTCCCAAGAGGAAAGAGATCCTTTTTCTCCAGCCGGCATGCTGATGGAACAGACGGAGTGTATTTTTCATCCTTGCAGACGCCTATCTGAATTAGGTGTTGAGGATGATAAATCACTTCTTCGTTATCTCCCCAAAGAGGAATAGAACTTAAAAACTTTAGAAAGATATCCTTATCGGATTTTAAAACTTTGTTTTAAAAATTTTTAATTGTTTTAAAAATTTCTTTTGGAATAAATTTTAATTCATGCAGATTTTGACTAGGATAAATGTATTTAATCATCCCATAATTAAAAGCATCTGCTACTTGTTCAGGGTTAGCCCCCTTAATGAAATTGAAGAGACTCAAGTTCTTTTTGTCTGTTGTGAAAAATTTCTCTTCAATTAATTTTTCTTCTCCAGCGAGTCTTCCATACTCGTAGAGATATTTGAAGTCCTTGATTGTTAAATCAGTTTGAAGGACTTCCTTTGTTTGGAAATCATTTCTAAAGGGAAGTTTTCCCAAAGAAACCTTTTTCTCTTGTTTTGCTTTTAATGCCGCCATATAGTTTGGTGGCCTTAAAGTATCTGCACTGCAAATTAATTGGAGTTCAGGAATTACCTGTTCTCTGCAATATATATTTGCAGCGGTTTTTGCTTCCAAAAAACTTTTAAATTTTGTGTTTGATATTTGAGACACCCTCCGTTGCTGTTTTGGCGATGTCCCAATTATCAAAAATTCCTCTATTAGGTCCATTGAAAACGACGTAATAGGTTTTTGTTTTTGGAATCAGGGATTCCCCGTTAGGTCTGAGGTTGATCAATTTTTTGATCTCGTCAGAAGCTAACGTTTCAGAAGTCTGGACTTCATTCATAATTTTTGGCAAATTATCAGCCATCAACGGTGTTGATTTGTCTTTACCTGTTTCCGTTTGAACAGGACTAGATTCGTTTTTACCCCCTAAAGAGCAAGGTGGGAAATTCACCTTTTGTTGTTCAGTACCTGAGGTACTTACATGTTTGCTTTTACCGGTTAGGCAAGGGGAACTACCCTTTTGTTGTTCAGACTTAAAAAGTCTTACAAATTCTAACTTGGCTATGACAAGCCTAAGTTCTTGCTCGAGAAGAGCTTTTTGATGCTCCAGCATCTTTTCTTCGTCCATGATTTCTGCAAGAAAACTCTTCACATCTGCATTTTGACAAGATCAAGTGTTATATTCTCGCGTAAGAAAATCAGCTAGACTGTTTTTACTTCCTTCTAGATGTTCTACAGAAAAACTGTATCTAGAAAGCCATTGTTGCCAGCGAACTAATCTTCCCTGCTTGTTATCTCCTTGAATTTTTAATTTAAGAAAATAACTAAAATTTTTATTATCTGTTCTAACCAGAAAATTTACTGGGGTAAGATAAATAGAAAATTTATTTATTACTCTAATGACTGCAAGGTATTCTTTTTCATTAGAGTGGTAATTTAATTCGGCTTGTTTAAAACTACCCGAAGTAAATCTACAGATGAATTCTTTATCAGAATTTACTGCTTTGAGAACTCCTCCCCAATATTCATTGGAGGCGTCTGTCTCAATGATAAGTTTATCATCTTTTTCAGGATGATAAAGCTTTGGGAATCCTGTTAGATTCTTTTTTAACTTCTTAACATAAGAAGTGTCTTGTTCGATCCATTTCCATGGAACATCTTTTTTTAGCTTAGCCTGTAAGGGTGATCTTAAGGCGGCTAATTTGGGAATGTAATCAGAAGCATAAGTTAATACTCCTAAAAACCTTTGCAACTGTTTTTTGTCTTCTATCTTATCCGGAAATTTGTGTATGTGTTCCAAGATATGATTTTGAGGACAATGAGTTCCCTGATCAATTTCTAGTCCTAGAAAATTGATCTTCGTCTTAAAAAGTTGTGCTTTCTTTTTGGAAAGTATAATTCCCAAAGTTTCACATTTTTTAAGAACTGCAGAAAGATGTATTAGATGACTAGATATATTATCACTGAAGATAAGAATATCGTCAACATAAATACAACAAAACTTTTTATAGGCTCTGAATGCGTCTTGCATGTGCCTTTGAAAAATTGAAGGTGCTTGTTTGAATCCAAACGGTAACACCATCCATTGGTAATGTCCTTGGGGACATGTGAAAGCTGTTAAGAGTTGAGACTCTTTATCCAGCAATACCTGCCAGAATCCAGACTTACAATCTAGACTACTGAACATCTTTTTCCCTCGAATAAGGGCCATTAGGCTGTCCTTATTTGGGAGATTATGGCCATCTCCTACAGTGAGATTATTCATCTGTTTGTAGTTGACTACCATTCTTTTCTTGCCACGTCTCTTTTCTGCTTCGTTTTCTACAAGAAAAGCAGGTGACATATGGGGTGATTTACTAGGAATGATAATTTTCATTTCTAATAATTCTTTGATTTGCTTGGCAAATTCTTCTACATCCTGAGGACTGTATTTCATAGGTTTTACCCTACAAATTGCTTTAGGATCGTGAAGTTTAATGCTAGCTTTCATCCAATTCTTAGTCTTTTTAGGATCTAAAGGATTGTCTGAACAAACTTTTTCCAGTAATTTTTCAATTACAGATTTTTGTTTTGTTTCTTCCTCAAGTTTAGAAATGAATTCTTGTTCTTTTCGGAAGTTTTCTAATAGTACCCTCCCCCTCTCTAAAAAATAAATTTTTGAAGAGGAAATGTTGATGGGTTCTATTGGCTTTGTCGTAGAGTTCTTTTTCATGGACTCTAGGTAGCCCGGAAATCCAATTCGCTCGGCTCGTCGGATTTTTCGGATCCATACTTCCTCCTTTTCTAAGGTGGTAAATATGATTTTGTCTGTAAGCTGTGTGAACGGGCTATAGGTTAAACAGAAATTATTACCTATAAGAAAGTCCAATCCAGCTTCTTGTTGGTATACCGTAGGAATATGAAATATTGTATCAGAAAACAATACCTCCAGATTCTTACATACCTTTGTTATTGTAATGGTAGTTCCATTAGCAATTTTGACCGTTAGTGGTCTTTCGGCGTTCACCCAATGTTCTGGGGGAATCACATATTTACTTGCTATGCATAAGCTTGCGCCTGTATCTACATAACAATGTAACTTGATTTTTTTATATCCTTCGAACAAATCCGATAAGGATATCTTTCTAAAGTTTTTAAGTTCTATTCCTCTTTGGGGAGATAACGAAGAAGTGATTTATCATCCTCAACACCTAATTCAAATAGGCGTCTGCAAGGATGAAAAATACACTCCGTCTGTTCCATCAGCATGCCGGCTGGAGAAAAAGGATCTCTTTCCTCTTGGGAAGATTAAGTTCGAAGAACTCCTCAACAAAGTCTTCAGCTTTACCAAAGATGAAAGGATCTTCATCAATAAAGAAGATAAGCATTGCCTTATCTATTCTAAAAGTTCAAAGACCCTCAGCGAGCCGGATGAACAAAAAATCTTATCTTTTCAACAAAGATTCATTTTTGGGACCTACGTGCCAGTACACGACAGACGACTCTGTTCTATCGTGGAAAAAAGGACAGCCGTCCCATGCGTTGTCTGTCAAAATAAAGAAGATGCCTCCACAATGCAGAAAGAGACATCCACTACAGAAAAGTAACGATGCCAGGCAAAAGACAGGTCGACATCAACTTTTCCAAAGATGCTTTAAAAAAGAAGAACATTATTGCATCAAAAACGTCAGCAGTGACGATAAACACTACTATCCGATCCTCGACCTTAGTATATAAAAGGCGAGTTCATTTTTAGGGAGAGGGGAGGCGAAAAAAAAGGGAGAGAGAGCTTAGGGGAGAAGAAAGGAATGAGCATGAGTGAGTAGAATCCTCCTCGGGAGGAAAATAGATAGGAAATATTATGAGAATGTAAAATATGCCTACGGGCAATTGTATTTTTAATTTTATGAAATAAAGATATATTTTTATACATCTTGTGTCATACACTTGTTTCAAGTCTATCCTGGAGTCCACAGTCTGAATAGCTACGCATCTTTGGAGTACCCGTTAAGGCAGGAGGCCGTGTAGGGGAAACGCCGCGGATAGTTGACGCCGGATTGGAAATGACAACAAACTAAGGTGCAGACCATGAAGGTATAAAAATTTTTATCTATTTCAAAATTAAAAATATAACTATTTTATCTCATAATAAAGTACTACTATTTAACTCCTGAGTCTCTTTTTCAAAATAAATTTTGAATAAAAACAAAAATTAAATTGCAAAAATGAACGAACAAGGCCTTTGGGCATTAGGAACCCCTTCGGGTACAAAATATTTAAATAATAAAGATTATTTAAATCATCTATTAGAATTATCTAATGAATATTCACAACCTAGTGAATGTCCACAAGATAAAACAAGAATTAAATGGTTAATCTATGACCTTGAAGAATTTTTACAAAATTCTCCAAAAATCTATCATTTCACAGTGATAAATGAAGTTAGTAATTTAAAAAGAATTTTTAAATTACAAAACAAAAAGGTTTTTAAAAGAACAGAAGTAATTCTTTTAGACTAATGATGGTATATAGGCTGGAAACATCTTACGTGCCTAAAATTCTTAAACTTGGAATTCAAACTCCAGTTAAGGTGACAATCCGAATGGATTGTTGGTCTAAGGTGAAACAACGCCACGTATCAAGTAAGTCTATGACTTCACTAAAAACTAAAAGTTTTATGAATTTCATAAACTTTCAAATTAAGTTTTGTTCCGCGTTCGAAAGGATTGATCCCCTTCCGATCCTGGTATCAGAGCCAGATTATCTTTAGAAAAATAATTATGTCTGATAAAGAAGAAATAATTATTTCTCAGGATACCAACCAAGTTGACGAAAGTCAAGAAATGTTCCAAACATCTTTCACCGAAAATAATTCCGGGTTTGATGGAAGCTTTTTAATAAAGCAAGAAATTCTTTCAAAAATAAATAAAGCAGATCTATCTTTGAAAACAAATTCCATTTTCAAAATTCCTGCTTTGCAGTTTTTAAAAAGAAAAAATAATATCTTTTATTATGTCAGTACAAAAGAATTGTATGTTGATATAAAAGATACAAAAGGACAGGTTTACTTACCTTTTATAACCAAAGAAGAGGTAAACAAAAATCTTCAAAAAATAGATCCTAAAATCAGGTCAAAGATGACAACTGTTCATTTAGGAGCAATAAAAATATTGTTGAAGTCTAGTTTCCAAGAAGGAATAGACTCCCCAATAAAAATGGCATTAATCGATAATAGGATTAATGACAGAAAAGATTGTGTTCTAGGAGCAGCTAGAGGCAATTTAGCATACCGAAAATTCATGTTTTCGGTATATCCTAAGTTTGAGGTATCTCTCAATACTAAAAACTTAGACCAAACCTTATCGTTCATTCATCAGTTCGAAAGAACAGATCTAATGAACAAAGGAGATAAAGTATTCAGCTTAACATATTTGGTCGCATACGCGCTAACCAATAGTGTTCACAGCATTGAATACAAAAAGAAAGAATTCATCGAATTAGATGATATCTTCTCAGAAGTTGGAAATATCGAAGAAAGAACTTTCTCCGATATTGAGCCAAAAGAAGAATCTTGGGCGATAGATATCGCAAAAGATAAACCAAGAATTGGTCAAAAACCAAGATTAAGTATTAAAAGAAATAGCCTAGAAATAGGAGAATCTTCTAATACAAGACAAACGGCAGATCAAAATTTGCTAAGAAGCATGTCTGCAAGAATCGAAAGTCTGGCTAGATTATTAGAAAATAATCAGGAAAGCTAGAATGTCAAACAATACAAAAGGAATAGAAGAAATTCTTGATAAAATAATTGTTCCTTTACTAAAAGCGATTTTAGAAAAGAGCAAAGAGACTTCTACAAAAGAAGTTGTAGAAGCAGCAGCAGCGAAAATTATTTCAGAAATGAAAAAATGTTCGTGCAATCAAGAAATTCTTGAGCAACTGGTAACTACCAGAAATAAAGAAATTATCTCAAGAGATAATCAAGATACTGAAAAGTCCAAAAAACCTTATCAGTATAGTTTTCCTAATAATAATGTAGGAAATGAAGAATTAGGGACAGGGAAAAACCCTAACAGCATGACTTGGCCACCTGGCTTCAAATCATGACGATGGATTGTGTTAGAGAATTCTATTGGAATACTCTAAAACAAGAATCAATTTCTACTGCCAAAGAAGCAGAGAAATTTGAACAAGCTTTAATTCTTCTAGATCTAGAAGAAGCAGAAGCTGAAAATTCACTTATTGAAAATCCAGACATCCGAAAAATGTTTGAAGATCAATATCTGAATATCATCGAAGATTCTGACAATGAATCTTCTCAAGATAGCTCTTCTGGAGAAGAAATCACCGAAAACTTTAGAATGAACAAAGAAGATGTTCCTAAAGTAGAGAAAGCAGAAACTTCAGAAGCTGCAGAACAAAGAGGTCGAAAGAGAAAAGGAGATTTTTATCCTGGCACTAGCGAGTTTAAAATTAATCCTGGACCCTTTGGATCCAATGTTTTATATCTCGATTGTATCACAATCAAAACGGATAGAAAACAATTAATAGAAGTCTGGGCCAAAGAAATCAGTTTAATCATTCAAACTGAGCCAGACAAATATGATGATCAAGCGTCAACACTACTGTTGCTAGATCACAAGACTGGAGGAATTGCGAACAAGGTCTTAAAAGAAACTACCTGGGTTCCAACTCTCAGTCCAGTCACAACCTTTAATAATGTATTAAACACGTTTTATACATTATTTCTGGGAATTGATTTTGTTAGCTCCAGAACCAATGAGGAAAACAAAATCAAAGAAAAGGCAAAAGATAGCCTAATAAAAATGCAGATATGTGACATATGCCAGCTAGAGCAATTCTACTGTGAATATGAGAAACACATGTACGCTACAGGCAATCAACAAGGGTATCCTACTTATGTAGAAAATTACATAAGAAAAATACCATTGGTGGGAGAAAAAGCTGTAGAAAGATTCCTCAAAGAATCGAACGAGCTTACTCGTTACAGCTTAGCCTTCGCACAAAATCTGGTAAAAGAAGAAATTACAAAGGTTTGTGATTTTACCAGAAAATAAAAGCAGTTAAAAAGTTTCAGTAAAAAATGCTGTAACAAGATTGCTGAGCCAAGCCTTATTTTTGGTTGTACACCTTAGTACAAAACTAAAAATAAAAAGAAGTTTGAAAAGAAAACTTCCAAGTACAGGTTTAAAAGAAAATCAAAATCTTTTAAACCAGGAAAATTCCTCAGGAAAAAGAATTTTAATAAACAAAAATTCTGTCCTAAAGGGAAAAAGAACTGTAGATGTTGGGTCTGCAATGAAGAAGGACACTATGCAAATGAGTGCCCGAACAAAAAACAGAATTATGACAAGGTCAAAATTCTTAAAGAAATCATTCTACTAGGATTTGAACCAGTAGAAGAAGAATATGAAGGATACCAAAATATCCTCATATACGAAATTGATCCCGGAGCAGAAATATCTTCTGAATCTGATAGTGAATCATCCGATTATGAATGATCATTATCAAGAAGAGTTAGTAATGCCAAACATTACTAATCCGTCATCAATTTACATCCAAGGAACCTTTAAGTTCGAAGGATATAAAAAAATCAAGTTACATTGTTATGTAGATACAGGCGCAAGCTTATGCATAGCAAGTAAATATGTGATTCCCCCAGAACATTGGGTGAACGCCGAAAGACCACTAACAGTCAAAATTGCTAATGGAACTACCATTACAATAACAAAGGTATGTAAGAATCTGGAGGTATTGTTTTCTGATACAATATTTCATATTCCTACGGTATACCAACAAGAAGCTGGATTGGACTTTCTTATAGGTAATAATTTCTGTTTAACCTATAGCCCGTTCACACAGCTTACAGACAAAATCATATTTACCACCTTAGAAAAGGAGGAAGTATGGATCCGAAAAATCCGACGAGCCGAGCGAATTGGATTTCCAGGCTACCTAGAGTCCATGAAAAAGAACTCTACGACAAAGCCAATAGAACCCATCAACATTTCCTCTTCAAAAATTTATTTTTTAGAGAGGGGGAGGGTACTATTAGAAAACTTCCGAAAAGAACAAGAATTCATTTCTAAACTTGAGGAAGAAACAAAACAAAAATCTGTAATTGAAAAATTACTGGAAAAAGTTTGTTCAGACAATCCTTTAGATCCTAAAAAGACTAAGAATTGGATGAAAGCTAGCATTAAACTTCACGATCCTAAAGCAATTTGTAGGGTAAAACCTATGAAATACAGTCCTCAGGATGTAGAAGAATTTGCCAAGCAAATCAAAGAATTATTAGAAATGAAAATTATCATTCCTAGTAAATCACCCCATATGTCACCTGCTTTTCTTGTAAAAAACGAAGCAGAAAAGAGACGTGGCAAGAAAAGAATGGTAGTCAACTACAAACAGATGAATAATCACACTGTAGGAGATGGCCATAATCTCCCAAATAAGGACAGCCTAATGGCCCTTATTCGAGGGAAAAAGATGTTCAGTAGTCTAGATTGTAAGTCTGGATTCTGGCAGGTATTGCTGGATAAAGAGTCTCAACTCTTAACAGCTTTCACATGTCCCCAAGGACATTACCAATGGATGGTGTTACCGTTTGGATTCAAACAAGCACCTTCAATTTTTCAAAGGCACATGCAAGACGCATTCAGAGCCTATGAAAAGTTTTGTTGTATTTATGTTGACGATATTCTTATCTTCAGTGATAATATATCTAGTCATCTAATACATCTTTCTGCAGTTCTTAAAAAATGTGAAACTTTGGGAATTATACTTTCCAAAAAGAAAGCACAACTTTTTAAGACGAAGATCAATTTTCTAGGACTAGAAATTGATCAGGGAACTCATTGTCCTCAAAATCATATCTTGGAACACATACACAAATTTCCGGATAAGATAGAAGACAAAAAACAGTTGCAAAGGTTTTTAGGAGTATTAACTTATGCTTCTGATTACATTCCCAAATTAGCCGCCTTAAGATCACCCTTACAGGCTAAGCTAAAAAAAGATGTTCCATGGAAATGGATCGAACAAGACACTTCTTATGTTAAGAAGTTAAAAAAGAATCTAACAGGATTCCCAAAGCTTTATCATCCTGAAAAAGATGATAAACTTATCATTGAGACAGACGCCTCCAATGAATATTGGGGAGGAGTTCTCAAAGCAGTAAATTCTGATAAAGAATTCATCTGTAGATTTACTTCGGGTAGTTTTAAACAAGCCGAATTAAATTACCACTCTAATGAAAAAGAATACCTTGCAGTCATTAGAGTAATAAATAAATTTTCTATTTATCTTACCCCAGTAAATTTTCTGGTTAGAACAGATAATAAAAATTTTAGTTATTTTCTTAAATTAAAAATTCAAGGAGATAACAAGCAGGGAAGATTAGTTCGCTGGCAACAATGGCTTTCTAGATACAGTTTTTCTGTAGAACATCTAGAAGGAAGTAAAAACAGTCTAGCTGATTTTCTTACGCGAGAATATAACACTTGATCTTGTCAAAATGCAGATGTGAAGAGTTTTCTTGCAGAAATCATGGACGAAGAAAAGATGCTGGAGCATCAAAAAGCTCTTCTCGAGCAAGAACTTAGGCTTGTCATAGCCAAGTTAGAATTTGTAAGACTTTTTAAGTCTGAACAACAAAAGGGTAGTTCCCCTTGCCTAACCGGTAAAAGCAAACATGTAAGTACCTCAGGTACTGAACAACAAAAGGTGAATTTCCCACCTTGCTCTTTAGGGGGTAAAAACGAATCTAGTCCTGTTCAAACGGAAGCAGGTAAAGACAAATCAACACCGTTGATGGCTGATAATTTGCCAAAAATTATGAATGAAGTCCAGACTTCTGAAACGTTAGCTTCTGACGAGATCAAAAAATTGATCAACCTCAGACCTAACGGGGAATCCCTGATTCCAAAAACAAAAACCTATTACGTCGTTTTCAATGGACCTAATAGAGGAATTTTTGATAATTGGGACATCGCCAAAACAGCAACGGAGGGTGTCTCAAATATCAAACACAAAAAATTTAAAAGTTTTTTGGAAGCAAAAACCGCTGCAAATATATATTGCAGAGAACAGGTAATTCCTGAACTCCAATTAATTTGCAGTGCAGATACTTTAAGGCCACCAAACTATATGGCGGCATTAAAAGCAAAACAAGAGAAAAAGGTTTCTTTGGGAAAACTTCCCTTTAGAAATGATTTCCAAACAAAGGAAGTCCTTCAAACTGATTTAACAATCAAGGACTTCAAATATCTCTACGAGTATGGAAGACTCGCTGGAGAAGAAAAATTAATTGAAGAGAAATTTTTCACAACAGACAAAAAGAACTTGAGTCTCTTCAATTTCATTAAGGGGGCTAACCCTGAACAAGTAGCAGATGCTTTTAATTATGGGATGATTAAATACATTTATCCTAGTCAAAATCTGCATGAATTAAAATTTCTTCCAAAAGAAATTTTTAAAACAATTAAAAATTTTTAAGGCGGCTAATTTGGGAATGTAATCAGAAGCATAAGTTAATACTCCTAAAAACCTTTGCAACTGTTTTTTGTCTTCTATCTTATCCGGAAATTTGTGTATGTGTTCCAAGATATGATTTTGAGGACAATGAGTTCCCTGATCAATTTCTAGTCCTAGAAAATTGATCTTCGTCTTAAAAAGTTGTGCTTTCTTTTTGGAAAGTATAATTCCCAAAGTAGGGGAAACGCCGCGGATAGTTGACGCCGGATTGGAAATGACAACAAACTAAGGTGGAGACCATGAAGGTATAAATTTTTTTATCTATTTCAAAATTAAAAATATAACTATTTTATCTCATAATAAAGTACTACTATTTAACTCCTGAGTCTCTTTTTCAAAATAAATTTTGAATAAAAACAAAAATTAAATTGCAAAAATGAACGAACAAGGCCTTTGGGAACGTTTACCCATCGTCTTCTACATCTTCTATAGTGCATCTCAGATCTGAATTAATTAATTTATTTATTTTTTGTAAATTTCTGATTTGGAGTGAACCTACAATTTGGGTTTTGTTAATTATTGATTTGAATGTTGGGTTTGTTAATTTCTGATTTGAATGTTGGTATTGATGGTGTTTGCTGTTATGAAATTTGTGGGGATGGTGATGTTATTTTTGACAATGGTGGTGGATTGTGATGACAATGATTGAGGATGGTTTGGGTGTTGAGTGGCAGTGGATGGTGGTGTTAATTTATACATGGTAGTGGATGGTGGTGGCGATGGTGGAGGATGGTTATGGTGTTGTGTGGCCGTTCTAATTCAATTGTAAGGGACTTTTAAGAATTTAATTATAATAAATTGGAGGGGGCATTTTGTTTTGACATTTTTACCCTCAAAAGGTAGTCATATGCTAATGCACGTGGGTAGTTAACAGTAGAAACTAGACGGCGTTAGCAATAGGTATCTTCAATGCACATAAAAAAGAGTTAAGGTATTTTTGATGTAACAAAAATTAGAAAAATTACTAAACCCGTACAACCCCAATAGTTGAGGTACTTTTTTTGCATTTTTTCCTAGATTATATTATCAATTGGGGTTGTCATACATTGTTCTACTCAATAGGACTATAATGGTTAACCCGTTTTGTTTTAAAAAAATAAATTCACAATTAATAGTAAGCCTAAATAAAAGTCTAACAAAAGCTAGATCATGTAAATTATACTGATATATTTAGAAGGGGTCAATACTGTTTTATGAATAAATATTATAGTTGCGATATTCATATTTATCATATAAAACGGTCAAAGTAATAACATAGTACAAAATTTATTTAAAATTATTGGAGTCCAAATATATAAAATTCATATTTTTGAGTTCTAGTAATGCAATTTTTAAAATTGTTGCTAATTTTTTATCTTGCATCCAGTGGCGGATCCAGATTTTTTTTTCAGTGTGAGCCGAAAAATTTGTTTCACCTATTGACACCATTATGATGAATATATTTGTTTGTTACGTATTAGTGTTAGATTCAAAAAAGAAAATGCAAACTAATTTTCTAAAGTTAATATATACGATAAATTGTAACTCAAGCATAAAAAAAAGAAATAAAAAAGTACTCACTCTATCCCAAAATGATAGTCTCATTTGATCATTTTGTTGTATCAAAAATCAATAACATTTCCATAATTAAAAGCTTCCAAATCACTGAATTTTTTAAATTTATACAGTAACCTTAAAATATTTGAAAATTTAAAAGAAACTATCATCTATTATCAGACGGAAGGAGTATTTAATGAAATAAAAATAAATAAGCTAGTGTTATTAGTTTGGGGCGAAAAAAAATGAAAATGAAAAATGATAAGATAACGGAGGGAGGAGTATTTAATGAAATAAAATAAATAAGCTACCACTGCTCATAGTTGGGGTAGAAAAGTAAATATAATAAAGGTTTCGAACCCAAATCCTTTAGAAAGAAAACAAAAGCCTTTACCGCCAGGCCAACAGCGTATAAACGTTGCACTTACACAATTACTTTAATGTACTAAATATTCTCGGTTATTTTTTTTGAAAAACTCAGTGCGGGCCATCTCTCAAAAGAAATATACTTTTTGATAAAAATTTATCTCTAATTTTTTTTTTTTTATCAATTTTTTTCAACAAAAACTTGTATGAAAACATCATGACCCATCTCATAGCAGAGACATGTCATTTTTGACACATGACCCACAGACCCATTTTTATTTTTTATTTTTAAATTTTTTATATATACTCCCTTCGTTTCATGTGAATTGAGACTTATTTCCCTTTTCGTCCGTTTCACCTCAATTGAGACTACCCAAAATGGCAAACTTTTTTAATATTTTATATTCACCAAACCCCACTAATTTTCTCTCTTCATTTTCCACCACTCATTTTATCCAACCAACACTATTATTTACCCCACTCATTCTCTCTCTTTATTTTCCACCACACATTCACTACTTTCTCTTAATTATTGTGACCTTTTTTTTTGTCTCAACTCATATGAAACGGAGGGAGTATATATTTTTTCGGTTTGTCAAAAGTAATAGTTACTTTAACTAAATGTAACAAACGTGTTACTTATATGTAACAATTTGTATACATAAAATTAATACATATATATACAGAAAAGTAACAGTGTTTTTTTTTATGTTTTCTTCGCTTTCCAAAAGTAATACTTATTAAGGAATATTATATATTCCTAGCATATATTGTAAATATCAAGTTACCAAACATAGAGATTGTATCTTGTAAACCAAGCTAGATTATTCTAGAATATTAGTTTCCTTTTTGTATTAGTTTTCCTAATTAGATTAGGACTCTAGAACTCTCTTTGTAACCCTATAAATATGTATCACTAGTATCAATAATATTTGAGTCTCTCATATCAATTATCTCTCTCCATGTATGATTGGCTCCGACTATCTCCATCTCTAATCCTTAACATGGTATCAGAGCTATGATCCATTAGGGGACTTCTCCACCAAAACTATATCTCCACCATTCGTTTCCGCCACCGACCTTCAAACCCAAAATTTGAGGCTACGTATTACTAGCTTGAACCATACCCAACAACAACAACTTCAACTAGACCACCATCTTTTTCGTTTCTTTCTCTTCGATTCTTGACCAAACCTCTACTTTTTATCTTTTTTTTCCCCACAATACTTCTGCCAAAAAAAAAAATCGGCTTAAACTTTCCACCAATTCCCTTTTAGCCAGTGCCCTAAAAAAATAAAAAAATTAAAACAACCCCCTTGTGACCCTAATTCATTCTCAACAATAACCCACAACACCCTTGTAACCAAATACCCAACCCCGCAAACTTTCTGTTTTTCGCAAATACAAAAACTAAATTTTGCCTTTGTAGCATCCAATTCTGCCTTTCTAGCGACCAACTTTTGCCTTAGTAGCAACCATATCCGCCTTTGTAGCGACCCAAAAACTCTTCGTTGAGACATAAACCGTCTCGCGACGTAAAAGTTGTCGCGCCCCGACCCGGGGTCATACTTGGCCCCCACGATCGGGACACCCACGGAAGACGTCATAATTCACATTTTATTTTCGAAATGTCCTTTCTTAATTATTCAATAAACCAAAACTTGATAAACTTTAAAAACTTCCAAAACCTCCATTTCAAACCATACAAAACTTAAAATACATAGCCTCAAAGGCTCACACACTTTACTTATAATATTTACAATCACTAAAAGTGTACCAAAATAGTGATATAACACCAAAGTCTCGGGTATACTACCCCATAGGTTATATATTTACATAATGCAACCCAAAACAACTCCTTCCCAAAATAGCTTACCAACTCGACGTTCTCCCCGTGCTCAACGTGACCTAGCCCCTGGCTCGCCCTTATCTAAGGAAAACAAATAAACAAGGAACGGGGTGAGATAAATCTCAGTAAGTTACTAATATGAAACTACATGGCATGTTATACATAATAACTTCAAATGAGCATTCTTGATAAGCAATCACATAGCACATAACATGAGAGGCGAAGCCAACTCATAACACAGCACATCAGACTGAAATAAACACATTACAAAGGATACTGAGCCAAGGTTCTTCCAAAAGGATATAATAATCTGAGCAGTATCAACTGAGCAGCATCAAAGAGATGAAGCAGGGGTTCCGGAACCAACCAATAACAACAACAACGGTTGAAAAATGACAGAAAGTCATAACCCTAAAACGTGTAGCTATAATACTCATACAAGGGAGCTAGCTCATCCCAACCACACAATCAGGAAGGGATAAAAAGGGGGGTTACCAGTGAAGAACATTATACTGAACTTGACTCGGGTGCCATTATAATATTCCTCACTGTTGGTAGTGGTGCCCTAGGCACGTTTAATAAACGTTGTAATTGTTATCATTTATTTCATATCAATAAAGAGATATTTTGATTATTATTGTTGTTCATGTTTACTTATAATAATCTCCATCCCTAGTACTTGTTAAGCACTAGTATAAAGGCTAAATGATCATGGGATGATCATGTTAGATTTATGGGTACTTGTTTGAAACAAGGTACTGGACATGACCCGCTGTATGAGATTTATGTCATGGTCTATGTCAAACATATATCTCATATTAGTTATGTCATTCGAATCCTTATACATGAAGTTATTATAGTGTTCCACTTGATGAACATTATGTTTGACATATTCAAACGCTACCTTAACACGGTAGTTATAAAGGGTATGATTGGCATAGTCGGATTCACGTAGGGAAGAATAATAAGCTAAATGGATTTGTCCCTCCACGGAGATATGTCAAGCTTGGGCCTCTCGTAGGAATGATGTTGATGAAATGTTCGGCCGGACTCAAATGAATTGATTGGATCAATGTCATTTGGATTATCAACATATTCGGAATCGAGAAAGTATTGAACAAAACAAGTTGACTGTTTGACCATGACTTGTGTTCAATGACATCGTGGACAAAGGGATTATGACATATTCTAAAAGGAATGCGAACTTGTATCTAGTTATACTATTTGGGTAGGTATGACGGTTTGCTAGAACCTAATCATATCTTATGGTTTTATATTTGAACCCATTGCCAACTCAGTATAATCCTAGAGGGTCATACACAATAGAACGAATCCTAAATAAGGACTATATTGGAAATTTTGGAAAATTTGATTTTCTGGGCTTTTTGGACGACAGCCCAAAAGGGCTGGGCGACCGCACATGGTTGTGGGCGGCCGCACGCCTTAGTTTGGGCGGCCGCACAGTACTGTCGTGGGCAGATTCCTAATTTGATTAGGAAACGAATTTTGGACAGTTTTTGACACAAGTTTCCTATTTGGAATAGGTCCTACTTGTGTATAAAAGGCCAAAATTTGGCCAGCACTCTTCCCCAATGTATTTGTGAGTCTCAAAAGAGTTTGAGAGAGTTTATTTTGTTCCAAGACATCTTTTGATTGAAGAACAAAATAATACACAAATAAAATTCCATATAGTCATATTAAATTGTGAAAGTGTGTTTCATAATTTTTGGTCTAGCAACCAAGATCAAGAGCTCATTGATATTCGTTCGTGGTGTGGATACCGCTAGAGGGTGAAGCTCATCATCTTCAAAGTTCGTGTTCTTACTTTCATTGTGATCAAGCTTCAAATCTCCACCAAGATCAAAGCTAGAATTCAAAGTCATCAAGGGTTAGTTTTTCCTCTATTCATATTGTTGTATTTGATTTAATCATATGAACAGATCTATGGGCTTTTGGGTTTCATAAATTTTAAATGCTAAATTTCCGCTGCGCATGTGTCTTCGAAACCCAACAGTGGTATCAGAGCCCCGTTCATGTTGATTATTTTAATACCTAGATCATGTTATGTGTATATAAATTTTTTATGTGCCTTGCATGATATGAATATTGGAATATATGATGTTTATGTGTTATGTGATTTTATGTGGTTTATTGTTTTGCAACTTTAATCGCACGATTCAATCGCAATAAATATTATGATGGATTCTGAATTGTTTGATTATTAATTCTGATTGGATCATGGTTTTAATAATCGGGGAAAAACAATTCTGAGACAAAATTTCGAACTGAAAAATTACCCTCTGATCTCACCGTGCGACCGCACAAAATTACCCGGGCGACCGCCCAAGGTTGGGCGACCGCACAGTAATTTTTGGGCGGCCGCACATACTGATCAGATTGTCTGATTTTGTTGAAATCAGAATTTAGAATTTTCGAGAGGTCCAACAAAACCAGTAACAGAACCAGTCCATACCTGCTGATCTGGAATGGGTTTTGGGTAGTTGGTTTGTGTGTGGATCTTGGGGTTTGATTTTCCTATTTGTTTTAGTCTTGTGAATCTTAGATTGGTTCAAGGTTTGGATGGCTAATCTGCGTTAATCAAGTTTGTGTTTCCCAAATTTGATCGCAATCCAAGTTTCAAAGATAAAACGAAGTTAGAATTATGAAGAGTTCATAATTGCTAAAATTGAGAAACAAAGTTCTTGATCCAATGATTGGAGATCCATGTGGAATTGTGAATTCAATTGGCCTACGTTCATCGAGACCATCTATTGCTTAGTTTCGGCCACATGGAATACTTTCTTGGTATCTTGAATTAGTGCGGAATTGTGGATGCCTCATGGCTTAGTTTCGGCCGCACTTCTTGTTGTCTTGATTTGGAGATAATGACCAAAGTTGAAATAGTCTCATCCTCATAATTATAGAGAAACTAATGACACATAAATATTATGCTTAAATTAATGGAGTTTAATTTAGTGGCTAAACTTGATGCGTAACATGTTTATATTATGTGCTCATAAATGTGTTGTATTCTATATGTGATGAACCTTCAAAGAAAATTTTAAGTTCTTTTTGCCATGCCATGATTAAAACACTTGTTTATACATGGGTGATTTTGATGTGGGTTCGCCTCCGCGAAGTGCATTAATTTTATTCATGTATGAGCAAGATGAGGTTCATTGATTTAATATGGGCTTGCCTCCGCAGGGTGCATTAAATTGAATGGTTCCTATGCGTTTAAAATGGTTGGACTTAATTAGGCGTCAAAACAGTTTTGGGCCTAGGCAAAAGATGAGATTAAAACATGCTTTTTGAAATTGGATTTCTCAAAGAATCTCATAAAAAGAATTTAAGAATCATATGGGATATGATTGACATGATTGTCTACCTAATTAATTTAGTTTTGAGCGGTCCGCCTCCGTGGACTCAAAAGTTAAATTAAAGTTGGATCTTAGCCCAATTAAATTATATCATACATTGGATGTATATGAAGGTTATATAATTTAGTGGGAGTATTTTGTTTTAAAAATACATTGTTTATCTCTTTAATGAAAAATTGGTACTTATTAAATTTTGGAAATTTTGCATAATTGTAGATAATGACTACTAACACTCAATCAATGTCGTTGCGATCGATCCTTGAGAAGGATAAGCTCCAAGAGAATGGTACTAACTTTATGGATTGGATCCGTAGCCTAAGAATTGTTCTAAGGCAAGAAGATAAGTTGTACATTCTCGATGGGCCTCTTCCTGCTGAACCAGAACCTACCGCCCCTAGGGCAGAAAGAGACAGTTCCAAGAAACATCGTAATGATTCTAGAGATGTAAGCTGTCTCATGCTTGCTACCATGTGCTCAAAACTCCAACAAAGTTTGGAACATTTGGAAGCCTATGAGATAGGCGTGGAGTTAAGAGCCATGTTTCAAGAGCAAGCTAGGCAAGAGAGGTACAAGACCATTGTTGCATTCACTACTTGCAAAATGAATGAAGGGCAACAAGTGAGTCCTCACATGCTGAAAATGAAAGGTTATGTAGAGCACCTTGAGAAACTTGGCTATCCAATCCCATTGGAGCTAGCCATGGATCTCATTCTTAATTCATTGCATAAAAGTTATAATCAGTTTGTGATGAATTATAACATGCATGGAATGGATAAGAATCTCTCCGAGTTGCATGGGATGCTTAAAACTGCGGAGATGAAGATTGCGGAGAAAGGTTCTTCCGTTCTCTTAGTTCATGATGGGAAGAAGGCTGGTGCCAAAGGAAAGGGTAAGAAAGTTGTCAAACCCAAGATAAGCAAGGCAAGCATTGCCAAGGCTTCTGAGGCAAAACCCAATTCACAAAAGGATGCAATCTGTTTCCATTGTCAAGAGATTGGTCATTGGAAACGTAATTGCAAGGCTTTCTTGGAAGAGCAAAAGAAGAAGAAGAGCAGCAAGGCTGCGTCGACTTCAGGTATCGATATGATAGATATTCTCCTTTCCACCACTGATTCTTGGGTATTGGATACCGGATGTGGTTCTCACATTTGTTTAAATGTGCAGGGTCTAAAGAATAGGAGACTACTTAAAGAGGGTGAAGTAGACCTACGCGTGGGAAATGGAGCAAGAGTTGCTGCATTAGCCGTAGGGACTTATGAAGTCACTTTACCTTCCGGATTAATTCTTGTTTTGAACAATTGTTATTATGTTCCGGATTTAAGTAGAAATATTATTTCAATTTCTTGTTTGGATAATGAAGGATTTAAGTTTCTTATTGAGAATAAGAAATTTTCTATTTATTTAAATGATGTGCTTTATGGTATTGCTAATTCATTTAATGGCCTTTATATCTTGGATGTCAAGAATGAAAATAATGAAAATGTCTATCATATAAATAAGAAATCTAAACCTAATGATGTAAATCATTCTTATTTGTGACATTCCCATCTTGGTCATATTAATGAGAAGCGTATCTCAAAACTCCATGGGGACGGTCTCTTGGGTTCATGTAACCTTGAGTCATATGATACTTGCGAGTCGTGTCTTCTTGAAAAAATGACTAAGACACATTTTACCAAGTTAGGTGAAAGGGCAAGCGACTTATTGGGGTTGATATACTCCGATGTATGCGGACCATTAAGTAGCAATGCTAGGGGAGGATTTCAATACTTCATAACCTTCACTGATGATTATAGTAGATTTGGGTATGTTTACCTAATGAAACATAAAAGTGAAGAATTTGAGATATTTAGAATATTTCAAAATGAAGTAGAAAAACAACTTGGCAAAAGTATTAAGGCACTTCGATCAGATCGAGGTGGAGAATACTTGAGTCATGAATTTGATGATCATCTAAAGAATTGTGGAATAGTTTCACAATTGACTCCACCTGGAACGCCACAATGGAATGGTGTGTCCGAGAGGAGAAATCGGACTTTGTTAGACATGGTTCGATCAATGATGAGTCAAGTTGATCTTCCAATATCCTTTTGGGGTTACGCTCTAGAAACCGCTGCATTCACACTAAATCGTGTTCCAACTAAATCGGTTCAAAAGACTCCATATGAGATGTGGAGCGGAAAGAAAACTTGTTTATCTTTCATGAAGATTTGGGGTTACGAAGCCTTTGTCAAAAGACTTGTCTCTGACAAACTTGCACACAAATCTGACAAATGTATTTTCGTGGGATATCCAAAGGAAACTAGAGGATATAACTTTTACAACATTGAGGACAACAAAGTTTTTGTTGCCCGAACTGGTGTCTTTCTAGAGAAAGAGTTTCTCTCCAAAGAAATCAGTGGGAGTAAAATAAATCTTAAAGAAATTCGAGACCCAGAAAATAACATTGAACCAATAGTGGAACAAGAACAAGAACCACAAGGAGTTGTGGAACCTGTTCAACATACACAAGTAACTCGCAGATCTAGTAGGTTACGATCCGAGCCCGAGAGATATGAATTTCTAGTAACGGATAGTAATGAGGTGGAAATCATTGAGAATGATGAACCAACAACCTACCAAGAGGCGATGTCTTCTCCTGATTCGGATAAGTGGCTTGGAGCCATGGAATCTGAATTGCAATCCATGCAAGACAATCAAGTTGGAACTTGATTGATGCACCCGAAGGTGTAAAAACCATAGGATGCAAATGGGTCTTCAAAAGGAAGACTGACATGGATGGGAAGGTGCATACTTACAAAGCTAGACTTGTGGCGAAGGGTTATAGGCAAGTTCATGGTATTGACTATGATGAAACCTTTTCACCCGTAGCAATGATCAAATCTATAAGAAATCTGCTTGCTATTGCCGTATATCATGACTATGAGATAAGGCAAATGGATGTCAAAACCGCTTTCCTAAATGGAAAACTACAAGAGGATGTGTATATGACACAACCAGAAGGTTTTGAACAGAATTCTAAAGTATGCAAATTGCAGAGATCCATCTATGGATTAAAGCAAGCTTCTAGGAGTTGGAATCTCCGTTTTGATGAATCGGTCAAAGAGTTTGGTTTCATCAAGAACGAAGATGAACCTTGTGTATAGAAGAAGATTAGTGGGAGCATAGTGCTTTTCCTTGTTTTATACGTGGATGACATATTGCTCATTGGAAACGACATTCCCACACTTCAGTCTGTGAAGACTTGGTTAGGAAAGTGTTTTGCAATGAAAGATATGGGTGAAGCCGCATATATACTTGGCATTAAGATCTATAGAGATAGATCAAGGAGGCTACTTGGTTTAAGCCAAAGTACATACATTGACAAGGTCATTAGAAGATTCCGTATGGAAAATTCTAAGAGAGGCACCTTGCCGGTGTTACATGGAGTTTCTCTAAGCAAGACTCAATGTCCTAAGACAAACGATGAGCGTGAGAAAATGAATGATGTTCCATATGCTTCGGCAATTGGGTCCATCATGTATGCCATGATTTGTACTAGGCCGGATGTATCTTATGCTTTGAGCATGACAAGTAGATACCAATCCGACCCTGGCGAAAATCACTGGGGTAGCTGTAAAAGCGATTCTTAAGTACTTGAGAAGAACTAAAGACTCATTTTTGGTCTATGGAGGAATGGAAGATGATCTCGTTGTAAATGCTTACACGGATGCAAGCTTCCAAACCGACAAAGATGATAGCCGATCGCAATCGGGTTTTGTGTTTATGTTAAATGGTGGAGCTGTAAGCTGGAAGAGTTCCAAGCAAAGTACAACCGATGATTCTACAACGGAAGCTGAGTATATTGTTTCATCAGATGCTGCAAAGGAAGCTGTTTGGATTAAGAAGTTCATCTCTGAACTTGAAGTGGTTCCTAGTATTGCTAATCCAATAGACCTTTATTGCGATAATAATGGTGCTATTGCTTAAGCAAAGGAACCAAGAGCACATCAGAAATCCAAACACATACTTAGGCGTTTTCATATCATTCGAGAGATCGTTGATAGGGGAGACGTAAATATATGCAGAGTACCTACAGATGACAATGTTGCGGACCCGCTAACAAAGGGACCTCCACAAGCTAAACATGATGGTCATGTTAGGTCCATGGGTATTAGATACATAGGAGATTGGGCATAGGGCAAGTGGGAGATTGTTGGTAGTGGTGCCCTAGGCACGTTTAATAAACGTTGTAATTGTTATCATTTATTTCATATCAATAAAGAGATATTTTGATTATTATTGTTGTTCATATTTACTTATAATAATCTCCGTCCCTAGTACTTGTTAAGCACTAGTATAAAGGCTAAATGATCATGGGATGATCATGTTAGATTTATGGGTACTTGTTTGAAACAAGGTACTGGACATGACCTGCTGTATGAGATTTATGTCATGGTCTATGTCGAACATATATCTCATATTAGTTATGTCATTCGAATCCTTAGACATGAAGTTATTATAGTCTTCCACTTGATGAACATTATGTTTGACATATTCAAACGCTACCTTAACACGGTAGTTATAAAGGGTATGATTGGTATAGTCGGATTCACGTAGGGAAGAATAATAAGCTAAATGGATTTGTCCCTCCACGGAGAGATGTCAAGCTTGGGCCTCTCGTAGGAATGATGTTGATGAAATGTTCGGCCGGACTCAAATGAATTGATTGGATCAATGTCATTTGGATTATCAACATATTCGGAATCGAGAAAGTATTGAACAAAACAAGTTGACTGTTTGACCATGACTTGTGTTCAATGACATCGTGGACAAAGGGATTATGACATATTCTAAAGGAATGCGAACTTGTATCTAGTTTACTATTTGGGTAGGTATGACGGTTTGCTAGAACCTAATCATATCTTATGGTTTTATGTTTGAACCCATTGCCAACTCAGTATAATCCTAGAGGGTCACACACAATAGAACGAATCCTAAATAAGGACTATAATGGAAATTTTGGAAAATTGGATTTTCTGGGCTTTTTGGGCGACAGCCCAAAAGGGCTGGGCGACCGCACATGGTTGTGGGCGGCCGCACGCCTCAGTTTGGGCGGCCGCACAGTACTGTCGGGGGCAGATTCCTAATTTGATTAGGAAACGAATTTTGGACGGTTTTTGACATAAGTTTCCTATTTGGAATATGTCCTACTTGTGTATAAAAGGCCAAAATTCGGCCAGCACTCTTCCCCAATGTATTTGTGAGTCTCAAAAGAGTTTGAGAGAGTTTATTTTGTTCCAAGACATCTTTTGATTGAAGAACAAAATAATACACAAATAAAATTCCATATAGTCATATTAAATTGTGAAAGTGTGTTTCATAATTTTTAGTCTAGCAACCAAGATCAAGAAGCTCCTTGATATTCGTTCGTGGTGTGGATACCGCTAGAGGGTGAAGCTCATCATCTTCAAAGTTCGTGTTCTTACTTTCATTGTGATCAAGCTTCAAATCTCCACCAAGATCAAAGCTAGAATTCAAAGTCATCAAGGGTTAGTTTTTCCTCTATTCATATTGTTGTATTTGATTTAATCATATGAACGGATCTATGGGATTTTAGGTTTCATAAATTTTAAATGCTAAATTTCCGCTGCGCATGTGTCTTCGAAACCCAACACTCACTGCCCGACTCAACCAAGTAAGACCAGCTGGACTTTAAACGGAAGCACAGTAATAAATACTTGCATAAACAACCAATATATGATTTGTAAAATAGGGAACCATACCAAATACATCATAAAGATGATAAACCGGGGTTACTCATAAAGAGCACAACAACGTTGAACATTTAAGACATTCTTTAATACTTTTAAACTCCATAACGCCTACCTAGCTAGAGTAGGACCCGAAGCCTAAACAAAGATTTTACCATATCTCAATTGGATTGGAACAATTCAACTTTTTCAGCTAGACTGTGCTGCCGCCTATAACATGGTGTGCAGTCGCCCAAAATAAACCTCTCAAGCCCTACTTCCTCCCAGATGGTACGAGCGGTCGCCTGCCCACTTTTGGGCGGCCGCTTAAACCCCTAAAATGGCGAATTTGTTCTTTTTTTCTCTAATATTAATTCACCGTCTCAAAAGTACTACCCCAACTTCTCTCTTACTAAATATGAATCAACACAACTGAATTCAACAACACAAAAACAGCTTCTTTAACACCACCAACATTAACTTTCACCAATACACATCACAAAGCAATATTCACTAAACAAAGTACCATATAATATACTACCTCCGTCCCAGCTCAATGTGCACACTTACCTTTTAAGTGGGTGTCGTTGATATGTGCACAATCCAAAAAAGGAAAGTTTTTTATTATTTTTATAATCTTCCACTCATTCTCTCTCTTCCTCCCAACCACTCATTATTCTCCACTCATTCTCTTTCTTCCTCTCAACCACTCATTATTCTCCACTCATTCTCTTTCTTCCTCCCAACCACTCATTATTCTCCACTCACAATACTTTTGAATATAAATAATCTCTCCTTAAATATTGTGCCAAACAGTAAAGATGCGTATTGAGCTGGGACGGAGGTAGTATATATGAACATTTTAAATATAAAAAGGGGGAATAGTAACTTACCTACTACTGGGAAAGTATAGTTGAAAACATTTTGGTGTAATTAGATTTTAAAATAGAGGAGTAATTAAAAAGAAAGAAAATCAAATTGTGAAGAACTCACCTTCTTTTTCCATGAACACTGAGAGACAATTGGGAAAGTAGAAATTTTTGTGTGTGTGTGTAGTATACGCAGAGAGGGAGAGATGGGAGGGATAAGGATGAGTTTTGATATTTACCACTTTCACTTAAGTCCCTCCACTTTAACTTTGAACACATAAACCCCTAAACTATAATTTCAACCAAGGCCCCTAAGGTTTCAACTTTAACCATTTACCTCCTAAATGATATAATCTAATAAATTAAAACTAACACAAATAATCAAGCAAATAATGCTAAGCATAAAATAATATGCAACACAAAATACACACACAAGCTCAATTTATTTTTTTAAAAAATAGTGTCGGGTTTTGGGGTCGTTACAGTCACTCCCCGTTAAAAAAAATTCGACCCGAATTTTAAGGATACTTACCAAGATTATCAAACAACCACGGATACTTCCGCTCAATCTCTTCCCGAAGTTCCCAAGTCGACTCTTCCTCGTTATGATTCCTCCATACCACTCGAACAAGTGGAATACTTTTGTTTCTCAACTCTTGGACTTTGGTATCGATCACCTGAATTGGTTGCTCCTCATAAGACATATTTGGCTCAATCTCTTCCGGTACTTCTGACAACACATGAGAAGGGTCGTACACATACTTACGAAGAGTTGAAACATGAAACACACTATGCATCTTGCCTAGAGAAAGTGGCAACGTAAGGCGATAAGCAAGATTTCCAACCCTTTCCACAATCTCAAAAGGTCCGATATACCTTGGAGCAAGTTTACCCTTTTTACCATACCTTTTAATTCCCACCTTTGGAGAAACTTTCAAAAACACAAAGTCACCCGACTGGAACTCAAGATCTCATCTCCTGTGATCGGTATAGCTCTTTTGTCTACTTTAAGCAGTTTTCAATCGATCCCGAATAAGCTTGACTTTTTCAACCGAATCATGAACCATATCAATACCCCAAAGTTTGGCTTCCCCGACTTCATCCCAAAAAATAGGAGATCTACACTTTCTTCTGTACAAATCTTCATAAGGAGCCATCTCAATACTCAACTGATAACTGTTATTATAAGCAAACTCGGCAAGTGGTAGATGAGTATCCTAAGAATCTGAGAAGTCAATTGAACAAGCCCGTAGCATATCTTCAAGAATCTGAATCGTTCTTTCGGATTGGCCATCAATTTGAGGATGAAATGCCGTGCTAAATCTCAAATCTGTACCCAATGTCTTTTGAAATGCCTGCCAAAATCGGGATGTAAACCTGGGATCACGGTCTGACAAAATACTAACAGGAATTCCATGCAATCTCACAATCTCATGAATATACAAAGTCACAAGCTTCTCCATCGAATAGCCAATATCAATAGGTAAGAACTGAGCAGACTTTGTCAATCTATCCACGATTACCCAAACTGCATCAAATTATCTACGAGTATGAGGCAATCCAGTTACAAAATCCTTCGTAACATGCTCCCACTTCCACTCCGGTATCTCTAAAGGTTGAAGTAAACCTGCGGGTTCTGATGTTCGTCTTTAAATCGTTGACAAGTCAAACACTTTGACACAAAATCTGCTATTTCCCGCTTCATATTATTCCACCAAAGATGTTGCTTCAAATTCTGATACATCTTTGTACTCCCGGGATGAATGGTATATCTAGACTTGTAGCCCTCATCAAGAACTTGGCATTTAATCCCATCAATGTTAGGCACACATAAACGACCTCTATAACTCAATACTCTTTCAGGACTAAGAGAGAAATCTTCAAACTTTCTATCGTTGATTTTATCCACTATCTTCATTAACTCAGGATCATCCTTCTGAGCATCATTTATTTGTTGAATGAAAGTTGGCGATACCTTAATATTCGCAAATATAGCTCCATGCTTCGATTCATAGGGACACCAATCCCGTACATCCTCTAACATCTTCCATTCTCGAACCATCAATGAAGCTACATATGATTTCCGGCTAATAGCATCTGCAACCACATTTGCCTTGCCTGGATGATAAAAAATGGTACAATCATAATCCTTCAGAAGCTCCATCCATCTACGCTATCTGTTTTTCAATCCCTTCTGAGAGAAAAGATATTTCAAACTCTGGTGATCTGTGAAAATTTCAAACTTTGCTCCATAAAGATAATGCTTCCATTTATGTAGCGCAAAAACAATCGCAGCAAGTTCCATGTCATGAGTTGGATAATTTTGTTCACTAGGAGTTAACTTCCTCGAAGCATAAGCAATTACCTTCCCATTTTGCATCAAGACACACCCCAAACCTTCCTTTGAAGCATCACTGTAAATAACCAAGTCATCATTCCCATTAGGCAATGCAAGAATAGGAGCGGTGGTCAACCTCTTCTTTAATTCTTCAAAACTGACTTGACATTTCTCATTGCACACATACGGTACATTTTTTCGAGTCAACTGAGTCAATGGTGTAGCAATTCTTGAAAACCCCTCAATGAATCTTCCATAATACCCCACTAAACCCAAGAAACTTCGAATCTCAGTTACTGTTCCCAGCCTCTTCCAATTAACAATGGCTTTAATTTTAGAAGGATCAACAGATATTCCTTTATTCGAAACAACATGCCCCAGAAATGAAACCTCATCAAGCCAAAAAGCACACTTACTAAACTTTGAAATAACTGTTTCTCCCGTAGCACAGACAAAACCATTCGCAAATGTTGTTCATGCTCCTTCCGCGATTTAGAATAAACCAGAATATCATCAATGAATACAACCACGAAAGTGTCAAGATAAGGCTTAAAAACCCGGTTCATCATGTCCATAAAAACTGCTGGCGCATTTGTTAACCCGAATGGCATGACAAGAAACTCAAAATTGCCATACCTGCAACGAAAGGCAGTCTTGGGAATATCTTCTGAACGAACCTTCAACTGATGGTAACCACTCCTCAAGTCAAGTTTTGAAAAGACTGTTGAACCTTGAAGTTGATCAAAAAAATCATCAATATGAGGCAATGGATATTTGTTCTTCACAGTTACCTGATTCAGCTTCCGATAATCGATACACAATCTCAAAGAGCCATCTTTCTTCTTAACAAACAAAACTGGAGCTCCCCACGGTGAAATACTGGGTTGAATGAACCCCTATTGAGCAATTCTTGAAGCTGAACTTTCAATTCCTTTAACTCTGCTGGAGCCATTCTATACGATTCAGATATTGGAGATGTACCTGGAAGTAAATCAATACAAAACTCGATTTCCCTATCGGGAGGCATAGCATACTCTGTAGAGAACACATCAGGGAATTCTTTAATCACATGCACATCCTCTAACCCAGGGAACTCTTTCATAGTATCCAATACAATAGCCAAATACCCAACACAACCACGACGCAATAACTTTCTAGCTTTCACATAAGAAATAACACGTATATCCCTACCCGAAGGAACGGTCTAAAAAATAAACTCGGGCATATTAGGGATGGAAAATGTAACGACTTTCTTACGACAATCAACTGAAGCATGATACTTGCTTAACCAATCCATACCCAAAATAACATCAAAATCTTGTAGTGGTAACACTACTTGTTGGTCCCAAAGGGCAACAAGGGTATGAAAAATAGCTAGAGGGGGGGGGTGAATAGCTGTTTTAAAATTCTTTTCGTACCCTTGAAAAACTCAATTGAGAATGCGCACTTTATCAAGTAAGCGTTATGAAATGCGCCTAAGTGAGTGAGTGAAATGCACAGCGGAATTTAGTAATGAAAGTAGGCGCAAAGTGATAAAGGGAGCGCAACACACACACTAAGTATTTTGGCTCAAAGTGAGTGAAATAAGGAACTAAGGCAAATGATAAAACAAACACAACACAATTCAGTTCAATCAATCTACAATGAGTAAACAAACAAATAGTGAGTGAAAATAATAACTTGAAAGAAATGACAAGATAATAACACAAGCTATTTGGAGAGGTTCGATCAATGAAAGATCTACGTCCTCTACCAAGATGGTTAGTCTTGGATTTCTAATCGAGATCTTATATAATGAGTGAGTGTTACAAATTACAATGTTTGAGCTTATACACTAACTCAAGATCTATTACTATGAAAGAACAAATCCAAAACAATAACCGGTGTATCTCTAAAAGATGAATCTAAATGATTAATCTTAAAGAGGTGCGTGTGTGTTCTTAGAATCAAGGCTCTTTAGATCTTTGAGATGGAGAGCACAAGAAACTAAAGTGTTAAGGCTTTGAAGATCTGGGCTAAGGATGAAGGTATGAAGATGTTCTTGAGAAATCTGGAAAAACGAAGGCAATCTTCAAATCTTCAACAAATGCTTTGAGAGAGAAATTCTTGAAATTCTTAGCAAAACTCAGCAACTTCAAAATGTTGAAGTTATGGGGTATTTATAGTGAACTTCAAAAAACTAGCCGTTTGGAAATCCTTGTGGATAAGATGAGCTGTCGTTCGTTGATTGGAGCATGCATATTTTATGGCCATTTTGACACTCAACATAAATGTGACCGTTATGGACACGTGTCAACAGATTAGGCGCATATGCATCTTTTATCCACCGTTGGATCATTGGCGTAATTTTGAATTCTTTTCAAGTCTTCGAGTCTTCAATAAATCACTGAGTGTTTGAATAAACACTTTGAGGCGCGTTTGAGCCAAGAGGCGCATTTAGCCAATAGGCGCACAGTAAGCGTGCGCTTAAAACAAGGGGCGCAGAGGCGCGTAAGCTTATGAAGAAATCCTTATGCGCGCGCTCTAAATGGCGCAAGGCGCGAGTGAAGAGGCGCATGGCGCGTGGCGCAGGAGGCGCATAAGCGCGGCTCAAACTCACTGAGTGATTTTTCTTGAAACTTGATCTTCTTGCCCTATTTCTAAGCCTATTCTATAACAATGGACAACCTAAAAAATGAAGTATAAATACTTCTTACATGTGGGTCTAAAGTCCATGAAATAAAACTTAGGTGATGGATCAATCAAATCTAATAAATCCTAATACATTAAAACTGAGATATATGTGGGCATACCCAACAATCTCCCCCTATTTGATTGATGCCATTACCTACTATATCAAGGACAAACATTATACTTGATAAAAACATGTCCAAATGAATGAAATTGGTAATTCATGTCTCAAGTTAATGTACACACTGGTCCAAAATATAGATTCCTAATCTATTCCAATAAGAATAAAGAGTTACATATGGAAAGATAAAAACAACAGTTTAACACATTCAAGATGATATATGAATTTTAGTTTTGAAAATGTGTTTAAACCAAGTTTAAACTTAATGCATGAAAGTATGAAACAATTCAATATGATGCATATGGATTTAAACAATATTCATTGTTCTACAAACAAGGAGTTTGAGTGAACAAGGTTTGATAATAAGTGATGCATTGTTCTCATTAAAACTTGGGGTGTAAGAGTTACAAGTTACAAGTTTTGAATAGAACAAAAACAAAAGGTGCTAAAACAAGTAAGCACAAAATCACTATCACAAAAGAGATTGTTCTATTACAAAAGATTCTAAAAATTTACAAAAAAATAATAGAAGCTAAGGGTTGGGAGGCGCATCATCTTCCTTCAATCCTTCAACGATCTCTGAAACAGAACGCTGAATTTGCTTTGCGAGCTGATGACTACGGTTCGCTAACCCTTGAGTGTCCGTGACACTGGAGTGAGTAGCAGTAATACCGTCTCTAATATAACTCAAGTGATTCACATTGATGTTTTGGTATTCATCAATGGAACGCTGAGTGATCTGCTGCTGCTGTGAAATGTTTTCTTCCAAGATTTGAATGTGAGCTTCAATGGCATTTTGAGCCGTGATAATATCTGAAGAAATATGTTCAGCGCGTCTGTCAGAGCTTGAGTGAGCAGCAGTGAAATGAGTGACGACCAACTCTTTCAGGACATCCAACTTAGATACAAGCACATTCATATTTGATTGAGACGCAGCAGATTGAGGTATGAACGTAGGCGCAGAAGCGGTGGTTTGCGCCTGGTCAGTATGAGCTTGAACCTGAGTCTGCGCCGGAGGAGGAGAAGGAGCAGAAAGTTTGGCCTTGAGAGAGTTCATCTCCCCCTTAATGGCAGCAATCTCTTCAGATTGATCAGTGAGTAAGGAAGTAAGAAGCTCAAATTGAGACTTTATATGCGCCTGTCCTTGCTCTAAATTGGCTTGCCCCTGCTGTAAAGAATGAAGAATGGAAAGTACCTCGCTCAAATCAGGAGCAGACGGAGGAGGCGCAGGGGTAGAGAGTGGCGCATCATCTTGAAGGGGCGCAGAATCTTGAAGGGGCGCAGAAGGAGATGGAGGCGCAGGAGGAGGTGAATGAGTAGGAGACTCAAATTCATCTTCAGTTTCAATTTCAACAGTTTCAACAACAACTGTTTCAACATCAAAAGTTTCTGTTGAGATCGGATCTGGTCCAGGTGGAGGCGCAACTGGAGAAGGAGTGCGCTGAGGGATGGTCTCTTGCTCCCCCTGAACGGGTTCCTCAATGTCTGAAATGTCATCGCCGAAGAAATCAGAGAGGAGTTGTGCCCTTGACATATTGGAAGGTTGAAATTTGAATGAGGGCGCACGAGGAGTGGGGGCGCGTTGAGAAGGAGCGCGCTGGGAAGGCGCGGAAACAGAAGGCCCTTTCTCAATATCTGCGCTTGATCCGGCGCCTTTCATGCGCTCTAACTTTTCTGACTCAGCAGCTTGTTTGGCTAGAAAGTCTTCATCTCTTTTTCGTTGAGCCTCAAGCCTGCTGGCTTCTTGCGCTAGCCTCAGATCTCGCTCATCATCAGTTTCAAATCTAGTGCGTTTGACAGGCGCAGGAGTAGGGTCATCAACTACCCGTTTGCCTTTGCTTTTATTTGCGCCTGGCACTGGATCTGCGCTTTGTCTAGCGCTTGCTTTTACTGCGCTCTTTAATAATGGTGCGCTTTTAAGGACTGGCGCATCATCGGACTCTGTGTCTTCATCTACTAAGCCTTCAACAGTCTTGATTTGGATTCCTTTTGCGCGCTTTGTGGGCTTCTTCCTGCGCTTCTTGAGGTCCAAACTAGCTTTACCAAACATTGGAACATCGTTGATCTTGTACTCCGGATTCTCATTCAAAAACTTAACTAACTCAGGGTAAGTTAGAAAAAGTTTTGTGAGAATAAGGCAGTGTGAGCGGAATCGGGTCTTTCCATCACTTTTGTTCTTCACAAATTTATCAATTTGCTCACGCAGAGTCTTGAACAGAATATGAGGCCAGTGAAGCTTCTCCTTGGCCATGATAGCAGCTGTGTATTCCCATTGTTCAACCGTGAATCGGTTTACGTTCCCAGTTTTGAACACTATTGAAGTTCCCACCAAGTGAGCGATGTGAGTCAAGAGTTCTCCACCATCTCGAATTTCGGTGTTTTTGATATTGTTTTGAAGCGTGGGAATATTTAGAAGTGAGGCAGCCATCTTGTTCTGATCATCAATTGAGTAAGTCATCGGGCGCCCAATAATGCGATCTTCACCGGTAGATGGAAAACCGAGCAAGTGTCGAATCACAGATGATGAAATATGGACGTCAACATTTTGAACGCGCGCCTCAATCCGGTAGTGAGTGCGCCCATTTACGTCAATTTCCACTAGAACAGCAGTGGAGAAGAACTCATCCACGAGGAGCGCAGAGAAGAAATCTTGGTCCATGGTGAATAAAGGGAGCAGACCAGCGACGCGCAGAGTCTCTATTATTTCTCTTCCCATCACTTCACCAGATAACTCCAATAGATCAAGAGTTTCTTCAAGTTTGAAATTTGCAAGGTCCTGAAAAAAATGATTGATGTTAGAAGTGATATAGGCGCATAGAAACATAAAATGATCAAAGTAACATAGGCGTATGAAATATATAGGCGCATAATTGAAACAGGCGCACAAAATTATAGAGAATCAAGGCGCATGATTGAATTAGGCGCATAAAATATTGAAGGCGCATAGAGTTACAAGGCGCATAATATGGTTCTATGTGAATACTAAGGAAAAATTAAAACAACGAAATTTGACTAAGTACGAAGTTAGGCGCATAAGGTTTTTAGGCGCAGAATGATTTAAGCGCATATACAAGTAGAGGCGCATAAATCATTCAGGCGCATAAAAAATAGGCGCATAAAGAAGTACATAGGCGCATGACGTGAAAATTTTTACTTAGAAAGAAAAACAAACAACAAGCATTCAAATGAAAGAAATGAAAATCAAAAAGTTCAAATTTTCGAAAACAAGTTAGAAAATTTTTAGAGACCAAAACATGCATAAATGACGAAGAACACGAAGAACGACCCTTGAATGCTCGAAGAACACCAAGAACACGAAAATCATGAAACTTCACCAAACTAGACAAATAATATATCAAAATGACCGCATGACGACAAGGAATCTAAATATGCAAACAAAAATAAGGACAAATCAATAATGAAAGCACAATGATCAAAAGAATGCCCGAAAATTTTGAAAAATTTTGAAAACAAAAACTCAGATTTGTAACAAACAGAGCATTGATCGTTAAAATGTTGGTTTTAAAAGATTCGAAATCAAGAATAGAACACAACCCAACAAACGATATAGAAAACGGATCATCGAATCAAGAGAAATCAAAGAAAATGAATCCGGGTTTTAAAAAAAAGAAATATAAGGAGATTAAAGGTTGAGAATTCATACCATATCGTCTTGTGTAGATGTTGATGCTTTCTTAGGACCCATAAACTTATATATATGAATGTAAAATGAAGAAGAAAAATGAAGATGAAGAGAAGGAGGCGAGTCTGGGAGAGAGGGAGTGAGACGGGGAGAGAGAGAGAAATAGAGTAGGTGAGAAGAGAGGAAGGTGATGATGTGTTTTTATAGGTTTAGGTTTAAAATTTGCACTGATAAAGCAAAAACACAGTCAAAAATTTAAAAAGATGAGAAGTTGAAGGGATGGCATTTATGAGGGATTTGAAATGGCGGCTCATCATGATAGGTGCATTAAATGCTGAATGACACAAAGTGTCATGATGTGACATTTAGGTTTTTGAAAAACTGCTCCACTTTCCCTTTAAGTGTATGAGCAATTTTGACTAATTTTTGCACAAACACCAAAAACATCTATTTTGGTGTAAGTTTGGGGTGCAAGAAATATATCCCAGAAAATAAAATTTTTCGAAAAGCGTAAAACGAGGGAAAAATTTTAATTGCACAAGTACCCTTGAACAATTAAAGGAATGTCAAAAGACATAGATTCCTATAATAAATGAACAGAATGAACATACCTGGTACTTGTGTATTTATTACGTTCAATCATTGAAATTGAATTTTGAGAAATGATTGAGCCGCAATAGTTAATGCGCGCATGAAGAGGCGCATTACTTCAGCAAGGCGCATACTCATCTAGGCGCATTATTCATCAAGGCGCATTACACATCAAGGCGCGCAAAGATGGTTGAGCGCGCGCATGAATTGATAGGCGCGCAGATATTGTGCGCGCAGAAAACGAGAGATGGGCGCGCAGTTAGTAAGGCGCATAGATGGCGCATAATTTCCTTGAAACTTTTGAAAAATTGATTTAATCATTTGTACCTAATATACTCATAACTCAACACAACATAAAATCATTAGTATTGACAAAACTATATTGAATTTAGTTGAGTTCAAGCATACCCATTTCACCTCTCAAAAACATGAACCGTTTCGCGTCAAGTGCTTTAGTTAGAATGTCGGCGATTTGATAGTCGGTTCCCACGTGTTCCAAATGAATATTGCCTTTTTCCACGTGGTCTTTGAGGAAGTGATATTTGATGTCGATGTGCTTGGTCTTTGAGTGCATGACAGGATTTTCAGAAACCGCAATTGTTGATGTATTGTCGCAGTAGATGGGACAATTTTCTTCGATGATATCATAGTCCACCAATTGCTGCTTCATCCAGAGTATTTGACAACAACAACTTCCCGCAGCGATATATTCGGCTTCGGTTGTTGAGACAGATACTGAAGCTTGTTTCTTACTCGCCCATGACACAAGTCTATATCCGAGGAAATGACAAGTGCCACTTGTGCTTTTCCTATCAATTGTGCACGCTGCATAATCCGCATCTGAGTAACCTACAAGTTTAAAGTTCGAATCTTTGGTGTACCAAAGTCCAAGGTTAACAGTGCCAGAGAGATATCTTATAATACGTTTCACAGCAATTAAGTGTGCTTCTCTAGGGTCGGATTGATAACGAGCACAAACACAAACACTAAACATAATATCGGGCCTGCTAGCAGTAAGATAAAGGAGTGAGCCAATCATACCTCGATAGAGCGTTTGATCAACACGTTTACCTTTTAGATCTTTGTCGAGTTTGTTGCCGGTGGCCATTGGAGTATCGTATGATTTAGCGTTCTCAAGTCCAAACTTCTTGATTAAGTCCTTTGTGTATTTGGATTGGTTGATAAAAATGCCTTCACTCATTTGCTTGATTTGAAGCCCGAGGAAGAATGTGAGTTCTCCCATCATGCTCATTTCAAACTTGCTCTTCATTAGTTTCTCAAAACGCTTGCACAACAATTCATTAGTAGAACCAAATATAATATCATCAACATAAATTTGAACAAGTAATTTATGACCATTATGTTTGGCAATGAAAAGAGTTGTATCGATTTTACCGCGAGTGAAGCCTTTTTCGATGAGAAACTTGGATAGTGTATCATACCATGCTCTTGGTGCTTGTTTGAGTCCATACAAAGCTTTCTGGAGTTTGTACACATGATTTGGAAATTGTGAATCTTCAAACCCAGGTGGTTGAGCAACATAGACTTGTTCTTGGAGTTCACCATTTAGAAACGCGCTCTTCACATCCATTTGATATAACTTGAAGTTCTTGTGAGCGGCGTAAGCTAGAAATAATCTGATAGCTTCAAGTCTTGCTACGGGCGCAAAAGTTTCATCGTAATCAATTCCTTCTTCTTGCCTTTAGCCTTGTGCAACCAATCTTGCTTTGTTTCTCGTGATGGTTCCATTCTCATCCATCTTGTTCCTGAACACCCATTTCGTACCAATCACTCCTTGATCATTTGGTCTTGGAACAAGAGTCCAAACCTTACATCGTTCAAATTGATTGAGTTCTTCTTGCATTGCAATAACCCAATTAGGATCTTGGAGTGCTTCATCAGCCTTCTTCGGTTCAATTTGAGAGATAAAAGCAGTGTAAGCATCAAAGTTTGTAGCTCTCCTTGTACGAACACCAACTTGTAAATCACCGATGATATTAGCAATTGGGTGACCTCTAACTTCACGAATTTCAGGAGGTAAGTTAGGTTGAGTCGTAGAAACTTGAAGATCTTCAATTGGTACCTCTTCACCAGATTCAAAGTCATTGAAATTTGGGGGTTGAACTGGCTCAGAATTGAAATTTGGGTTTACACCAGATGCAGCAGTAGAAATAGGCGCGTAAGAGGAATCATGAGGCGCATCATTTGAGTGAGGCGCAATAGAGGATTCACCAGGCGCATTTGATGTAGATGGATTTCCTTGTGTTGATAGATTCTGACCTTGAGTGGGCGCAACGTAAATAGGAGCACCTGTATTATTTAACTCAATAGAATCATCAGCAACATTTGGAGCCAAATGTGGCTCAAGGAGAGAATGTTCATCAAAAGTAACATGTACAGATTCAACTATCACTAATGTAGTTCTATTGAAAACACGAAAAGCTTTAGAGTGTTTGGCATACCCAACAAAAATACCTTCGTCGGCTTTGGCATCGAATTTACCTCTATGTTCGTTTCCGTTGTAGAGGATATAGCATTTGCAACCAAAGATCTTGAAGAATGCAATGTTGGGAGTTCTACCACGCCAAAGTTCATACGGCGTCTTGTTGTGAAGTTTGTTGATGAGGGAACGATTTTGAGTAAAACATGCAGTGTTGATAGCTTCTTCCCAAAAGTACTTAGGCAATTTAGCTTCAGCTATCATCGTCTTTCCCGCTTCAATCAACGTTCTATTCTTTCGTTCAACGACGCCATTTTGTTGAGGAACTCCGGCGGTTGAAAAGTTGTGATCTATCCCATGATCTTCACAATATCGAGCAACACCGTTATTTTTGAATTCTGTTCCATTGTCGGATCGAACACTAACGATGTCATCTTCTTTTTGGGTTTGGAGCAGTCGAAATAAGGTAGTGAGAATATCATAACAATCATCTTTTGTAATCATCATCTCTACCCATGTATATCTTGAATAATCATCCACCACAACTAGAGTATACTTGTTTCTACGAATGCTTGCGGTGGAAACTGGTCCAAATAGATCAATGTGAAGCAGTTGCAAACATCTTGTAGTTGAAGGATTTGACTTGCTTGAAAATGACTGCTTCGGTTGTTTGCCAAGTTGACATGCGGCGCACTTTTTGTCATGATGATCAGCAACTTTGGGAAGTCCTTTGACAAGATTATTCCTGCTGAGTTTAGATAGATACTTGAAGTTCAAGTGACTTAAGCGCTTGTGCCACAGCCAACTATTTTCGTTCACACTTTTTGCTACAAAACAAAGATTAGTACTAGAGTTCATACTATGAAAATCAATAATATAAATATTTGTCTTACGATATCCCGTGAGTAAGATAGCTCCAGTTTTGCCATTCTTGATAAGACATTGCGTTGAAGTAAAATGGCATTCTAATCCTTTGTCGCAGAATTGAGATATGGATAATAAGTTGTGCTTGAGCCCTTCCACGAGTGAGACTCTTTCAATGCACACTTTGTCTTTCTTGAGCTTTCCATATGCTACAACTTGACCTTTGTTATTATCGCCAAATGTTACGGAGGGACCTCTTTCTTCATGGACATCTTCTAATAAGGATTCATCTCCAGTCATGTGTCTTGAACACCCACTATCGAGAATCCATTCATAATTTCTAGCTTTTGAAGATCCAGCCATGAAACAAAGAACCTGAAATATAGACATTTAAGCAGGTCCCCTTTATTCCTTTTGGGTCCTAGGGTTAGCAACTTTTGACAACCCACTCTTGCTTGACCTTAGGATTTTTACGTCCTTTGGCATTGGGAGTGAATCGCAAAAGGCATTCCACGGCCTTGTGTCCTGAACAATCACAAATGGAACAATGATGAAAGCCACCAATCACGTGAGTTTTCACAAACTCTTTACTTTTCTTGGGGATGGCATTCTTCTTTGGGTCAGATGAACTAGACTTAACAAAATCTTTCTTTTGAAATTTTGGAGCGCTTTTTCTCGAAGGGCGCATAGGGCTAGGAGGCGCACGGCGATGAGGCGCGTGGCTCTTAGGCGCATAATGAGCACTCGGAGAAGGAGCGCGCCTATTTTCAAGAATGATTTTGCTAGGAGATGGTTCATCTGTAGCTATATCTTTCCCATTAGCTTTCCCAAATTGCTTCGTTGGGTAGACATAATGGAATGTTTGTCTCTTGACTTTTTCATGTCCTTTACCCATTGAATTAGAATGTTTTTCCTTGGGAATTTCAAGAGTTTGTTGGTTGGTAAATTCACTATCTCTTTCAGCACAGACATCACATTTAAAGTTGTCACTAGTTGATGAGAATCCCAAGCCACTTTTATCACCACTGACTTTTTGGGACTCAAATATATTCTCCATAGTGACACGAGAATTGGACCACTCATTTGTAATCTTTTTAAGATCAGTGATTTGAGCAACCAATTCATCGTTTTGAACTTTAAGAAGTGAGTTCTGTTCTGTTAGAAAAGTGTTTTTAACGGTAAGAGGAGTCATGCTCTTTATCTGCTCCTTAAGGAGGGTGAGTTCAGATTTAAGTAGAGATTTCTCGGTCTTAAGCTGGGAAATTTCATCACATGATAGTGCTAAAGCTTCCTTCATACTATCAAATCTAGTAATTACCTTTTCAGCCTTTTTGAACAATTTTTCTTGTTCAGCAATCACTTCATCATTGATTTTGGAGATTGGAGCAGTTGGTTCAACCTGTGGTCTAATGTATGCTCCTTTTCTCAATTTGTTCCTTGCTCCAAGATCACATCGTGAGAATAACAATCCACCATCGTTTTGAGCCGGAGTGAGAAATCCTTGTTCAACGAGCTCGCTGATGGTTGGTCCTTTCTTCTTTTTTGCTTCTTGAAAACCTGCAGATTTCTTGATAGGTTTATTCAAGGCATTCATATCGGGAACATCCTTGGAGAAGTCATCATCAGAATCATAAGCATCAACTTCATCATCATTTGCCATCAAACAAACAAGTCCATCATCGGAATCTTCATCGCTCTCATCGGAGTCTGTTTCAATCCAAGTATTGTGCTCATTTGCTGGTGCTTCTTCTTCAGCAACCATTCCCTTGTGTCGAGTGAACTTGGGAGTGAATTTAGGAGTATGGCTGCTCTTCTTCTGCATATATTCAAATTTGGGGATCGGGCAGCTTGATGCAAAATGTCCGGGTTTCCTGCAATTAAAACAAACAAGATCTTCTTTTCTTTTTGAATCACTGCTCCTTGAAAACTTTTGAGGAGCTTTGCTGGTAGATCCTTGAAATTTGTTGGTTGAGCCGGGTCTTGAGAATTTTCTGAACTTTTGAAATTTCTTCACAAATAAAGCGAAGTCTTCATCATCCATGTCTAATAGCTCAGAAGTAGAAATTTTGGGATCGGAGCTTTTCTCATCTTGTACAGGCGCAGGTGTAGGCGCAGGAGTAGGCGCGGCTTCTCTGTGCGCCATCATAGCCATAGATTTTGACTTTCCTTCAGTTTCACTGATTCGTTGGAGTTTGAGTTCGTAAACTTTGAGATTTGCATATAGGTTCCTTAAAGTCCAAACATCTAAAGTTCCAGCGTCTTCAAGAGCGCTAGATTTATGAAGGTATCTTGATCCAAAAGCTTGTAGAAAATTTACATTCAAATCTTTGTTGGTAAACTTCATGCCAAGTGAAATACATAGATTGATAATTTCACAGTAGCGTTCATAAGTTTGCCTTAAGTTTTCACCGGGGAGTTGAGAGAAATTGTTGAATCTCTTTTGAACTTCGTATTTCTTGTTCTCCTTGCAAACGGTGTCTCCTTCAATATGCTCTTCAATAGCATCCCATAGCTCATTTGCAGTAGCACAATGCATGACTTGTTGTTTCATCGCCGTGCTTAGAGTGCTTAGAAGAATGTTTCTTGCTTTGCCATCATTTGCGACTCTTCTAATTTCTTCCTCGGTCCATTCTTCCCTTGGTTTTAGGACAGTAGGTTGAGCAGCGTTGGTGCGTGGATTTGGATTCGCCTTCATCGGAATATATGGTCCATAAACGACGGTGTCATGGAGCCTTTCATCGATAGAGTTGAGATGAGTCAATATGCTGAATTTCCATACGTCAAAATGATCTTCATCAAAGACCGGAACGTGAGTGTAGTTTGCAGTTGCCATAGGTTTTGAGTTTGCCATTTAGAATCGGCACCCAAGCTGTTAAGCTTGAAAAACGAAAAATGTTTTATAAAGGTGTTTGCTCTGATACCACTTGTTGGTCCCAAAGGGCAACAAGGGTATGAAAAATAGCTAGAGGGGGGGGGGGGGTGAATAGCTGTTTTAAAATTCTTTTCGTACCCTTGAAAAACTCAATTGCGAATGCGCACTTTATCAAGTAAGCGTTATGAAATGCGCCTAAGTGAGTGAGTGAAATGCACAGCGGAATTTAGTAATGAGAGTAGGCGCAAAGTGATAAAGGGAGCGCAACACACACACTAAGTATTTTGGCTCAAAGTGAGTGAAATAAGGAACTAAGGCAAATGATAAAACAAACACAACACAATTCAGTTCAATCAATCTACAATGAGTAAACACGCAAATAGTGAGTGAAAATAATAACTTGAAAGAAATGACAAGATAATAACACAAGCTATTTGGAGAGGTTCGATCAATGAAAGATCTACGTCCTCTACCAAGATGGTTAGTCTTGGATTTCTAATCGAGATCTTATATAATGAGTGAGTGTTACAAATTACAATGTTTGAGCTTATACACTAACTCAAGATCTATTACTATGAAAGAACAAATCCAAAACAATAACCGGTGTATCTCTAAAAGATGAATCTAAATGATTAATCTTAAAGAGGTGCGTGTGTGTTCTTAGAATCAAGGCTCTTTAGATCTTTGAGATGGAGAGCACAAGAAACTAAAGTGTTAAGGCTTTGAAGATCTGGGCTAAGGATGAAGGTATGAAGATGTTCTTGAGAAATCTGGAAAAACGAAGGCAATCTTCAAATCTTCAACAAATGCTTTGAGAGAGAAATTCTTGAAATTCTTAGCAAAACTCAGCAACTTCAAAATGTTGAAGTTATGGGGTATTTATAGTGAACTTCAAAAAACTAGCCGTTTGGAAATCCTTGTGGATAAGATGAGCTGTCGTTCGTTGATTGGAGCATGCATATTTTATGGCCATTTTGACACTCAACATAAATGTGACCGTTATGGACACGTGTCAACAGATTAGGCGCATATGCATCTTTTATCCACCGTTGGATCATTGGCGTAATTTTGAATTCTTTTCAAGTCTTCGAGTCTTCAATAAATCACTGAGTGTTTGAATAAACACATTGAGGCGCGTTTGAGCCAAGAGGCGCATTTAGCCAATAGGCGCACAGTAAGCGTGCGCTTAAAACAAGGGGCGCAGAGGCGCGTAAGCTTATGAAGAAATCCTTATGCGCGCGCTCTAAATGGCGCAAGGCGCGAGTGAAGAGGCGCATGGCGCGTGGCGCAGGAGGCGCATAAGCGCGGCTCAAACTCACTGAGTGATTTTTCTTGAAACTTGATCTTCTTGCCCTATTTCTAAGCCTATTCTATAACAATGGACAACCTAAAAAATGAAGTATAAATACTTCTTACATGTGGGTCTAAAGTCCATGAAATAAAACTTAGGTGATGGATCAATCAAATCTAATAAATCCTAATACATTAAAACTGAGATATATGTGGGCATACCCAACACTACTAAATCAGCATGTAACACATGATCACATATAAGCACATCACAAGTACGTAACACCTAATCAGTAATCAAACATTCTCCTATAGGAGTCGACACTTCTAGCACATAAGGCAAAGACTCAGAAGAAGAATGCAACTGAGAATCAAAATGCAAAGAAACATAAGAATGCGAAGAGCCAAGGTCTATAAGTGCGCGTGCTCTCAAACTCGATATAAAAATGATAACTCCTATTACTGTTGAGGCATTCGACCCCTGTTACTGATTGATGGCAAAGACACGGCCTTGAACTTTAGGCCTCCCCAAAGCATCCCTTTTCTGACCCTGTAAAGTCCCGGTGCCACTCCCAGATGGTTGACTCTTTGTTTTATGACACTCCCTTTGAAAATGCCCAAACTTCCCACAATTCACACACTTCCCTTGCTTCTTCCAACATCTTTCTTCCGTATGCCCTGCCTTCTGACAATAGGGACATATCATCTTATTTTGATTCCCTGAAGTATTACCTTGACTTTTAACATTTGGTTTCCCCTGCGGTTGTCCTCTAAACTTTAATAGCATTCCCTTTCCTCCTCGACTATCCCCACTTGTGATTGTGATCTTCCTTGCCCTCCTTGCCTTCCAACACTCAACACTTCAGTTTTCCTCTTATGCTCCTCAATATCATGTTCCACTTGATAAGCATGATCTACTGCATCCTGGAAATCTCAAAGTTTATGAGATACCAACTGAGTACGAATCACTGCCCTCAATCCTTTAACAAATCTCATCGCTTTCCTCTCTTCCGTTGCAACTAAATGAGTACAATACCTGGATAGCTCCGTGAACTTAGCCGCATACTGACCCACTGACATGGCATTTTGTTTCAGGTTAAAAAATTCCACCTCCTTTCTATTTGATCCACACTAGGAATGAAATGCTCCTTGAACTTCTTCAGAAAATTCTCCCAAGTATAAGGCACGTGAGCATCATCCCAACTAGTCTTTAACGCTTTCCACCAATGTACTGCAGCCCCAGTCAGCTTATAAGTAGTAAATCTAACTCGATCTTCATCAAGACATCTCCAAACATCAAATATCTTCTCCATTGCTTCAATCCATCTTTTGACCTTAGCCACATCCGGTTCACCATCATAACCAATTGGTTTCATCTTCAGAAACTGTTCAAGTCCATACCTTAGAGGTGCATGCTCTCCTCCCTGCCTCTGATCATTTATAGCTTTCATCGCTGCCTCAAACATTCCTTGAAACATATTCCGAGTCTCATCTCTCACATTTTCCGGATCATCACCAGTTCTAACCATTTTAACTAAGTACCTGCATAAAACACTCAACGTTACTCACTCCACACACAACTACCCTCTTAAGTCATATAATCATTCTAGACTATCTACAACCTAGGCTCTGATACCAACTGTCGCGCCCCAACCTGGGGTCCTACTTGGCCCCCACGATCGGGACACGCACGGAAGACGTCATAATTCACATTTTATTTTCAAAATGTCCTTTCTTAATTATTCAATAAACCAAAGCTTGAAAAACTTTAAAAACATCCAAAACCTCCATTTCAAATCATACACAACTTAAAATACATAGCCTCAAAGGCTCACACACTTTACTTACAATATTTACAACCACTAAAAGTGTACCAAAATAGTGATATAACGCCAAAGTCTCGGGTATACTACCCCATAGGTTATACATTTACATAATGCAACCCAAAACAACTCCTTCCCAAAATAGCTTACCAACTCGACGTCCTCCCCGTGCTCAACGTGACCTAGCCCCTGGCTCACCTTATCTAAGGAAAACAAATAAACAAGGAACGGGGTGAGATAAATCTCAGTAAGTTACTAATATGCAACTATATGGCATGTTATACATAATAACTTCAAATGAGTATTCTTGATAAGCAATCACATAGCACATAACATGAGAGGCGAAGCCAACTCATAACACAGCACATCAGACTGAAAAAAACACATTACAAAGGATATTGAGCCAAGGTTATTCCAAAAGGATATAATAATCTGAGCAGTATCAACTGAGCAGCATCAAAGAGCTGAAGCAGGGTTCCGGAACCAACCAATAACAACAAAAACGGTGGGAAAATGACACAAAGTCATAACTCTAAAACGTGTAGCTATAATACTCACACAAGGGAGCTAGCTCATCCCAACCACACAATCAGGAAAAGGTAAAAAGGGGGTTACCAGTGAATAACATTATACTGAACTTGACTCGGGTGCCATTATAGTATTGCTCACTGCCCGACTCAACCAAGTAAGACCAGCTGGACTTTAAACGGAAGCACAGTAATAAATACTTGCATAAACAACCAATATATGATTCCAAAGTAGGGAACCATACCAAATACATCATTCCACACCTTAATCAATATTGAAATCGTGCGCTCCAGGCGAAGGTGTATAAACCTTAATAGGGACGAAAGAATGTAATTTCTTTAGACCTTTGAAAGGATTTGAAAAACTTAAACTTGAGATGAGATGGCCAGTCTCAGAACTATTGTTTTATATTAAATTTGAAAAACCTTAGTTCATAATAAGACATTGAAAATATCTCAAGTGATATTATTTTTATTGAAAAACTTATGCATTTTAAGGAATAAAAATCATTCATAAAGCAAAGGTAGATCCATACCTGATTCATTTCATTCAGATGTCATCTTGTAGGAAGATGTCAACATCTTGATTGTTCCATTATCTTGTTCATGCATACTTGGTTGTCTTGACCTAATAAAACTTCCTTAGTTTCCTTGCAAGAAAAAAACATGTTAGAGATGGGTGTTAGCTAACACCCCTCCGATGCTTAAGTTAGTAATGATTCAAAAAATATAATTAAATTTGAAATGACATAAAGTAATTAAAGCAAAACAAATTTGTACCTGTTTTCTTGATTTAAATGAATGCATTTCAACTTACATAAAGTATGCTTTGAGATGAATAGCGTTCCAACTTCTTGGGATCCTGACGCCATCTAGAGTAGAAAGCCAATAGGATCCTTTCCCTGCTTCTGTATCTACTAAGTATGGACCTTCCCATTTCGGAGCTAATTTCCCAGCATTGAGTTCTCTTGTGTTCTGGAAAACTTTGCGTAATACCAAGTCACCAATTTGAAACCTCCTTACTATGACATTCTTGTTGTACGACCGTGTAATGCTCTGCTGATAGGCTGCCATCCTAATCCTTTCTAGGTCCCTTAGCTCTTCAATAGTGTCCAAATCATGAGATAGGTTGACGTCATTTTGTTCAGATGTCAACAACCCATATCTTGCTGTAGGGATGGTGGCTTCTGCAGGGATGACGGCTTCTGCTCCAAATACCAAGGAGTATGGTGTCTGTCCAGTTGCATTTTTTGGTGTGGTCCTATCTGCCCATAAAACTAATGGAAGTTCCTTAGCCCAGCGTCCCTTCTTCTGATCTAACCTCTTCTTCAAATTGTTTATTATAATTTTATTGCTTGATTATGCTTGTCCATTGGCTTGAGGATGTACAGACAAAGATGTCACCATCTTGACTCCCCATCTAGTCAAGAAGTTTGTTGTCTTCTTGCTGATGAACTGAGAGCCGTTGTCGCAAATTTTCTTTGAAGGAATGCCAAATCTGCTGAAGATGTTCTTTTTCATGAAGGAGATAACTTCTTTGTCGCGGACTTGGACATATGCTTCTGCTTTAACCCATTTAGAGAAATAGTCTTTCATTGCAAGCATGGATACTTTCCCTCCTAGTGCTTTAGGAAATTTACCCACAATGTCCATCCCGCATGTCATAAATGGCCAGGGAGAAAGAATGGGATGCAGGAATACTGCCGGTTAGTGCAAGATGTCGCCATACTTCTGACATGAATCACATTTCCTGGCATATTCAGTAGCATCTTGACGCATTGTAGGCCAAAAGTAACCCATCCTTAGAGCCTTGGTGTACAAGCTTCTTCCCCCAGAATGATTACCACAAATTCCTTCATGTAGCTCTCTAAGAACTTCTTTAGCTTTATCTGATTCTAGACACCTTAAATATGGACCTCCAAAAGATTTCTTAAACAGCACATTATCTATTAACAGATATCTTGAATTTCTTACTCTGAATGATATAGTACTCTTCTCATCAGTTGGGATGGTTCCATCTTGAAGGTAATTGATGATTGGAATGGTCCATGAAGTTTATGTTTGACTGTTTTGATCTTCTTGGATGTCGTCATCTATGCTGAAAAAACTTTTCCAGATCAGGAATGTTGACATGAATGATAGGAATATTGTTTTGAGAGGCACTTTTGAAGGCTGATCCCAGGTTAGCAAGGGCATCTGCTTGAGAATTTTCTTCTCTAGGTACCTGTTCTAGGGAAAAGCTTTGGAACTTTCTTGCTAGGATTTTCACGATCCCCAGGTATGACGTCATCTTGGCATTCTTAGCTGCATAGGAACCATTGAAATGATTAACCAATAACAATAAATCACAGTATACCTGAATAGCCTTGACGTTGAGGTCTAGAGCAACAGTTAGTCCTGTAATCAAAGCTTCGTATTCTGCTTCATTGTTGGTAGCTCTAAAATCACAGCTTATGGCCTGGGGTATGATGTCCCCTTGTGGTGATTTCAGGACCACACCCAGACCTGTTCCTCTCATGTTGGATGCACCATCTGTGAATAAGGTCCACTTGAGGATGTCATCATATTGAAGCTGTTGGACCTCAAGTTCTACTTCAGGTTGCATACTTGGACTGAATTCTGCCACAAAGTCTGCAAGTGCCTGTGATTTTATTGCAGTTCTTGGCTCGTATCTGATGTCATATGTGCTCAGCTGGACGGACTACTTTTCCATCCTTCCAGATATTTCTTTCTTTCTCATAACATTCTTAATTAGATAATTAGTACGAATATAAATAACATGACTTTCAAAACAATGCCTTAATTTAGTTGATGCAGTAATCAAAGCTAGAATTAACTTTTCTAGATGAGAGTACCTGGTTTCCGCATCTAAAAGAGTTTTACTTACGTAGTATATAGGATGTTGGTTACCATCTTGCTCACGTACAAGGACTGCACTAACAGCTGCTTCTGAAACGGCCAGATATGCATATAACGGTTCGCCTTCTTGTGGTCTGGCCAACAACGGAGATGTTGACAGGTACTGCTTCAAATCTTGGAATGCTTTCTCATGTATTTATGTCCATTCGAATATGCTATTCTTCTTCAAGATATCATAGAATGGCTTGCATCTTTCTGAGGATTTTGAAATAAACCTGTTGAGGGCTGCTACCTTTCCTGTTAATCTTTGAACATCTTTAACAGTCTGAGGCGACGTCAGGTTGATGATTGCTCTTATCTGCTCTGGACTTTCTTCAATTCCTCTTTGTGTCACCATATAACCTAGGAATTTTCCTAACCTCATGCCAAAGTTACACTTTGTTGGATTCAGCTTTATATTGAATGCATCTAGGATGTCAAATGCCTGAGTAAGATCTCGGACATGGTTTTCTGCTTTCTTTGACTTGACCACCATATCATTGATGTAGACCTCCATGGTATCCTCTATATGGTCTTTGAACATCATGTTGACATGCTTCTGGTATATTGCACCTGCATTTTTTAGTCCAAATGGCATAGCAATATAACAATATATACCTGTGGGAGTAATGAAGGCGGTGTCTTCTTGGTCAGATGGCTACATCTGGATCTGCTTAAATCCTGTGGATGCGTCCATGAATGTCAAGATCTCATGCTCAGATGTATTGTCCACCAAGGTGTCAATATACGGAAGAGGAAAAGGATCTTTAGGGCATGCTTTGTTCAGGTCCATGAAGTCAACACAAACTCTACATTTTCCATTTCTTTTTTCCACTGCAACAAGATTAGCCAGCCACTTTGGATATTTTGCTTCTCTGATCATCTTTGCTTTCAGCAGCCTGTCAACTTCTTCCTGGATATTCTGATTCCTTTCTTGATCAAACTTTCTTCTTTTCTGTCACACCGGTTTGAAGGAAGGATCTATGTTAAGCTTGTGAGTTATGACTTCTTTACTAATCCCCGTTATGTCTTCATGTTTCCAGGTAAAGCTCTTGACCCTTTCTTTTAAGAGATTGATTAATTCTTCTTCAAATTCTGCTGGACCATCTTGGCCAATTAGCATTATCAAGTATGGATTAGAGGGATCCAAGAGTATTTCTTTTAGATCATGCTCGATTGCTTCCAAGACCTGACGTGCCTTTTTCTTTAATTTCTATGCTTGCCGAGAGGATGACGTCGCCTTCATAGATGTCATGTAGCAATCCTTTGCTGTCTGCTGGTCACTGAAAATCTTGACAACTCCCTAAGGTGTCGGCATCTTCACACAGTGATGGTACGTGGACGGTACTGCCTTCATAGAGTAAATCCAGGGCCTGCCTAAGATCACATTGTAGCTAGTTGCACAGTCTATCACACAAAATCTTTCCATGGAGTTGATGCCTTCCACATATACTGGGAGTCTGATCTCTCTTGCCGTGTCCTTTGTTTCACCACTAAAACCCACTAGTACCAAAGTGTTCTTGATCACCTCTGTCATTGGAATATTCATCTCTTTCAAGGCTGCAAGGGTGATGAGATTCACAGAGGTGCCCCCATCTACTAAGATCCTTCTGACTTTGCAGTTTGCTATCTGAAGGGCAATGACCAGTGCATCATGATGTGGATCCAATACGTTGTCCCTGTCGTCTTTTTCAAAGGAGATGACATATTGAGAAGTCAGCTGGGAAGTCTTGTCTTTTCTTCTGGGATTTTCATCCTTGGACTCGTGTGCATGCTATTTAGCTGCAGAATAAGAAGTACCACAAATATTAGAACCACCACTAATAAATTGGATTACCTTGGTTACAGGTGGAGGGGAATGTGGTCTCTCTGGAACATTCTCTTTGTTGTCTGCCTTGTTCTTTCGGTGGCTAAGGATTTCCTTGAGGTATCCTTTTGACAATAAGTAGCTTAGCTCCTTCCTCAAGGTGATGCAATCTTCTGTAAGGTGTCCAAAATCTTCATGGTAAGCACACCACTTGGACTTGTCCTTCCAGGTAGCTAGTTTGTCATTCTTCCTTGGCCATCTTTATTTGTCTCCGAGGTTGCTCATCACGCATAGGATACCTGAGACATCGACAGAAAAACAGTAATCAGTAATTTTAGGACATTCAGTTTCATCTTGGTCATTATCCTCCACAGAATGAATCTTGGTAAGGTCTGGATCTGTTGTTCTGCCTCTGGTGAGATGTCTCTGTCCTTCTGTCCGGATTATCATATATTGATACCTTGCTAGAATCCTTTGACTGCTGAGCTTTATCCTCTTCTAGTCGGATGAACCTTGTAGCTCTATTGCGTACATCCTCCATTCTCTTGCATGGATTCATCACCAGATCTTCATAAAATAGAGAGTCCTTCTTCAAACTCATCCTGAAAGCTTCCGTTGCTATAGCCATGTCCAGACTAGGGATCTCCAGGACTTCTTTGTTGAACCTGTTGACGTAGTCCTTCAATGCTTCGGTTGGTTGTTGAACAATTCTGTAAAGGTCACTGGTCAGCTTCTCAAATTGTCGACTGCAGGAGAACTGGTTGTTGAATATGTTAATGAGCTGGGCATATGAATAGATTGATCCTGGTAGTTGACGAATCATCCATTTCAAATCTGGTCCTACCAAGGTTGACCCAAAGCCTTTGTACAAACAGGCTTCCCTAAACTGAAGGGGTATACGAACAATCTCCATCTTCTCTTGATAATGGGAGACATGTTCTTCAGGATCTGTGCTTCCATCATAGAACTTCATGGATGGTATGTTGAATCCTTTTGGGATGTCAACATGTGCAATTGCTGGCCCGAATCGAGACTGGCTGTAGGATGTTGGAGAGACCTACTGGATAGGTGGGGTCACACCAGGTACATTCATGACCATATCCCTTAATTCCTGAAGCTGACTTGCTATGAAGTTACCTGTAAAAGGATTAGCAGTACGAGCAGTATTATCAAATGCAAAACTTGAATTAAAGTTACCGAAGGGGTTGACATCCGCTGTAGATGTCACTATGGTACTATTGGTGTATGTTGGCCCAGTAGAGGTCCCTGAAATGTTATGAGTGAAAGGTGGGACTGAGGTATTGCCAAGTGGAGAGAACTGGGAAAAACCAGGATCCGAGGATGACGTCATCACTGGAGAAGTCGTCACCAAGGGAGATGACGGGATTCCACCATCAGTTGCACTGGCCATCGGGATCCACTCATTGAATACTGAAGGACTACCCCTAGTGCTGAAGTTAAGAATCCTAGGACGAATTAGTGACACGGAATCCACCCTTTCGCTTAAGGATCTATGTTCCTTCTGCAAGTTCACCAAGGTGTCCATGATTACTGAGGTACTATTATGCTGCTTGTCTAGCTGACTCCTCATCTAGATAAGAATTTTTTTGAGTTCAGGATCAGATGATAGTGGCGATTGCCTCTTGCCGGCTCCACCAGGTGGCGGTGGTGGTAGAGACCCAGAATGGCCGCCTTGTCGTCTTGTTAGGGATGTTGTCCCCAATTGGTGAGTTTAAACCAATGGTTAAGGTAGGAGCCTTGCTAGTGCCGGAAGTCATAGGTTGAGTAGACATTATGATTTGGAAGGGATTCAAACAATTAAAAAACCAAAGTCCCCTCGGTGGGCGCCAAACTGTTTTGGTGAAAAAACAATAAGAACTAAATCGTGCAAAAGGTGTTTAGTCTTTGGATTGAATGGATGGTGCTTTGGAATATAACTATTTGAATGAAAATGATGATTACACAATGATGTATACGAGGAAAGACCTTGAGAAAATGATCTCGCCGGCACAAAACCTCGGGAGGTGTTTCTGAGCACCTACCACCCCACAACGGTTGTATTGATGATTGGAGTTACAAATGGAGCTATGGCGGATAAGAAAAAAGATCCCTGGAATTTACTGAAGTACACAATGCAAAATCGAGGATGACAAGTGCTCACTGCTTAACATTACTGAAAGAACTACAGATTGTAAAATACTAAATTTTTACCTGTCAAAACTAACAACAATACCAGTTCTGCAAAACTTAAAAATGTGATTTCCCAATGCATCTTGACAAAAAAAATAAGGTATTAATTTAATTCCCGACCGCTGATAAATGACTATTTTAGTCATTTAGGGTCTAATAATTTTATTTTTTGACTTAGTTTTAGTTGTAATTAGTTAAATTAGCTCATTTTATTATTGTTACGCGGATAATGTGCTTGGTGGTATAGTTTTGGGGCAAATTGCAAATTGGTAACCTAAGTTTTACACATAGTTGCAGTACGCCACCCAAGAATTAAAATCTGTGAATAGGAATTCTGAGTTCGTATTTTTTTGCAATCCGGTATAAAAACGTTTAAATACTAATGAAATCGTTAAATTATTGACGGGTTGGAAGTCATGTGCCATTCACATGGTTTTTTAACGGTAATCTTGCCATTTGGTGTGTGGTTCTCTCCGACTGAGTTGCCACTTGCGGTGGTCGGACGACGATTGACCAGTGCCAGTGAACAATGAATGCCAATAGGGCCTGAATTTTAAGCAGCGATTGTAAGCTCATCTATGGTCGGTTTATGATGATTTTTGTGCCTTTATTTTTCTTTTTCCAACCGCATTCTCTTGTGACACTTATTATTCATTTCAATCTTGTTTAGTCCAAGCTATTAAGTTTCCTCCATTTTTTTGGCGAAGATATGAGGTAACTTTCATGGCTATTTTTTAGGTGGTGGGAGAAATTTTTGCCACTTTAGATGAGAAAGTTTGGAAAAGATAGCAGTGACCAGCGGTGAGAGAAAGGGGTAAGATAGCCGTAGAAAACGATGCTTGATTCCAGCAATTATGGTGGAGTTTCAGATGTCCTTAGACGACGCGTATGTGCCACATTGGTGGTACTTTTTTCGTCGTTATTCTCGACTTGGAGAGAGGAGCCCAAATCTGGATTGTCCCCAGTGTGTTTTCAGTGACGGAGTAGTCGTCAGAGTATCGCCGTAGTGGAGGGATTGCCGCTTGTCCAGCGCCTGGGGAGCTCATATTTTCTTCGGATGGCACATTACTTGCACATACTACTGTAAATGATGAAACTATCCTTTAAAAAGTCATGTGAATCGCACATAGCTTCCAACCCGTCAATAATATAACGACCTCGTTAGTTTTTTAACGTGTGTAAATCTCAGGTTACCAAATTGCAAGAAAATACAAACTCAGGACACCTATTCCTAGGTTTTAACTCTTGGGTGGCGTACTACAATTATGTGTAAAACTCAGGTTACCAAATTGCAATTTACCCATAGTTTTGTGGATTGTACATGTTTTGGAACCTTTTTGGTATAAAAATAGATTTTGGACATGACTTGGGAGGAGGGAGGAGCAATGGTTAAAAGAAAGAAGGCTTGGGACAAGAAAAATGAAGAAACATTCCAGTTCAGCAGGTGCTTGGCTGAGCAGCACCCTTGACTCGGCCGAACGTGAGACGACAAAAGGTTTATTAAATTTCAAAGGTGAGAGAAAGGCGTAAGATAGCCATAGAAAACGATGCTTGAATCCAGCAAGTATGGTGGAGTTTCAGATGTCCTTAGACGATGCGTATGTGCCACATTGGTGGTACTTTTTTCGTCGTTTTTCTTGACTTGGAGAGAGGAGCCCAAATATGGATTGTCGCCAGTGTGTTTTCGGTGACGGAGTAGTCATAGGAGTATCACCGTAGTGGAGGGATTGCCGCTTGTCCAGCGGCTAGGGAGCTCATATTTTCTCCGGATGGCATATGACTTGCACATACTACTGTAAATGATGAAACTATCCTTTAAAAAGTCATGTGAATCGCACATGGCTTCCAACCCGTCAATAATATAATGACCTGATTAGTTTTTTAACGTGTGTAAATCTCAGGTTACCAAATTGCAAGAAAATACAAACTCAGGACACCTATTCCTAGGTTTTAACTCTTGGGTGGCGTACTACAATTATGTGTAAAACTCAGGTTACCAAATTGCAATTTACCCATAGTTTTGTGGATTGTACAGGTTTTGGAACCTTTTTGGTATAAAAATGGATTTTGGACATGACTTGGGAGGAGGGATGAGCAATGATTAAAAGAAAGAAGGCTTGGGACAAGAAAAATGAAGAAACATTGCAGTTCAGCAAGTGCTTGGCTGAGCAGCACCCTTGACTCGGCCGAGCGTGAGACGACAAAAGGTTTATTAAATTTTAAAGGCTTGCTCGGCCGAGCACCTCCCTTGACTTGGTCGAGCAGCCCTGTTTCCAGCCAAAATGTGCCTTTTCAAATGAAGACTCTTGGAGAAACAATCTGCGAAATGGTGCAACTTTACAGTCCTATTAGTACCCGGTCTGAAAAATGAGTTATTAGGCATTCCAGAACTCACAAGGACCTTACAGGTAATCAAAAATTGCGCAGGATTTATCCAAAATTTCCCAAAAAGGCTGGATAATGAGATATTTATGTCTGATCAGATTAGGCTTGAAGATAAACATCATATAGGGTTTTCTAGAGTCCATATCTGACTAAAACCTTGGGAACCATTCCAAACTCCATACCTGGCCGGGCGGCCACTTCTTACAGCCCAAAACCCTTATAAATAGGTTGCCTCAGCTCATAATTCAAGACAACAACTCTCTCCCCCGAGTTCCAGAGTCAAAACTGATGAAAGAACTAAAATCCAAAGATCTCCTAGCAATCCCGAACGTCTGGCGAATCCACAAAGAAGATTTGGCTTCGTTCTTGCCAAGATTGGTGAGGCTTACTATATTTCTTGAGATGTTCATGCCATGTTAATAGGATTAGATCTATTTCATGCCTATGTTTATTATGTTATTCATATATTCATGATGGTGTTCATAATATGCATGCTAGATCTAGGGTTTATACATTCATAAATGCTAGTTTTAGGGTATCGATCTTCTCTTAGACATGTTTATTCATATGTGTTCATATAAATCTCATATTATATTGCTATGATTAGTGTTTTAATCTTCATATGTACATGTTATAGCCGATGATGATCTTATCAAATCTGGGAACCAGGCCTGTCTTAACAATTATTGGGGCTCTGTGCCAAAACGTAAATATTGGGGCCTTAAGTTTATCACACTTAAAAATTCATGTTCAATTGGTTCAACCAATTGAACATGTAACACACAGTATAATACCTTTTAGCTATAAGCCAAATCATTGTGAAATTTTATTTTTAATCCATTAAAGATAAGAGCTAGTACAACATGGCAATGACATTGTAGTGTTAACCACCAATGATTTGCAAACTACATGACTAAGGTTTATTGATAAATTGACTTTTCCCAAATTCAAAATTAGAGCTTCAATTTCATATTAGAAATTTCAATTTAGGGTTTCAAAATTGAATTTCTAATCTGAGATTGAAGTCCTAAATTTGAAATCACTAAAACCGAGAGATGAGAGATAAAGCATTTACCTTCAGTTTCACAAATCACGATTGGCAAGAGCATCCTGACGATGGAGCTGGTATGACAATGGCGGTGGGAAGTGGGCTAGAACGAAGCGGCGGTGGGAAGTGGGCTAGATCGAAGCGGCGGTGGGAAGAACAAACCGGCGGTATAGTTGCCGTTTGAGAATTTTATGTCGGCGAGCATTGGAGAGGAAAACGACGATGCTTTGAAACTGGCGTGGACTGGAAAAACGGGGGCCCTTTAATTATTTTGGGCCCTATACTATTGCACAGGATGTACAGCTTGATCATCGGGCCTGCTAGGAACTACTTATAAACCCTAAACTTTAGGTAAATACTCCCATGATCATTAACTCTCCTAGGATGAGTGACGATGATCACACATCGATCTTATCGATGGTGTAACCATCACTCTAGGATGTGATCATCTTGCATGTTTCTTTTTCCTCCCCCTAATACATGCATGATCCCGCTTCATCTCTCTATTCTCCACTCTATGTGCGAACTATACTGACCTGAGCTTCTCACATCGAGAGGAACTTAGACAATACTCGGATCCGGTCTAAAACACTAACACACTACTAACACATCTTAATCATGATAGAAAGTCCGACTGCTCGGGCAATAGGAGTGATCACTATAATATTCTTCTCTTATCGTAACTTGACTCCCGAACCCTCTCTGTTAGTTTTTTTTTAATGTTTTAGCTCATTAAAACGGTGTGGCGACTCTAATAAGTTAAATGCTAACTTGAATATCTTGTCCCATAGAAAAGATAAAATAAGATAATAATAAAGAAACTTCCCATGCGTCGCTGCATCGGAACGGGGTATTCACAAGCCCCAGGCCTATATAAAGACATGTTTTGAGTAGATTTAGGCATCCAGATTTTATTCTAAACATACTCTAGTACAATTATAGATCAAAAACATCATTATTCTTAGAAAGTGTGAGAATCATTCAAGTGTTCTTGAGCAAAAATTATGAGTTTGAAGTATTAATAAATTGAAGATTGTTTTCAGGCTTTGATCTTTCTACAAGTATTATGAATAAGTATCTCTCTTCCCTACTTTATTTATGTCTTATTTGCATACAATTCTTGTAGTTTTTACCATGGCTTGTGAGTAATCCCCCATATTCTTGGGGTTGGAAACTCAACTTCATATATTCATCATTATAATCATGCTACCCTCTCCATTTCCCTCATAAATCAATTTTTTTCATACCATTCTTAATGTTCACATTTTGGAGACGTCCTTACTTGTATGATTTTAGTTAATCGAGAGAAGAATTTAGCCGTGAATCTCGATTAACGGAACCATTTGAAGTACACTATGTACTATTAATCACGAGAGTAGATTAATTGCCTAGGGATGATCCTTAAATGGAAAGTCCGTGGATTTTATAAACTTAATTAATATATTTTTACTAATGTATGGAACCCTCGAGAGATAGGCCATGTTAGTATAGAATACGAGTACTATTTGCTTGATCGTGAGATGTAGCACAAACATAACGTATCATCCTTGATTTTTGATGAAACCTTTATTTAAAGTATGATTATTTGATGAATACATGTTGTTCGAGTCCCAATCCCAGAAATTCCTTCATCATAAGAATTAAATTCAAATTAGAGTAGGTTGCAATTCATTTGTAGATAAACAACACAACATCTATTTTCCCCTAATCATCTTTTATTTTTTACATAAAGTATTTCATAAAGTAAACATTGTCCTCGTGGGATCGACCCGCATTTGCCCCTATCTTATATTACTCCTACAAAGTAACAGAGTTGTAGGGAATAAGCATTTTCGGGAATAAGCATTGTGCACTTGGACATTTTTAACTAAGCCGTTAGTTTTGGCTTACCAACTACTTATAACAGATTTAATAAATGAAAAAACTGACTTACAAACTTAATACATCCAGACCACCAGATTATTATGACACAACAGACATCAACATAGTTGATTTAGGCAGCAAGTGACAGACTGACAACAAAGTAACAGAGTTGTAGGGAATAAACATTGTGACACACCAAATAAGCATTTAATTTTCAAATTGAGAGAGAATTTTCCCCATGGTTGGACATGGTTTACACTTTGCTACCAACGCTCTGGCCTTGGATGATATTACTGCAGTACCTTGGGTCATATCCACCATCTCATCACTTTCCCTTTCCCAATCAAAACACTGAATTAATGAGCCTTCCTGAACCAAAAGGCATGAATTTGAGCCCAACTGAGTCGGACCCTTCAAATCTATCTGGATTGAACTTTTCAGGGTCTACCCAAAGCTTCGGGTATGGCCCAGGCATTCACCAATAGACTGGTTCTATGAGGGATCCGATAACCTCTCACGATGCATTCTTACGATGACTCGTGTGGAAATATAATTGGTAAAACAGGGTGAATGTGTAACGTCTCGTTGATGATACCACACAGGTAAGGAAGCTCATTTATATCACATTCATTGATAAGACGATTTTCTCCAACATGATTGTCTATTTCTTGTTGTGCCCTCTGCAATAATTGCGGACAGTTGAGAAGATGTGACATTGCCCACTCTATTGTCCCAACTGAAGTATCAGTACCTCCTTGTAACAACACCTGCATTGGTGATGAATTACCGTCAAACTCAGGTACTCAAGAATACATCATATGGCGTATGAGTTTAGACTGCCATAAACCACGTAAAAGTAACATTAATGATTGCCAGTAATCAAGACTGATATTCACAAAAAAAAAAAAAAAAAAACTGATCAGGTACATGCTAATGACACAGTTCTAAGAACTTAAGCTTTAATCTATTAGTAACTAAATTTTGAATACGGAGTATGTTTTAAGCCATAGAGCTGTAAGTATAGAGGCTATCCGTTACAATCATTCTTTTGCTTTCACTAACCATATTTTTATATGCAACTGCCAGATTATGTATACAAATATGTATTAATGGTTTACACCAGCCAGATTAGTATGCCACTGTTGAGGGAAGGAAATTGAGAATCAATTCACATTCGTCAGAAAATATTTGAGGATCCTTAAATTATACTCCTATAAGAATGACCCTAAAACTGTGACAACTTACAAGTTACAAATATTTTGATTGCAAATATTAAGGCAGACTGTGTTATCCTATCACTTAGATGTAAAGGAGTAGCAACTGATCTTACCCACATGAGGCTGCTAATTGTTTCATCTATATAGTACTCTGGATCTGTTTGATGCAGAGACAACAAAATCTGAATCATAGTTTTCTTTGTACTATTATCCGAAATGAGAGTGTCACCATACTCTGTTTGTCGATGATGTTCAATCAAATCCTGCATGAAACGCTGCCTCTTAATATGTAAGGCCATCAGCCTCATTTCGTTACCTTTGTTTAATCGTGCAGAAGGGTAGTCCTACGTGGTTGTATTAGGGTTTTATGTGGTGGTAGAAGAATATTCTAGGTAGGGAGGCGTTACACGGATCACCGGAGAGTAATAGAGAGGAGGAGCGAGAATAAGAACTAGAAGGGTTCCGGGGAGAGACAAGTACTGCGGAACTTGGTATCGTAGAGAGAGAAAGTATGTGATGTGGTATAATCAGCCCCTTGTTATCATAAATGAGTCCCTTATGGGGTATTTATAGTGAATGGGAAGTAAGGCCATGTGCCTTGCACATGCACTCCAAGGTGTGATGACCATCCCGCAGTTCTCCCGTTTAAACCCAACTAGGCCACGTGTAACCCTATGATTGGGCCACGTGGTGAAATTCACTATTCTAGCCTCCAATCCACTGCTCATCGAGGATCCCGATGGATAGAAGACTTCCTCAACCTTGTCTAATTGTGGGAGGTATTTAGAGGATACTAACCCGCATATCACGGGAGAGAATGTGCGTCCGCGGGACAGAGATGTACTCGCGGGAGAGAAAGGTGCATCCGCGGGACAGAGATGTACCCGCGGGAGAGATAGATGAATCCGTGAAGAAAAGATGCATCCTCAGGCGAGAAAGGTGCATCCGCAGGACTGAGATGTACCCGCGGGAGAGATAGATGAATCAGCGGAGCAGAGATGCATCCGCGGGACTGAGATGTACCAACGGGAAAGATAGATGAATCCGCGGAGCAGAGATGCATCCGCGGGAGACAAAGGTGCATCCGCGGGATTGAGATGTACCCGTGGGAGAGATAGATGAATCTACGGAGCACAGATGCATCCGCGGGACTGAGATGTACCCGCGGGAGATATAGATGAATCCGCGGAGCAGCGATGCGTCCGCGGGAGAAAAAGGGACAGCGTTCACGGGAATGACCGGACGCGGGAAAAATGCGACATGTGCGAGACACGTGTGCGCTACATATGCGGATCATGTGGATCCTACATTAGTCCCCCTGCGCGGGAAATTTTGCTTTAGAAGTTTGGCGCGCAAATAGCATTTTAATATATTGCTTCAAGGTGTTTATGACAACATAACATAACATTAATGTATTCAAAAGGTAGGCATACGTATTCCATGTTACAAGAGTAGTCATATAAGAAACATTCATTTTAGGATAGCCCTTTTCATTGATAGTGAGGATACATTCTGGAAGCTACCAAGTCGTGGGTCAGCTCCCAGAATAATCGTGGTATGACAAATAATGCGGTCATGAATTCGAAGTCAAGGAGGCCAAAATTGTGGCTCATGATAGACTTTAGAGATTGAAACTTTTAAAGAGTGATTTTCGTTGGTTGCCCATTAATATAGTTTGTCAGAGCACAAATTAAATATGGGAAAGCGCATTAGGCGGAAGGGCCGTAGCGGAAAGGCACATGTGGGAAAGTTCTTTGCCCTTTGGACAATAGAATATGATATTTTATCAGAGAAAAACAAAAAGGCGCCGAAATGAAGCGCGGAAGAAGTGTGCATGGTACACTTGCAAGATAATACGGGATGCACTTGCGGGAACATATATTCTTCATTAGTCTTAGCATGTATAGAATTTTTTATGGAGGTCTCATCAAAGGTGCACGACTTTTTGATACACGGTTGTTGAACCTCAGATGATATTAGGAGTTTTATGCATGCGTGGTAGCAAGATGCACGATAGCAAGATGCACTTTGATCTGCGGGACATCCTGTGCGGGAAGATGTATTCAGGATGCATAGCATGATATGCATGTGCGAGACATGCTTACTTAGACAAGTGAGATGAAAATAGCAATGTAGCTAATGTGACTACTAGCTTATCAACATCCGCACAATATATCGCTCTTAGGCTTGTTTAATTGATGTTGTCCCAATACAAGTGACATCACAAAACACAAGTCTATCATGATAGGTTTTACGATATAAGGCACGCTCTAGATGGGGTAATAATATGATATATAACATAGTAAAACTGTGAGGACAGTTGCAATGACTGAACTATACATCACATAAATATTGCCCATGATAAATAGATATGCTTGAATACGCAATCAAGTACATTGACCATAGAGATAAAGGGCATGTTTCAACAAGTACGTTTGCGGGGGTGTATCTGCGGGATGTATCTACAAGGGATATCTATCCCATATTAGTCCCCCTGCGCGGGAAACTTAGTTTGGAAGTTTCGCGGGCATATAATAGTGTTGTATGATATGTGTAGATACCCCGGGAGAGCCCACTCGCTTGGCTAGAGCGGTGGAAGGATCCTAGGATGTCTAACTAATTTTAGATTGTAGAGTCGCCACCTATGTTATTAAGGGAACATAAGAAAAACCTAAAGAATAGCCTATTTTACGTTACGAAACCAAAGATTCGGGAGAGAAGGGTTCGGGGGTTAGGTGAGGGAGTGGGAAGTACTTAAACACCCACTCCGCCCCGCTTACGCGGGTCTTACTACTAAAGGTGTTCCAATGTAAAAAGTCCTTCAATTATTGATATTAAAATATGCTAACAATTATATTAAAGGGGAATTGCAAAGGGAAATAAAAGAGAATTGTTTTATTGATTTTATGCTAAAGATTACATTAAGAGAAAAAGAGTGAATTAAACTAGAGTTTGGAATGTAGGGAGATAACCTTTAACCAATTTTAATGTAATAAAGTAATCTTTAGGTCATGTCCCATTTGATGGGGATTGCATACATTAAGAAGACATGTAAAATAAAAGAAGAAAGATGAAGTTGTACCTTAAGAAAGAAGACTTTAAACTTGGTGGGAAAATGATGTCTGTTGTAGAGAAATTGTTATGGAACAACTTGTGTAGAGTTTTGTTGCTAGAAATCTTGTAGGAAGAATTCTTGGAAGAATTGTGTATAGTGTAAGTGCTAAGAGAATTTGAGGTCCAAAAGTGCAAGTCCTTTTCTAAGGTAAAATGAGAGGGTTTTTATAGGTGAAAAAGAGAGGAATAGATGGCTTTTCAACGAATAAGAAAATAAAAAAAAATAAATAATAAAGAGAAAATCAAATAATAAATAAAAGAAATATTTTGTATTAAAGAAATGGCTAGAATAATGGGATTGGAGGTTACAAAACTAGAGTGGATGAACTTGGAGGTAAAAAGGAGTGTTTGTGATCAAGAAAAAGGAGGGAAAAAGCTGCAATCTGTAACTGCCATTGTGGGAAGCGCGCGGGTCCGACCTTTTGGACCAAACGCGTGCGTGGCACATAGCTATTACGGGAAGCGCCCGCTTCTAAAAATGACAGAATGACAGAAAGACCCTAAATGTTAACTATGTTATGCAGTTTAGTCCAAAACTAACAGAATCAGTTGGGAACTTAACCGAAGTAACAGAATTTAACAAAAATAAGTTAAATAAAAATACTATGTATGCAATCGGGGTGAGAGGTCCAAGGCGGGGTGTCTACAGAGCCCCTCGGCGATGTGGATTGCAAAGCAAAACGCGTCGATGAAAGAAAGACAACCGCCGAGGACATCGACAAAAGAAAATAAAGACTCGATAAAAAGCAAGAATTATTGAAATTGCAAGGAATAGAAATGCGCTCCTTATGTGAGCGACTTTTGCTGATAGAGGGGGTATGGTAGTATGAAACGGCCCACCGTCGCCAAGATTTAAAGTCCATATAAAGGACTGGCTAGATCCGAGGATCTATCTGCCGATTAAAAGTCCGTATAGAGGACTGGCTGGATCCGAGAACCCGTCTGCCGCTTTAAAGTCCGTATAGAGGACTGGCTGGATCCGAGAACCTGTCTACCGCTTTAAAGTCTATATAGAGGATTGGCTGGATCCAAGAATTCGTCTGCCGCTTTAAAGTCCGTATAGAGGACTGGCTGGAATGAGAATCCGTTCGCCGCTTTAAAGTCCGTATAGAGTACTGTGAGTTTGTTGAGTAGACTTTGCTGATGAGGTGGTGATTTTAGTGGTTCACCGTGGAGATGTGTGCTTGTCCCTTTTATGTGTATGCTTTGCAGATATATGTACTTGTGTGAGATGTGTAATAGAAATTGCGAGAGAAATTTGTGATTGTGGTGCAATGTGATCAGCAGAGATTTCTTGAGAGAGAGATTTTGCAAGAATAGAGAAATTGCTTTCGTGCACGGTGTGATTTTGGGGAATCTTTTGGATATATTCATACCTTTACTTACTATTGCCGCTCGATTCAAGACGGATTTCTGATATTGTGGAGGATGCTTTGATGGAAAATGTTGCCGTCTTGATGATGATGATGAGTTGCTTTTGGCTTTGATGGAGTTTCGGTGAGATGACATTCTTGATGATGGGTTGGTCGTGCCCAAGGGCTGCCTACGTATCCCTTGAAAGGAATCAGACCAGCGTAGTTCAAGGATGATAGAGAACGCTAGGGAAGAAGCTAGGAGCAAAGTGAAATGAAGCACATACTTTTATGTAAGTAAGGAGACAAAGAAAAAGAAAAATCTTTTTGTCGTTTTTTTTTAGTTTGTGGGTGAACTATTTTAACCATTGTGTGTTTGTAAAGCTAATCCAAGATCAAATCATGTTCGGTCGAAGACCGGATTGCCTCGCTTGAATTCTGTCGTTGTTGCCGTTGTGTCCAACGAAATGTGATATCTAGCCCCACGAGATTTGTCGATTATGGGGCCTTCGATGATGAGATACCAAGGGGTTGCTGATTGTGAAGCCCTTAGAATGCCCTTGATGCCAAACTTTGAGTGACTTACCTAGCCCCAGGATAAATCAACTCTTGGCCCATTCAAATAAATCGCATTTTGTTGTTGACGTGAGCAAGCCCCAAGAGAAGATCATTGATATCAAGCTTCGAGATATTGCTAAGCCCCAAATGTTATGTACTTGTTGTTTGCGAGCTTTGGAGATGGTGGGTCATGAAGACCTGTCGATCTAAAGCCCCAAATTATCTTGTGACCGGCTCAGTATTGAGAGCGGATGCACCGTCGGGTAGAATTAGAGATCTCCTTCTTACTCTTACTGGGGAGATGAATAGCCTCATTGTGGTCGGTACCCAAATGGTGGAAGGTCCAAGTGTACAAAGGTCCTTGGAAAATGTCTTGGGAGAGATTGTGGATGATAAGGGCTTGGTGTGATAAGGTCCCAAATGGGTATGCTTGCTTGAGTCTTCTTGTGTTGAACTAATAATGGATCTTCGGATGCAACTCGTGCGGACGCAACTTGTGGTTTTGATCTTAGAGAAGGGGGTGCTGAATTGCAGAAATATTTGGATTGGCCATAACTCCGTTTGTAGAGTTAACATATTGGCATTTCCTTGAATCCTTTTCCTTTTCTCTAAGACTTTCTTCATAATCTCGTCGTAAGTCACAACATAAGAATCATCAAATCCATTCATAACATCGGAGCCCTCCTTTCAAACTAGAAGACCTTTGACGTGAAGTATTGAGAGACCCTTTAAGTTTGTACCACTCCCCATATTGTATTGCATCGAGTATCATTGCCCAAAAGACTTTTGGTGCAAAATTGATAGAGGAAGCTTCAAATGTTTCACATGACTTTACTTGGGCCACCGTTGAGGGAGGTGAAGTGAATTGCATTTCTGCTGAGGGAGCCTTTCAAACTTGAGTCTAGCCCCTATAGTGCCACCATTGATTGTAAGTGGAACGAGAAAGGCCTCTCCTTAATTGGGGGAACAGGAACGAGCACACATGACAAGGAGGCTTTATAATATTTGTAGAACTTTGAAGATCATCCCACACATTTTGAGAGTAGCCCCTATGTCGCGACCCCGACCTCGCGGGCCAAGAGCACGCGAACTGGACGTCGACTTAACACACAACTACCAAAATACTGAAGATAAAAATTCCATTTTATACCAAAAGATGATAGTACGAGTTTTATAAATCCAAGCTTGACATCAACAAAATACAACTAGCATAAGCTCCACAAGCTTATACCCAAAAATACAAAATACACGATTCTTAATGACGTCAAAGTTTGGTGACACTATCCCAAGGGTTATACATTTAAATAATGCAAACCGAAACAACCTTCCCAAAAGTCACAAACCCTCTCGACGACTTCTCGTGATCAGCGAGTCCTATTCCTTTCCTCCTGGGGGGTTAAGGAAAAACAAAGATAAAAGAAAGGGGGTGGGATAAATCTCAATAAATTACTAATGCAACTACATGACATGCTATGATGCAATTAGCAATAATAAATCACATATAGCACATAGCAATTAGCAGTTAACAGATAGCAGCGGAAGTAAACAAATAACAAAGGATATTAGCCAAGGTTTCCCAACTGATAGAACCAAATAAAGGATCGTTGCGCAGCTTCAACAATCAACCAATCAACATCTTCATAGTAGCATAAAAGCTGAAGAGAAAACCCCGGTACCAGAACCATAACAAAGTAACATGTCATAAAGGACAGGGGAAATGACACAAAGTCATACCCAAAAAGTTAGCTAGACTACTTCCGAAGGAAGCTAGCTCATCCCAACCAAGGCCAATCTGGATGAGGAAATAAGGACCAATGGGCGATGCTATACTGGACTTGGCTTGTGCCATTATAGCATTATCCATTGCCTGACTCGAACACAAATAACCATTGGGACTTTAAAATAAATGCTAAGTAATAAATACTAGCTTAAATAAACAACTAATGATTCCAAAGTAGGGAACCATTCCAAATAAATCACCACAAAGGTAAACCAATCCAAACAACACATCAAAGATGTCCAACATTCCCAAAACGATACTTAATCAAATTTCATAACATATTTATTCACAAAGGAACCAATTCCAATAAATAAAGTGTTCCACGATGTTAACTTAAATTAATTAGAGTAATAAAACTTAAACTAAGGAAGCAACCTAGTTTTAAACAACCAAAAAGAAGAATTTCCAGAAACAGGGGCGGGCGGGCGCGCGCAAAGGGTCAGGCGGGCGCTTATTTGACCAGGAGGTTTGGCCGAAGGAAAAAGCCAGGTAGGCGGGCGCCTGGCTCAGCACGGGTGGGCGCTCGGTCATCGAACTGGACATAGGATCAGCTGGGTTCTTCAATTTTTCAAGCCATTTTCATACCATTTCCAAAATACCCAAAATCAACACTTCCAACAAGTTCAACAAGGTACCCAAACAACATTTAAGCTTAAGAGGGACCAAAACAACATCATCTATCAACCCAAACCAAGATTAAATCCCATTAATCAATAATGAACCCTTTATCAAATATCACAAAATGGATAATCAATCAAACACTTCAAAACCCAACCAAGAATCAATGTATATCATCTAAATCATCATATGAACATAGAATGAGCATTTTAACATAAAAATGGGGGAAAGTAAACTTACTTGGAATTTATGAAAGATGACGGAATTCAAATATTTTTGGCTCTACACGATCCTATCGACGATCTAAACACATTTCATAAAATGAGCACTAAGAAAAGATGAGAGGAAGATGACTAAAATGAAGGAAATAGGGAGGGGAAATTTCTTACCTTTTCCATGGAAGAGGGAGAGAGAATGCAGGGAGATGAGAGTAGGGTGAGGAAGAGAGTGAGGGAGAAGGAAGAGTAGGGAGGGAGTTAGTAAAAGAGTTTTAAAAACTTACACTTAGGCCCCCTCATGACCTACTAACACATAACCCAAATAACCCTTCTAACCAATAATTCCCTACTACCCACTTAACACAATATCAACCAAATAATGCTAGACACAAATTAATATTATGAGATATAAAATGCGCACATAATAAATAATCAAATAGATAAATAAATAATTATTTATTTATTAATAAAATAGAGACGGGTTTTCGGGTCGTGACATTCACTCCTCCTTAAAGAAAATTCGACCCGAATTTTAAAGGTACTTACCCGAATCAAAAAGCCACGGATACTTCTGTTCCATCTCTTCTCGAAGCTCCCACGTTGATTCCTCGACATTGTGATTCCTCCATAGCACTCTAATCAACGCAATTCTTTTATTCCTCAACTCTTGGATCTTAGTATTTAGAATCCGAACCGGTCGTTCCTCATATGACATGTCAGGCTCTATATCCTCGGGTACCCTTGATAACACATGAGATGGGTCGTGCAAATACTTCCGAAGCATAGAAACATGGAAAACATTATGCAACCGGTCAAGAGAAGATGGCAATGCGAGTCGATACGCAAGAAGTCCCACTTTTTCCAAAATCTCGAACGGTCCAATAAACCTCGGAGCCAATTTACCTTTCTTCCCAAACCTTCGAATACCAACCTTCGGAGACACCTTCAAGAACACAAAATCTCCGGTCTGAAAATTTAGATCACGTCTTCGGTGGTTCGCATAGCTCTTATGTCGACTCTGGGCTGTCTTCAATCGATCCCGAATAACTTTGACTTTCTCAACTGAATTCTGAACCAAATCGATACCCCATATCTTTGCTTCCCCGATTTCATCCCAATAGATAGGCGATCTACACTTCCTCCCATATAAAGCCTCGTAAGGAGCCATCTCTATTCTAGCCTGATAACTGTTATTATAAGAAAACTCCACTAGAGGTAAATGAACATCCCAAGAATCAGAAAAGTCTATCGAACAAGCTCACAACATATCCTCTAAAATCTGAATAGTCCTCTCGGATTGACCGTCGGTCTGAGGGTGAAAAGCTGTACTGAATCTCAAATCGGTACCCAAAGCTTCCTGTAACGCTTTCCAGAATCTAGAAGTAAACCTCGGATCACGATCCGACACAATGCTAACCGGAACCCCATGCAATCTCACAATCTCTTTAATATAAAGGGTCGCAAGTTTCTCCATCGAGTATCTAATATCAATCGGTAAGAAATGAGCAGTCTTGGTCAGTCTATCCACGATTACCTAAACACTGTCAAACTTCCTACGGGTACGAGGTAGCCCCGTAACAAAATCCATAGTCACATGTTCCCATTTCCAATCCGGAATCTCTAATGGATGAAGTAGTCCTGCGGGTCTCTGATGCTCGGCTTTGACCTGCTGACAAGTTAAACACTTCGATACATACTCAGCTATTTCTCTCTTCATGTTGTTCCACCAAAATTGTTGTTTCAGATCTTGGTACATCTTTGTACTACCCGGATGAATAGTATATCTCGATTTATGACCCTCATCTAAAACTTGCCTCTTTATTCCATCTACGTCAGCTACACACAAACGTCCACAAAAAGTCAATACTCCAACCGGACTGATAGAAAAATCCTCGAAGTTCTTCTCTTTCATTTTACCCATTATTTTCACCAACTCGGGATCTTCTTTCTGAGCTTCCTTTATTCTTTGAATCAGGGTCGGAGATACCCTAATATTTGCAAAAATAGCCCCATGTCTCGATTCACGAGGACACCAATCTCGAACATCCTCAAGCATTTTCCACTCTCGAACCATCATCGAAGCCACATAAGATTTTCTACTAATCGCATCGGCTACAACATTTGCTTTCCCGGGATGATAGGATATCTTACATTCATAGTCCTTCAAAAGTTCCATCCATCGACGCTGTCGGTTATTAAGTTCCTTCTGAGAGAAAAGATACTTCAAACTCTTGTGATCCGTGAAAATCTCAAATTTCGCTCCGTAAAGGTAGTGCTTCCACTTCTGAAGAGCAAATACGATAGCTGCCAATTCCATATCGTGAGTAGGATAATTCTGTTCACTCGGACTCAACTTCCTCGAAGCATACGCGATCACTTTCCCATTCTGCATTAAAACACAACCCAAGCCTTCCTTCGATGCATCACTATAAATCACTAAGTCATCGTTCCCATTCGGTAATGCATGAATCGGTGCAGTAGTCAGCCTCTTCTTCAATTCCTCAAAACTGTTATTACATTTTTCGGTCCACTCAAACGGAACATTCTTTCGGGTCAATTGTGTCAACGGTGTAGCAATCCGCGAAAACCCTTCTATAAACCTCCTGTAATATCCGGCTAACCCTAGAAAACTTCTAATCTCAGTCACTGTCTCGGGTCTCTTCCAATCAACAATAGCTTCTATCTTCGAAGGATCCACAGAAATCCCATCTTTAGAAATAACATTTGCCCCAGAAACGAAACTTTCTCGAGCCAAAATTCACACTTACTAAACTTCGCGAACAACTGTTCCTTTGCAAGAACTGATAAAACTGTCCTCAAATGTTGCTCCTGTTCCTCTCGAGACTTAGAATAGACAAGAATATCATCGATCAAAACCACTACAAACGAGTCAAGATAAGGATGGAAGATTCGGTTCATCAAATCCATAAACACGGCTGGTGCATTAGTCAACCCAAACGGCATAACCAAGAATTCATAATTACCATAACGAGTGCGAAAAGAAGTCTTCGGAATATCATCCGATCGAATCTTCAGTTGATGGTACCCACTAGTTAAATCAAGGATGGAAGATTGGTTCATCAAATCCATAAATCATCAATATGCGGTAGAGGATATTTGTTCTTCACCGTTACCTGATTCAAATTTCGGTAATCAATGCACAACCTCAACGAACCATCTTTCTTCCTTACAAACAAAACAGGTGCTCCCCACGGTGAAACACTAGGCCGAATAAATCCTCTGTCAAGCAACTCCTGTAACTGAACCTTCAGTTCTTTCAACTCTGCTGGAGCCATTCTATAAGGAGCTTTCAAAATTGGAGCTGTACCTGGTAGAAGATCTATACAGAACTCTATCTCTCGATCGGGCGGCATATTGTACTCAGAAGAGAAAACATCAGGAAATTCTCTAACTACCCGAACACTTTCCAAACTAGGTGATTATTTCTTGGTATCAAGCACACTAGCCAAGTAACTGTGAGAGCCCGCGCCCGTACCCGCGTAAGGATCCGTGCGAAACGCGGCTGGAATCCACTCGGTTTCTCAAAATGGTTTCCCTACTTTGGTTTTGGAAAAGAAGAGTCGCCACCTCATTTTATTTTGGAAAATAGAGATAAAACCTTTTGTTTGAAAAAAAGTGGGTTCGGGGGCTAATTTACGAGAGGAGAAGGTGTTAGGCACTCCGCTCGCCCTTTCGGTCTCTAGCATGCTTCCGCCTACGCTTGATTTTAGTGCCTTTTGAAAATGTGTTTTATGTCCTAACATATAAAAAATGTGTATGTGTTTATGTATAAAGGAGTCTCCTATTCTAGGTCGATTCATTTTATCACAACCGGGAACCGGTTTGGGTGGATTCCCGATTGGTTTTGAAAAAAGATTTGAATCATATTTACAAGTATGAGCAATTAAAGGGGGAAGGGGGAATATTTTACAAATAATACATATATACAAAAAATGGGATAAATCCCATGAAAAGAATATCCGAGTGCAAGATTGATCCGGGCTGCTGTGGATCGCCATGGGTGTACCTGTGAATGACCTATCCAAAAAACAGATCCAAAGATTGGGATTCACTCCCAAGATGTTAGAGCACATGTATGAATTTTTTTTGGATTTATGGGTTGATATTTCATGCTCAAATCATGTCAAGAACATTTATGTAAATTCAGCCCAGCACAGGAAAAGATATCATAGCAGGTTTTGATGAGCAATTTACACTATCATATCTTAATAATCTGGAAAATCATAAAACACAAAAGTTGAAGATCATATATCAAATATAATGTGTACCAAGTTTCAAATTCAGGAAGAAAGTTTTGATTCTTCAAAAGTGATCTGACATTGTCATGTCAGAATCTGGGAAATATGAATCTGGAAGCAGGCACTTGATTTAGAAAATGGAAAGAAGCCTTTCCAGAGGTCATAAAATTGTTTCAAAAGCATGAAAATCTTAATTAGTCTTTTAAGAACAAATTTCATGTTTTGACTTTGACTTGAAAATCTAGTTTTGGTAGGGTTTTAGACTAGAAAACTCAGATTAGCCAAAACTGCAGCAAGCAAAGCAACATATTTGAGCTACGAAAATGACTACCAAAAAATGACCTATACATGGATTTAGACCACAAAACTTGGCAATAATCATATTCAGTATATAATGAACAACTTTCATGTTTAAAGACACATCTAGAAACGAATTTATGATTGAGTAAAAAGCTCATCAAAAGGCTTGGTTGAAACAGAACATGCTAGACAGATTATACATGGCATGAAGATTGAGGTCAAAACATGGCATAAACTTGGAAAAAACCCATGGAACTTAGGGAACTTTCTTATTGATATATTATTAACATTATCATGTGTCTATTTATGAACAAACATAAACAAAAATGAGAATAAACAACAAAAAGGAGATGAGGACAGAATATACACATGCTGAGCAAATGGACTATATCTTGCTGGGATTTGAGATCTAAAGCATGAAATTAACACCAAAATGAACTCAAGACATATATACACATGCTAGGACTGAAGTATGAACATTTAGAATATATAGAACATGTTTATTTACAAAGTAAAAACATAGATTACATAGGTAATAAGGGGAATCTAGTCACTAGTTGACTAGATTCCCAAACAACTCATTTAGACTTACATTTTATCAAATCTATGATATATAAAAAGGAAACTTACCTAGATTAAGAGAGGGTGGTGTGCTTCCTTTGTCTCCAAGGGAAGACTTTTTTTTTTTGTTTGATTGAAGTTGTTGTTGTGGTTGTGGTTGTGGTTGTTGTTGTTGTTGTTGTTGTTGTTGCTTGTTGTTGTTGTTGCTTGAGATTTGAAGGGGTTGTTTGAGGTGTTTGGGTGGTGGTTTAGTAGTGGAGATGTGGTGGAGGAGTGGTGGTAGTGGTGGTGGAATGGTGGTAGTAAGAGCAAGAGTGAAAGTGTATGGAGGGAGTGTGTAGTGTAATGTGTGTGTTGAATGAGTCCCTTCCCTTTCTTGGATCAACATAGGAAGTATATGGAGGAGGGAGGTAAGTTTTCTTGGACCAAAATGCCCCTAGAGTAGGGGTAGTATGGGGGGTAAGGTCTCTTGCCCGAAATTCATGCCAAGGGGTGGAAAAATTGGCCAAAAATGATGGTGTTCCTTTGACTTGGTGATTTCCACTTTTTGAAATGCCACTTGTCCATTTTTGGTTGATTTTTGGCCCATGTGACCCCCCCTAATGCAGCCATATATCCAGGAAATGTGGGAGTAAACATGTCATTATTTCCGGCTCTGTGTTCCCGCTCCGCAACAGCTTGCAACTTCCCTTTCTTGGATCAACATAGGAAGTATATGGAGGAGGGAGGTAAGTTTTCTTGGACCAAAATGCCCCTAGAGTAGGGGTAGTATGGGGGGTAAGTTCTCTTGCCCGAAATTCATGCCAAGGGGTGGAAAAATTGGCCAAAAATGATGGTGTTGCTTTGACTTGGTGATTTCCACTTTTTGAAATGCCACTTGTCCATTTTTGGTTGATTTTTGGCCCATGTGACCCCCCCTAATGCAGCCATATGTCCAGGAAATGTGGGAGTAAACATGTCATTATTTCCGGCTCTGTGTTCCCGCTCCGCAACAGCTTGCAACTTCCCTTTCTTGGATCAACATAGGAAGTATATGGAGGAGGGAGGTAAGTTTTCTTGGACCAAAATGCCCCTAGAGTAGGGGTAGTATGGGGGGTAAGGTCTCTTGCCCGAAATTCATGCCAAGGGGTGGAAAAATTGGCCAAAAATGATGGTGTTGCTTTGACTTGGTGATTTCCACTTTTTGAAATGCCACTTGTCCATTTTTGGTTGATTTTTGGCCCATGTGACCCCCCCTAATGCAGCCATATGTCCAGGAAATGTGGGAGTAAACATGTCATTATTTCCGGCTCTGTGTTCCCGCTCCGCAACAGCTTGCAACTGCTCCGTCGTGCGCGTTCCGGTGTCCCGGTTGTCCGCGGGTTCAACACAAAAGTTGCTCTTCTCAATTTTCTGGTCAAGATGGCATATCTAGATTATGTTAAAGAGTAAGAAATAAAATAATATAATTTTAAATGCAAGGGATGTCCGGTAAAAGGCGTTCTAGGGGTGCGGGGCCCGCCGTAGGGTCCCGACGCTCAATTTTCGAAGAATACGCCTGTTTACTCGGTTTTGAGCCCTGATCATGAATCCGGACATGGTTTTTCCATCCGATGCACCGATAAGGCGTACGGTAATCCCGAACGGCCAAATCTGGGGTTTTAGGCCAATTATCGCGCTTAGACCGAATCAAATGGTTGGTTTTAGGGGTGCGAGATCGGGGTGTCTACAGTAACCTTCACAACCACGATGCAATAATTTTCTCGCTTTCACATAAGAAATTAAACAAAATTTTCTATTCAAAGGACTAGCCTCAAAAACAAACTTAGGCACATTGGGAATAGAAAAAGTAACAACTTTCTTACGACAATCAACAGAAGCATGAAACTTGCTAAAACAATCCATACCCAAAATAACATCAAAGTCTTGAATCGGAAGGACTACCAAGTCCGCACACAAGACACGACCACATATAAGCACATCACAAGCACGAAATACTCTATCGGTCACCAAACATTCTCCTATAGGGGTCGACACCTCTAGCACATAAGGTAAAGACTCAAATGCAGCATTTAGCAAAGAAGCAAATTGCACAGATATGTAAGAATGCGATGATCCTGGATCTACTAACGCACGAGCGCTCACATTAGACACAGAAACAATACCTCCAATAACGGAAGGATCATCGGTAGCTTGTTGTTGATTCATGGCAAATACCCTTCCTTGGACCTTGGGCTTTCCCGCAGCATCTCTTTTCTGAACCTGAGAAGAACCAGCTCCTGAGCCTGATGGTTGGCCTATGAACCTCGGGAAATCTTTCGCAAAATGCCCCAACTGGCCACAATTAATACACTTCCCTTGCTTCTTCCAACACCGGTCCTCTGAATGGCCTTCCCTCTGATAATAGGTGCAAATCCTCCTATTTTGATTCCCCAGAGTAGTACTCGGATTCCTTGGTACGGGTTGTCCTTTAAACTGAGATGGTCCTCCCGAATTACCTCGGTTATCTGAACGCTGATGTGGTTGTGATTTGGTATGACTTCCTTGCTTACCCGTGTTCGTGACCTCGGTCTTCCTCTTATGTTCCCCAATGTCTTGCTCGATTAGGTATGCACGATCCACGGCATCCTGGAATGTCAGAATCCTCTGAGCTATAAGCTGTGTCCGGATAGATGTCTTCAAACCTCGGATGAACCTCATTGCTTTCTGCTCCTCCGTCCTCACAAGATAGTCACAGTACCTGGCTAATTCTGTGAACTTAGCCGAGTACTGAGCCACGGACAACAAGCCTTAATCCAAATTGAGAAGCTCGATCTCCTTCCGGTTCTGATCAACTACCGGAATAAAATGCTCTTTGAATTTCCGCACAAACAATTCCCACGCGTACGGTGTATTAGTCTCGTCCCAACTTGCTTTAATCCCTTTCCACCAATGCTCAACGGCACCCACAAGCTTATAGGCCGCAAATCGGACCTTATCCTCACTAGTGCAACCAAAGACATCGTAAATTTTCTCCATTGATTCTATCCATAGCTCGGCCTTCTTCACATCGGGTTCCCCATTATACTCCGCCGGTTTCAGTTTTAAGAATTTCTCCAAACCGTATCGGGGTGGTGGTGCTTGCTCTACTCTCGGCCCTTGGTCATGAATAGCCTTCATGGCTGCCTCAAACATACCCTGAAACATTGCACGGGCTTCATCTCTTGTTTCATTCTGATTTGAACTTCCGGCGTTACCTTCACCACTTCTTCTTCTTGCCATGTTGAACAAACACCTGCATAAAACATCAACCGTTACTCACTCCGAACACAACTACCCTCCTAGGTCATTCTTGTACACCTATACTTAAACTTAGAGCTAAACCATAGCTCTGATACCAACTGTCGCGACCCCGACCTCGCGGGCCAAGAGCACGCGAACTGGACGTCGACTTAACACATAATTACCAAAATACTGAAGATAAAAATTCCATTTTATACCAAAAGATGATAGTACGAGTTTTATAAATCCAAGCTTGACATCAACAAAATACAACTAGCATAAGCTCCACAAGATTATACCCAAAAATACAAAATACACAATTCTTAATGACGTCAAAGTTTGGTAACACTATCCCAAGGGTTATACATTTAAATAATGCAAACCGAAACAACCTTCCCAAAAGTCGCAAACCCGCTCGACGTCCTCCTCGTGATCAGCGAGTCCTATTCCTTTCCTCCTGGGGGGGGGTAAGGAAAAACAAAGATAGAAGAAAGGGGTTGAGATAAATCTCAATAAGTTACTAATGCAATTACATGACATGCTATGATGCAATAAGCAATAATAAATCACATATAGCACATAGCAATTAGCAGTTAACAGATAGCAGCGGAAGTAAACAAATAACAAAGGATATTAGCCAAGGTTTCCCAACTGATAGAACCAAATAAAGGATCGCTGCGCAGCTTCAACAATCAACCAATCAACATCTTCATAGTAGCATAAAAGCTGAAGAGAAAACCCCGGTACCGGAACCAAAAAGTTAGCTAGACACAAATTCATACCCAAAAAGTTAGTTAGACTACTTCCGAAGGAAGCTAGCTCATCCCAACCAAGGCCAATCTGGATGAGCAAATAAGGACCAATGGGCGATGCTATACTGGACTTGGCTTGTGCCATTATAGCATTATCCATTGCCTGACTCGAACACAAATAACCAGCTGGACTTTCAAATAAATGCTAAGTAACAAACACTAGCTTAAATAAACAACTAATGATTCCAAAGTAGGGAACCATTCCAAATAAATCACCACAAAGGTAAACCAATCCAAACAACACATCAAAGATGTCCAACATTCCCAAAACGATACTTAATTAAATTTCATAACATATTTATTCACAAAGGAACCAATTCCAATTAATAAAGTGTTCCACGATGTTAACTTAAATTAATTAGAGTAATAAAACTTAAACTAAGGAAGCAACCTAGTTTTAAACAACCAAAAAGAAGAGTTTCCAGAAACAGGGGCGGGCAGGCGCGCGCAAAGCGCCAGCGGGCGCTTATTTGACCAGGAAGTTTGGCCAAAGGAAAAATCCAGGTAGGCGGGCGCCTGGCTCAGCACGGGCGGGCGCTCGGTCGTCGAACTGGGCATAGGATCAGCTGGGTTCTTCAATTTTTCAAGCCATTTTCATACCATTTCCAAAATACCCAAAATCAACACTTCCAACAAGTTCAACAAGGTACCCAAACAACATTTAAGCTTAAGAGAGACCAAAACAACATCATCCATCAACCCAAACCAAGATTAAATCCCATTAATCAATAATGAACCCTTTATCAAATATCACAAAATGGATAATCAATCAAACACTTCAAAACCCAACAAAGAATCAATGTATATCATCTAAATCATCATATGAACATAGAATGAGCATTTTAACATAAAAATGGGAGAAAGTAAACTTACTTGGAATTTATGAAAGATGACGGAATTCAAATATTTTTGGCTCTACACGATCCTATCGACGATCTAAACACATTTCATAAAATGAGAACTAAGAAAAGATGAGAGGAAGATGACTAAAATGAAGGAAATAGGGAGGGGAAATTTCTTACCTTTTCCATGGAAGAGGGAGAGAGAATGCAGGGAGATGAGAGTAGGGTGAGGAAGAGAGTGAGGGAGAAGGAAGAGTAGGGAGGGAGTTAGTAAAAGAGTTTTAAAAACTTACACTTAGGCCCCCTCATGACCTACTAACACATAACCCAAATAACCCTTCTAACCAATAATTCCCTACTACCCACTTAACACAATATCAATCAAATAATGCTAGACACAAATTAATATTATGAGATATAAAATGCGCACATAATAAATAATCAAATAGATAAATAAATAATTAATTATTTATTAATAAAATAGAGACGGGTTTTCGGGTCGTGACACCCTAGGGCTCATTAACTGTCAAATGAAGCAAAAGAAGCTCTCGTTCTTGAGACACATAGCCCCTAGGGCATCATCATTTATTGAGCAAGAGACTCATCCTCGTGTGGGGGAACAAGCATAAGAAGACATGGCAAGAGCTACTCCATTTCTCGGGAAGCCTTTTGACATACTTTAGGGGAACATGCTTGAAGAAGCTCGAAAAATGAGTCACACGTTGTTGCCATTTGTGATCCAAACCAATTGACTTACTGGGGACTATTTGTGCAGCCTCGTACCCTTCAATGATGGGCTCGTTCTTGGATGGATCCCGGTTACCACGGGCCTTCTTTCGAGGCCGGGGATCTCCATTTCTCTTTCCCTTCTCTCTCTCACTCTCTCATTTTTTTATGACGCACCCTGTTTTTTGCCTAGACCGCCCTTTCGGGTTTTCAATCTAGCGGGCATCTCTTTTGCGTCTTCTTTTTGAGAAGTGTGCATTGACTCTAGCCGAGGATGAGAGACATGTGATTTTGTGGTGGAGACCTTTTGTCACTAATGATGAGTGACATTGACTCGACTAGGGAAGTAGCCCCTAGTATTAACTTCATGTATTTATATTTATTGAATGACTCACGAAGGAAAGTAAGTCGTTAAGAGAGAAGAGATAGACAGCCCCAATTTGATTGCAAGAAACTGGGAGTATTGCTGAAAGTTAAGAAGCCCCTAGACTCAACAAGGAACATGAAATGATTTCAAATCTAGGAAAGTTGTTCAATCTTGAGGTGATTAATTCATTGGCAAATTAATCGTACAAAGATGTCTTGACAAGTTCGAGATGAAGGCCGATCACCATAATGCACTAGGGCTAAACATATTTTATTTCTTGCATGAGACCGGACCCGAAGGTTGCCTACGTTCCTCTAGTGTAGAGGCTCAGGTCACCGTAGTTCTTGTGGATGCTCCTTTCGCCATGAGGATTGTTGATGTTGCTTTGTCCTTTGTTGATGATGTCGTTGTGAACTTCTTTGAATGAGGGGGATTTTTTTTTTTGTGCTCTTGTTGGGTTTCCTAGTAACATGCGCAACGGAATTAAGCATTTAAATTTTACATGAAACCCAAAGCCCATAGATCCATTCATATGATTATATCAAATACATGCATAATGAATACTAGATTACTAACCCTTGATGCCTAACCTTGATTCTTGGTGGAGACTTGAAAACTTGATCACGAACACAAAGCTTGAACACGAACTTTGAAGATGATAAGTTTCACCCTCTATTGGTATCCACACCACGAACGAATATCAAGAACACTTGAACTTGGTTGCTAGACCAATTTGTGAAACACACTTTCACAATTGTAAGAACTATATGGAATTATGAATTCTTAATCTTTGATTCTAAATCTTTGATCAAGAATATTGTATTCTCAAACTACTAGGTTTCATATGCATAATGGCTGGTGAAAAGATGTTTATATAGGTCCTAGTCTTTAACCATTAAGGACTAGGAAACCTAAATCCCGTCACCCAATTAATGCTGCAAACTTTCTGTCCAAGCAGCTCTGGCATGGTCGTGCCCTATAATTGGCACGGTCGTGCCAATTGGTGCGCGCCTGCCCTCCGGCTGATGGATATTGGCACGGTCGTGCTTTATATTCGGCACGGCCGTTCTTAGCACGGTCGTGCTTTATATTCGCCACGGTCGTGCCAGACCAGAAAAAGCCCTTTTTCCATAATTCCAATTCAGTCCTTTAGGATTCGTTCTATTCGTGTGTGACCCTATAGGATTACACTAAGTTGGTAATGGGCTCAAACATGAACCCATAAGATATGATTAGGTTATAGCAAACCGTCATACCTACCCAAATAGTGTAACTATATACAAGTTCGGATTCCTTTATAGAACATGTCACAATCCCCTTGTCCACGATGTCATTGAACACAAGTCATGGTCAAAAAGTCAACTTGCATTGTTCAATACTTTCTCGATACCGAATATGTTGATAATCCAAATGACAATGATTCAATCAATTCATTTGAGTTTGGCCAAACATTTCATCATCATCATTCCTACGAGGGGCGCAAGCTTGACATCTCTCTGAAGAGGGACAAATTCAACTTAGCTTATTATTCTTCCCTACATGAATCTGATTATGCAAATTATACTCTTTATAACTTCCTGGTTAAAGGTAGCGTTTGAATATGTCAAACATAATGTTCATCAAGTGGAAGACTATAATAACTTCATGTCTAAGGATTCAAATGACATAACTAGCATGAGATCTATATATGACATCAACCATGACATAAATCTCATACTGCGGGTCATGTCCAGTACCTTGTTCCAAACAAGTGCCCATAAATCTAACATGATCATCCCATGATCATTTAGCCATTATACTAGTGCTTAACAAGTACCAGGGATGGAAATTATTATAAGTAAGCATGACTAACAATAATAATCATAACAACTCTTTATTAATATGAATAAGATGATTACTGTAGATAACCCAGGAGGGGCCCACGGCTTGGCTAGAGCACGCGAGTTGTCCTAGGATGTCTATTTGTGTTTTAGAGTCGCCACCTATGTTTTAGAGGAACATAAGAAAAACCTAATGTATAGCCTAAGTTTGATATGAAAACAGAGATTCTTGTTCTGAGGTTCGGGGGTTAGGTTACGAGATGGGAAGTACTTAAACACCCATCTCGCCCAACTAAAGTTGGTCTTGCTTGATCAAAGTCTACATAATAATAAAATGTTCTTCCTATTCTTGATTGTAATAAAAGGGGGTTTTAAAAGGAGTTTTTGGAATGTAGGGAGATAACTCCTTGCTAGCTTCAATGAAGTGAAGTAGTCATTGTTGTCATGTCCCAAAATATTTGGGTGATTGCACTTTTGATTAAAGTAGAAGAAAGATAGAAGCGATGAGGTAGAAAAGAGAGAAAAGAATAGTCTTTTTACCTATACTTCAAAGAAATTCAAAAAGAGTTTCTTGGAAAATGCCTTGCAAGTATATTTGTGTAGAGTTTTTGTAGAGAAGAGAATTTTTGGTCCCTTGACATGGTGGAGAAGAGAGGCTTTTATAGTTGAAAAAGACATATTTTTGGTGCCAAAACAAAGTCACAAAGAAATCTTTCTCGGGCAAAATCATGTAAAATGAGCAAGGGAGAGATTCTTGGACAGAATCTGTAACTGACGCCCAGAGGCGCGCGCCCCCAGCCTTGGTGGCAGGACGCGCGCGCTTCTGACCTCTACGGGCGGAGGCGCGCGACTCAGAGATGGCCTTTTTGACAGAATGAACTAGAAAGTCAGCCCTGTTATTCAGTTTGGTCCCTGAACTTAACGAGGTCAGTCAGGAACTTAACGAAAGTAACAAAAACTAACGAGAAACATTTAAAATAAGGAGAAACATGAAATCAAATGTGCAATCGGGGTGAGCGGTCCAAGGTGGGGTGTCTATAAAGCCCCTCGGCGACGTGGATTTCAAAGAAAAATGCATCGACAAAAGAATAAAACATCCGCCGAGGACATCACCAAGAAAAAAAGAAAAGACTCGATGAAAACAAGAATCTTGAAATTACTAGAGATAGAAGTGCGCTCCCTGTGTGAGCGACTTTTGCTGATAGAAGGGTTGTGGTGATGGAAATCGGCCCACCGTGGCCAACATTTAAAGTCCGTATAGGGGACTGCGGGACTCAAGAGTCTGCCTGCTGATTTAGAGGGACTCAAAAGTCTGCCTGCTGATTTAGAGGGACTCAAAAGTATGCCTGCTGATTTAAAGGGACTCGAAAGTCTGCCTGCTGATTTAGAGGGACTCGAAAGTCTGCCTGCTGATTTGGAGGGACTCGAAAGTCTGCCTTCTGATTTAGAGGGACTCAAAAGTCTGCCTCAAAAGTCTTCCTACTAATTTAGAGGGACTCGAAAGTCTGCCTGCTGATTTAGAGGGACTCAAAAGTCTGCCTACAGATTTAGTGGTGATTTCAGTAGTTTACCGCAGACCAAATTACTATTCGAAGCTGTATTCCGATGCATGCTGCTTGGAGTTGCACTTGCAGTTGACTTTTATGGGGCGTGGGCACAGTTGACTGCGGACCGAAAGAAAGTTTTCCCTTTAGCGAGGAAAATGTCGAGATTGACCTTGACTTTTGTAAGGAAGACACACCCTACTTTAAGTTTAGTAGGAGTTTCTATGTAATTTTAATTTTGACATGCCTTAGGGGCGGACCAAATTAATGTGTGCCCAACTGTGTTTCCAAGGGCAGAGCTGTCGTGACTTTGATGAAGAACGTAGATCCTGTTGATTTTGGGAGTGCCCGGACTTTGTTCCTGTATGATTTCTTCTTCTAACAAAGGCCGATTGAGGCATTTCTGAGACGGGAGGCGGGCGCCTCGGCTGGTGGCTTTGGGACACGTGCGCTTTCCAAGTGGGTGGCGGGAGGCGCGCGCATCTGGAGAGCAAATTTTGGGTCTTGACATTTGCTGGCCAAAAGATCCCCAACAGCTATAATATCAGCCTCTGTTCAAACACATTCTTCCAACAACTCTTTTATGCCATTCTTGAATACCCTTTTCTTGCTCAATTTGGCTTGCAATCCACACTTTCCATGGCCTTCAATTCTTTTATTCTTGATGCCAAGGTTGTTGGTGATTATGAGAAAGACTTGTCGACCTTCGTGTATTCTTTCAAGACTCATCCTAAGAAGGCTTTTGTGAAGCACTTCGGGTTCCGAATTCTCTTCATGTTACAGACGTTAAAGCCGGATTGGAATTTGCTGAAGGCCGCTGCAGCTTTCTGGGACTGCGATAGTCACACTTTTAACTTCTCAGCAAATGAAATGTGCCAACTGTTGATGACTTTGGTTCTGGTATCAGAGCAAACACCTTTATAAAACTTCTGTTTTTCAAGCTTAACAGCTTGGGTGCCGATTCAAAATGGCAAGTCAGAAAACTATGGCAACGGTTAACTTCACTCACGTTCCAGCGTTCGACGAAGATAATTTTGACGTATGGAAGCACAGCATTCTAACTCAGTTCTACTCCATGGACGAGCAACTTGGTGATTGTCTAACCATTGGACCATACTTCCCAATGAAAGCTAATCCGGATCCAGAAACCAATGGTGCAAATCCGACTATCAAGAAACCAAAAGCTGAATGGACCGATGAAGAGAAAAGACTGGTTGGAATGGATGTGAAAGCAAAAAGTATACTTCTAAGTACCTTGAGTACGTCACAGCGTCGACAGATCATGGAATGTTCTACTGCAAAAGAACTTTGGGATGCAATTGAAGATTACATCGAAGGAGATCAAGCTTGCAAGGAAAGCAAAAAGTTTGCAATTCAAAGAAGATTCAACAACTTTGCTAAGATCCCCGGTGAATCTCTAAGAGCCACTTATGATCGTTATTGTGAGATCGTAAGTACTTATACAGCACTCGGAAAGAAGCTTACCAAGAAAGAAATTAATGTTAATTTTCTTGCCGCTCTTGGTTCGCAATATCTACACAAAGGAAACACTCTTGAAGATACCAAGTTACTAGATGACATGTCTCTTAGAAGCCTCTATGCCAACCTCAAGGTCTTTGATATCAAGCTTAACAACATTGCTGAAATGGAAGGAAAAACAAAGAGCTTATCGTTGGTTGCTCAAAAGGAAGAAGTTATCAAGGAAGAAGATCCAAAAATCTCCACATCAGATTTACTTGATATGGATGATGATGATTTTGCTATGTTCGTGAAAAGATTCCAAAAGTTCAGAAAGACAGCAAGACCCGGATCAACAAGCAAAGCTCCAACAAGGTTTTCAAGGAGCAGCCCTTCAAAGAAGAAAGAGAACTTCAACTTCTCCAAGAAGAAAGAAGATCTTGTTTGTTTTAATTGCAGGAAACCAGGTCACTTCGCATCAGAATGTCCAATTCCCAAATATGAGTATATGAAGAAGAAAAGTAACTTTACTCCAAGGTATTCAAAGCAAAAGGGAATGATGGCTGAAGAAGACTCTACCTCAAAAGAGTTAGCTACATGGATAGAGTCAGACTCTGATGAAAGTGATGAAGATTCTGAAGGTCACATTTGTTTGGTCGTTCAGTCCGATGATGAGGATGATAATAAAATTCGTCGCTCACCAAATGCCAAACCTAAACGGATAAGTTATACGGCCGATGAACTTGCTGAAAAAGGATTCCTAACTCCGGTTCAAAAGAATGGTGATCTTCTATTTTCAAGATGTGATGTTAGTGCAGCAAAGAAGGCTCTACTAAACCCCAAAGTGAAGGAAGTTCTGTCTACCACACCTCAAGTCAAGTTTGACATTTCTCCCGATGAACAAGAAAAGATGTTTGCAAAAGCTGAACAGGTAATTAGTAAGTTTTCTGGCATGAAGGAAGCTTTAGCACTTTCAACTGAAGAAATTTCCCAGCTCAAGACGGAGAAATCTCTACTAAGATCTGAACTCACCCTCCTTAAGGAGCAGATCAAGAGCATGACTCCTCTTACTGATCGAAACCGTTTCTTAGAAGAACAAAATGCTATATTTAAAGTTAAAAACGATGAATTGGTTGCTGAAATAAATGACTTGAAAAAGATCACTAATGAGTGGACCAATTCTCGTGTCACTATGGAACAAATCTTAGAATCCCAAAAGCCTAGTGGAGATAAGGAAGGCTTAGGATTTCAAACTAATGACAACTTTAAATGTGCATCTTGTTGTGAAAGAGATGAGAAATTTACCCCGCAAACTTTGGAAGGGTCAAAGGCTAAACATCATGTTTCAAAGGGTGTAGGACAAGAACCAAAGAAGAAACTAGAGTTCAACTATGTCTACCCTAAGAAACAAACTGGCAAGGCAAAGATGAAAGGTATTGCCATGGATGAACCTACCGCAGAGGCTTCCTCTAGCAAGGTAGATGGCGCTCCCTACCGCATTATCCTGCCGCGAGGTCAATCGACCGCACCAAGGAAGATGACGACCGCAAGGAAGCCGTCGACCGCAAGTGGCAGCAAGGCAGCAAAGTTCAAAAGGATGAATTTTGTTAAGGAGACCTCATCCATACCAGTAAATGATGTTGTGCTCAAGACTTCAACGAAGTTTGTTAAAACTCAGTTGGGTGGCTTCCACCATTGTTCTGTGTGTGATGGTTATGGTCACAAGGCTGCTGAATGTCTTTTGAGATTCACACCCAATCCCAGAAAGAGTAACCCTCCTTCTGTGAGGCAAGTGTGGGTTGTCAAAAGTTGCTAACCCTTTGGACCCAAAAGAATAAAAAGGGGACCTTGTTCTTAAATGTCTATTTTGTAGGTCCTCTGCTTAATGGCCGGACATTCCAAGGATAAATCAAGCTTATGGTATCTCGATAGTGGCTGTTCAAGACACATGACCGGAGATATCAACTTATTGGAAGATGTCCGTGAAGAAAAAGGGCCATCAGTAACCTTCGGAGATAATAACAAAGGAAAGACTGTAGGATATGGAGTCATTCGTAAAGGAAAAATCACCATCCAAGAAGTCTCTCTAGTTATTGGACTACAACACAATCTACTCTCAATATCTCAGTTCTGCGACAAAGGATTGCAATGCCACTTCACTTCAAATTTCTGTCTCATCAAAGATGGCATATCCGGCGTCACTTTGCTCAAAGGGATTCGTAAGAAAAATGTTTATGTTGTTGATTTTAATTCATCTTGCATTTCTTCTAATCTCTGTTTTGTAGCAAAGAATGTTAGTAAGAATAGTTGGCTGTGGCATAAAAGACTAAGTCACTTAAACTTCAAGTATCTCTCCAAGATTGGTAGAGAAAATCTAGTTCGTGGTCTACCCAAAGTAGCTGATCACCACGATGAGAAGTGCACAGCATGTCAACTAGGCAAACAACCAAAAGCGTCTTTCTCCAGCAAGACGACACCTTCAACTTCTAGATGTTTGCAACTACTTCATATGGACCTGTTTGGACCTGTTTCTACCGCAAGTATTGGAGGAAATAGATATTCCTTAGTTGTGGTAGATGATTACTCAAGATATACGTGGGTCGAGATGATGAGCTCCAAAGATGATTGTTATGACATTTTGACCGCACTCTTTAGACAGCTCCAAACACAAAAAGAAGATGACATCGTTAGTGTTCGATCCGACAACGGTACAGAATTCAAGAACAACGGTGTTGCTCAATACTGTGATGATCATGGTATTGACCACAACTTTTCTGCTGCTGGAGTTCCACAACAAAACGGTGTAGTAGAAAGAAAGAATAGAACGTTGATAGAGGCCGGAAAGACAATGATTGCTGAAGCAAAGCTACCTCAATACTTTTGGGCTGAAGCCGTCAACACAGCATGCTTCACTCAAAATAGATCCCTCATCAACAAGACCTACAACAAAACTCCTTATGAACTTTGAAGAGGAAGAACCCCCAACATAGCATACTTCAAGATATTTGGATGCAAATGCTTCATTCTCTACAACGGTAAAGAACATCGAGGTAAATTTGCTCCTAAGGCCGATGAAGGTATATTTATTGGGTATGCTAAACACTCAAAAGCTTTTCGTGTATTTAATAAAACCACTCTTAAGATAGTTGAATCTGTCCATGTTACTTTTGATGAACATTCTCTTCTTGAGCCACATATGGCTCCAAATGTTGCTGATGATTTTGTTGAGATAAATGAGACAGGTACAACTCAACCACAAAATCAATCAACTCAAGGAAACCCATCTACCTCAACTGCACCTCCATCTACCTCATATGAAGCACCAGAAGTTGCCTCATCTGCTGCTACCTCAAATGGAGTTGAAGTTGAGACACCCATAAATGTTGAAGAACCTATCCCTCAAATTACTTATGATTGGGATGGCTCAAATGATGTACCACTTGAAGACTTACAACCACCATCAACTCAACCAGACATACCTCAAGAAGTTCGTGAGGTCAGAGATCACCCAATTCAGAATATCATTGGTGATTTGCATTCTGGTGTAAGAACAAGAAGATCAAACTATGATGCACTTACCGCATTCATATCTCAAGTTGAACCTAAGAAAGTTGATGAAGCACTCCAAGACTCAAGTTGGGTTGTTGCTATGCAAGAAGAGCTCAACCAATTTGAAAGATGCAAAGTTTGGACCTTAGTTCCAAGGCCACAAGATCAAGGAGTGATTGGTACAAAGTGGGTATTCCGAAACAAGATGGATGAGAATGGAAGCATCACAAGGAACAAAGCAAGGTTGGTTGCACAAGGATATAGACAAGAAGAAGGCATTGATTATGATGAAACATTTGCCCCCGTTGCAAGACTCGAAGCTATAAGAATATTCTTAGCTTATGCCTCTTACAAAAGATTCAAGCTATATCAAATGGATGTGAAGAGTGCATTCCTCAACGGTGAACTTCAAGAAACAGTCTTTGTTGCTCAACCACCCGGATTTGAAGACCCCAAATTTCCAAATCATGTCTACAAACTCCGTAAAGCTTTATATGGACTCAAACAAGCTCCACGAGCATGGTATGATACTCTATCTAAGTTTCTCCTTGAAAAGGGATTCAAGCGTGGTAAGATCGACACAACTTTATTCATTGCTAAATATAATGATCATACTTTACTTGTTCAAATATATGTAGATGATATTATTTTTGGTTCTACTAATGAATTGTTGTGTAAGCGTTTTGAGAAACTCATGAAAAGAAAATTTGAGATGAGCATGATGGGAGAATTGACATTCTTCCTTGGACTTCAAATTAAACAATGTGCTGAAGGAATCTTCCTCAACCAAGCAAAATACACAAGAGATCTTATCAAGAAATTTGGACTTGAAAATGCAAAGGCATACGACACTCCTATGGCTACTGGTAACAAGCTAGATAAAGACTTGAAAGGTAAGAAGGTTGATCAAACCTTATATCGAGGTATGATTGGCTCTCTCCTATACTTAACTGCTAGTAGGCCAGATATCATGTTTAGTGTTTGCGTTTGTGCTCGTTATCAAGCTGATCCTCGAGAAGCACATCTTATTGCTGTTAAACGAATTATTCGATATCTATCTGGGACTATTAACCTGGACTTTGGTACTCCAAAGATTCAACTTTTGATCTTATAGGTTACTCAGATGCAGATTACGCAGCATGTACCATTGACAGGAAAAGCACAAGTGGAACTTGTCATTTCCTTGGAAATCGACTAGTTTCATGGGCAAGCAAGAAACAAGCCTCAGTCTCTGTATCTACCACAGAAGCTGAATATATAGCTGCTGGAAGCTGCTGCTGCCAAGTGCTGTGGATGAAGCAACAATTGGTTGACTACGGAATCAAAGAAGAAAATTGTCCAATCTTTTGTGACAATACATCTACCATTGCTGTCTCCAACAACCCTGTCATGCATTCCAAGACCAAACACATTGATATCAAATACCACTTTCTCAAGGATCATGTTGAAAAAGGTAATATCCACCTAGAGTATGTGAGTACTGATGATCAAATTGCAGATATTCTCACCAAGGCTCTTGATTCCAAGAGATTTAGGTATCTAAGAGGAGAAATGGGTATGCTTGAACTCTAACTCAAACTTGTCCATATAATTTCTTGTACTAATGTTTGTCAAAAAGTTCAATATCAAGATAGGTACACGGCAGACCAACTCACGGTCAAGCATATAACACAAACCTCTAAACTCAATTAACCGCAACTCATGTCTGCCGCATCAACTATGCTGCCGCATAAAGTCTTGTCACCTCAGTAATGATATCTCAAAAGACTAAATAAGGTAAGACCTCACCGACCGCACATGTCACGGTCGACATCTCAAGCTACCGCACATGTCACGGCCGATCTTCAAGTTACCGCACTCTAAGGCCCCAGGTAAGTCTTTCTAACTTTGAGATATCTAGGTTGTTTAGATCTAACCTACCTCAAGGGTATTAAGGTAACTTCCTCTTTTCCCTCGTTTTATTTAATTCAAATTTTTTTTGGAGCATTAAATTTTCATTTAATTTTTATTCCTTAAAATTATTTATGAGCCGTCATTAGGCTATTGACATGACACCTAGTAACCTCGCATTTAATTCGATCAGACATCCCTAGGTCACATCCGTACCTTTTGCAGAGTTAACCCTCCATCTTCCCATCATCTGACCTCTGCAAACCACCCTCCACCTAAACCGCTCCACCTTTTTATACTCCACCACTCTCTGCATTTCACCTTTTCAGAAAATCATCTCTCTCTCTAAAATCTCTCTAAAACCGTCATCCATCTTTCTCTCTTTGAAATTCTCTATAAATGACTTCCAAACACCAATCTAAGAAGTCTTCAAAATCGACTGAATCCAGAGACGAAATTCCTAGTTCTATTCCATCTCAACCCGCTCCTCCAGTCGTAGTTATGGTATGAACTTCTTGAATCTCGTATTTTTTTTGGCGGACATTTCCCAAAAACTTTTCACATTCTCTAAGATTCATCTCATTATTGTTACTTATATGTAGTTAAAACTTTGGGTTGATTGTTTATTCTTGGTTCTAGTTACTATATCTGTAGATTGCATAAGATTTCATCCAGGTTTATTGAATTCGATTGAGCCAAATGGTTTTTTTAAATTTTTTCGGTATTCCAATACTTTCCCCTTTCAATTTCTGAGTTTAATGTTGATTAGTTCATGAAATTGATGTGTTTTTATTGCTCTATAGGCATTTCCGATTCTTCCCAGGTCATTTTTATTTGTTTTAGTCACTTTTATGGGAATCTGGGTTTAACATGTGTATCGTGTTTATCGTGTTCTTCATAGTGTTCTACGTGTTCTTGGCATATTCAATGATTTGATCCATTTTTATTTAACTTGTTTGACATTTTATGTTTATACACTATTCACATTTTGATCTTGTATGGGTCCACACTTCTGTGTTTGCGGTAATATCGTTAATATCTATGCCTACCGCAACCTTTGTTACCGTGCCTCACTTGACCGCACCATCATTGCCTTTCATTCTTGTCAAGTGACCGCACGACCTACCTCGTTTTCTAAACTTTAAATTTTGCTTTGTTTCAGGACCTAAACCATTTCATTCCTGGGATAGTCATTGACCATGCAGATCTCAAGAAGGATGCAATTGGCCGCAATATCTTGGGTCGCATGCACAAATCTGGAATTCTCCCTCTCTTTACCTTTGCTCAAGAATTTCATCTCCCCGCTTTTGTTGACGAATTCTTCAGTTCGGCTGTTGAAATGGAAAGTCCAGAAGAGCCTGCCGCACATCCTAAATTCCTTAAAGCCACTGTTATGGGAATCCATTTGGCCTTTGATGCTAGTGACATTGCCCATGCCGTGGGAATCAAGAAAAGCAAGGATTTTGATACTATTTCACGGCAGGAGACCCTTAGTCTGGCTAAGAAACTAGCTGGCACGGCAGACATTCTCAAAATCCAGCGTAAGGACGTTGGTGAAATAATGTACCATATTGGCCATCTGGTAGATCATGCCCTATTATGCAAGACTGGCAATCATGCCAACTTTAATCACACTCAATGGATGATCTCTGCTGCTATTTATCTTGGCAAGCGATTAGATTGGGGTCAAATCATGTATGACATCCTGCGAGCCAATATTCTCTCATATAAGGATGCGGCTGATGAAGGCGAGACCAAGTACCGCACGAACAGTAGGTTGATTTCCTACTTGATGAGTCACACAATCAGAATTAGGGAATTGTATGAGCAGAACAAGAATTATAAGGTTCCAATTCCTACCTCAAAAGACTTCTGCCGCAAATCTATGAAGACCAATTACCGTAGTAATTTTGGAGATGAGATGTACCGCTCCTATCTTCTGAGAGATCCAATTGAAGAATACATCCCTCCCAAATACTCTAAGAGAGGTCAAGCAAATCTTGGTGATAGAATGGTTAGTGATGTGGAGGCTGCCGAATTTGAACAAGACCGCAAGAATGCTGCCGCCATGAAGGCTCGTGAAAAGGGTAAGAATGTTGAACTCCCCTCTCCTCCAACTTCTGTTAAAGGCAAAGAGAAGGTTGGGGAACCGACAAGGAAGTCAAGACCAGTTTCCCAGGGCGTCAAGATTGCACCTACCGCACCTGTTCGTCCTGCCGCTCCAAAACCTCCAAAATCTAAAGTTATTCCTACTGCACCTCCAATGTCTCCTTCCCCATCCCCTGAACCTCAACCAAAATCCAAAGTCTCTAAATCCCACTCTTCTAAACCTGCCGCGCCAAAACAACCCTATGTTGTCCCTCAATCTACCGTGCCTTCCCTTAAATCCAAACCTTCTATATCCCTCAAAACAGCACCAAGTAAGGGGGAGTCGTTTGACAAGAAAAGATCTCATACCCCTAGCCCTGTCAAAGTCTCCAAAAAGGCTAAGGTGGCTAAGCAACCTTCACCTGAGGTAATCTCCCCAACCCTTTCATCTGACGAGGAAATAGTGGTTGCCCCTCCCAAAATTTCAAAGAATTTTGTTCTGGATGCCCAAGAAGCTGATATGGAAGAAGTGAGTGGATCTGAGAATGAGGATGATGCTGCCGCAGAAGAGGATGAGCAGTCTGAAGATGACACTGAAAGTGAAAAAGAGGAACAGGCTGTTGAGAAGCCTATTGACAAGGGATTGGTTGATGAGAGTTCTGAGGAAGAACATGGAGATTCTGCCGCAAGTGACAAGTCTGCCGCAAAAAAGGATATGGATGTTGAAAATGTTGAAGAAGATATTGCTCCTGAGAAGATGAGTTCTTTTGTTGTTGTTGAAGATGTTGATGATGATGAGCCAATATCACCAAGGGTTACTGTTTCTGAGCAACATGTTGAAATTCCTCCTACCGCAGTTCCTGACCCTGCCGTACCCACCCCTTTGAACGTTCAACCTGAGGCTGCCGCATCATCCACTGCTGAGCTCCTTGCCGCAGTTAAACTTTTGACTCAGATGCAGGCAGACACCCAGTCACAAGTTGATTCTCTAGTGTCTAGTATGGTGGCACTTCGAGAGGAGGTTATTGAGTTAAAATCTGATCAAGCCACTTTGAAGCGCGATGTTGCCGCACTTCCCTCCGAAATGATTGCGACCATTAAGGGGGAGAGTGTTGTGATAACAAAGGCTGTGAAGGACATCATCGGCAGAACAACTAGCACCTCTACCGCTCCTCCACCTCCTACCGCAGCTGATACTCCTTCCCTCACTCTTGCCGCGCTCAAAGATGCGCTCAGAAAACAAACTGATTACATTAGTAATAGTGTTGTTAGTGGGGTTGAGGCGGCAAGCAAAGAGCTTTCAAAGTCAATGAATGATGATAAACTCGAAGTCAAGGATGAGTTGGGAAAGGAGCTGAAGAAGTTGAAATCTTCTCTAAAAGAGGAAATAATGGTTCAAACAAATACCGCTCTTCTTTCGGTTGCTGAAAAATTTACTCCCAAGATTACCGCGATGACTGAAGCAATGAAGGTTCAAACCAACCGTATTGAGATCAACAACGTCAGAATTGAAGGACAATCTACCAAGATTGACCTCCTATCCAACCGCATCAATACGGTAATGAACAGGCTAAATCGACAAGGCGTGATTCAAGCTGCGCACGAAGCTTTTCAACCTCCTGAAGCAGGTCACGGCAATGTTCAAGCTCACGGTGAAGAGGAAGAAGAAGATGGAGTCGCTACTCCAGTCATGATTCCCGGATTGAATATCCCAGCTTACCGCTTTCCTCTTGCCGCAAAATTCATTGAAGACCTCATTGATGTTGACCGCATTTGATCTGACCACATGTGGTCATTAAATTTGATGTTTAAAACAATCTTACTTTTATGTTTTATTCTCGGTTTGTAACTTAAAACTATATTTCTCTTTTGAGATCCTTATACTCCTGCTGCCTTAATGATTATCATCTTGGAGTATGATTATTGTGTTTTTTGCATTTCTACTCCTTCTCTGATTATTTATCTTGAAATGCTTCAAATATTTCTATCTTCTAGGATTAGTAATTTGTTTTTCTTTTTAGGATGATAGAAATCTATGACATTGGCTTAGAGTGTGCATTGACTTGGGACATGATATTTAATAAAATATTTACTCTTGAAAACATGTTTTTACCAAGTACAATGAATTAGCCTTTGTTATAGTAGGTAATGGTCTCAATCAAATAGGGGGAGATTGTTGGGTATGCTTATTATAAACCACTCCTATTACCTAGATTTGATTGATCCCATAACCTAATTTTTATCTTTTGTGGACTTTAGGATATATTGTAAGAAGTGTTAAAACTTCATTCTTAGAATAGTCCACGTTGATAGTATAGGCTTTAGATTGATAGGCTGGAAATTTTCTAAGTCTGGAAAAATGAGGTAGGTCCATTGCCTACCGCATGTAACCTACCGCATAACCAAGGTGCCGCATTCTCTATGCTTGCCGCAGATAACCTTGCCGCATGGTTTCATCCTACCGCGTGAATCTCTACCGCATGGAACCATGGTTGAAGAAACTCAAGATGGTTCAAACTTAACCATGGTCACACTTGTGTCTTTACCTTGGTTAGTTTTGAACGTTGCAAATTCAAATTTCAAATTTGAATACAACTGTCATCATAGTACAGTTGGACCACCATGACTCTGCAACAAAAGGACAACTCAGACTGAGCTCCAATTAGATTTCAACAGCTCATTGTCCTTCAACTTGGACCCCAAGTATTTCTAACGGCTAGTTTCTCCATCAAGGCTATAAATAGACCTTGAATTCTTCATTGAAAGATACGCTGAGATTCTAAGAGAGAAATTGCTGTTAAAATTCTTGGTGATTGAAGATCATACTCAAGATTTCCAAAATCCTTTGAATCTTCAAGCACTCAACCTTCAAGTCTTCAACAAATCTCCAGCAACCTTCAAGATCAAATCTCAAGCCTCTCAACACAAGATTCATTAGGCTCTAAAATCATATAGATTTCAAAGAGCTCTTGATTCTTACACACACACTCACCCCGATTGATCAATCACATAGATTGAATCATTAGGGATACACTGGTCTAAGTCTAGGATTGTTCTTCATAGAAAATAGGAGTTAATTCAGTTCTTCATCTTTGTAATCTGTACTCAAGAGAATTAATACATCCTCCATTCAAAATCCAAGACTGACCATCTTGGTAAAGGACGTAGATCTTTTAACAGATCGAACCTTTCCAAATCATTGTGTCATTTACTTACTGCACTTTACCTTTCTGCAAATTTACTTATTGTTCATCTTGTTCATATTGCTCTTCACTTGTTCATATTAATTTTGTTTGTCTTTTAGTGTTTGATCTTTCAGATTTAAGAACAAGTGTGAATTGTGTTTGTTTGTCTACCTCATTGCCTAAGTTAAAATCTGACTAACTTATTATTTGCCAAAAATCTCCAAGACACAAATTTTCAATCTTTCAACCTACCTCACCTTAACCTACCGCACTACTACCTACCGCATATACATCTACCGCACTACCTACCGCAAAAACTAACCTACCGCATTGAACTTATCAAAACCAACTCTTAACTTGTTTCAACGAAAACTTCCGCTGTGCATTTTATACTTGACCGTGTGGTTTTTATCTACCGCAAAACTCAAGTGTAAGCATAAAGGTTGAATTTTGAAAAAGGGTTGAAATTTTAAATAGGCTATTCACCCCCCCCTCTAGCCTCTTTTCATACCCTTGTTGTGTCTCTGGGACCAACAGGTTCCATTCTTGGCATGCTGCTGGTGGGTCATATTTCCGTCCCCAAATACCATCATGGCGCTATTGATTCCTGGTCTGACTTGTTGAACCTTCCTATTGGAGATGTGAGGAAGATGTTCCATGGTACCGTGGTAAATATAAATGAGTTGCCAATGTTTTCCAGCTTGCATTCAGAGGACATGTCGGTTCAGTCCTTCTAGAGGAATGCCAGGGCAGCTTGTCTTTTCAGTGAAGTTCTTTTCGTTACACCATTCAGGACAGCGGATGCGCAGTTGGCTGAGATTATCTTACAGGCCAAGGAGCAACAATTCAGTATAATCCCTCTTATAGTGGGGGAGACCCTGCACGGCCTCGATGTGTTGCACCGAACGGGTGAGATGTGTCGAGGAAGCCCCTTGCTTCTGACCATATGGCTCCGGGAATAATTTAGGGTTTATTCTTCAGAGGGTGATCTGTCTCCTTTTGCTATTCACAGGAGAAAGTTGCTGATCGGAGACTTAACCGAGGATGGTTGGAAGAAATTCTTTGCTTCTCGGGCATCAGCCAACATTGAGTGGTGTCCCCCATTTTGGGGGCTCCGTCCTTTTGTCGAATGGACCTTGGGTTTTGAGCATGTAGTCCTACCCGGCCTGAGAGATTCTTCATTTTGCCAACTGGAGCGGGTTTTGAGACAGTTCGATCGCCAACAGATTATCCCTTTTCCAAGGAGTGGGGTACTTTGTTCAGTTTCATACATGGGTTCGGACTTTTCAAGAGAACTTCAGTAAGCTTGGGGAGATGACCGCCATCGGTGGGCTTCTGCTCCTATTCATCAGGGTAGTATTTTTCTTTCTGAGAGTTATCTGGATTATCTGTTCGGCACCCTTTACCGCGGTATCACTTGGGTTGACGTGCTTCGTGCTGAATTGATAGGAAAGGACTTCGAGCCCAGCAGTGCTTTGAGATATAAAGAGGTTGCTGCCGATTCGCACAATATTTTGGCTGACCCTTTTGGTACTCCTTTAGACAATTTCTATGCTCGGAGGCGCTTTGCTGCGCAGAAGGTTTCGATCCGCCTCAGTGTTCCTAGGCCTCCCAAGAAGAGTAGGATTGAGAGATGTTCGGGTGGCCCTTCGAAGGCTAAGAGAAAATTAAATTTTTCCTAGTACCCCAAGATTGCAATTAAGATAGACCACTTGTTTAGAATTTAATGTTTTAATGTCTTTTATTGCTCAACATTATCCGTTGTAATGGCAAGAATGATTTAAGAGATGAATAAAAAATTGCATTTTGTTATAACATGATTGGGTAATTGTTTTAGACCGCACCCGAAGGTTGCCTACGTTCCTCTCGTAGAGAGGCTCAGGTCTCCGTAGTTCAAACAAATAAAGACCATTTTTATTTTATTATTGTTTTTTTGTGCACCCTGTTTTTTGCTTAGACCGCCCTTTCCGATTTTCAATCTAGCGGGCTTCTTTTTTGCACGTGCTTTAAGTTTTTCCTAGGCCGCCCTTGCGGGTTTTCAACCTAGCGAGCATTTTTTTTTATTGGTCTTTATTTGTTAAGCGTAGAAACTTTTGAGCTTGTCGAGGTTGACCTCCTTTGGCAATTGATCACCATCCAATTCTACAAGTCGGACTGCACCGCCGCTTAGTATCTTTTTGACCACATAAGGACCGATCCATCGAGGTCTCCACTTCCCAAGGGGATTCATGGCATTGGGGGGATGTTGTCTTAGGACCAAATCTCCCACTTTGATATTTTGAGGCTTCACCTTCTTGTTGAAAGCCCTTGCCATTCTTTGTTGATAAGACCTTGTGCGTTCAAACACTCTTTAACCTCTTTTTGTCGAGTAGGGCTAGTTTCTCATATCTGTTGGTAGTGGTGCCCTAGGCACGTTTAATAAACGTTGTAATTGTTATCATTTATTTCATATCAATAAAGAGATGTTTTGATTATTATTGTTGTTCATGCTTACTTATAATAATCCCCGTCCCTAGTACTTATTAAGCACTAGTATAAAGGCTAAATGATCATGAGATGATCATGTTAGATTTATGGGTACTTGTTTGGAACAAGGTACTGGACATGACCCGCTGTATGAGATTTATGTCATGGTCTATGTCGAACATATATCTCATATTAGTTATGTCATTTGAATCCTTAGACATGAAGTTATTATAGTCTTCCACTTGATGAACATTGTGTTTGACATATTCAAACGCTACCTTAACACGGTAGTTATAAAGGGTATGATTGGCATAATCGGATTCCCGTTGGGAAGAATAATAAGCCAAATGGATTTGTCCCTCCACGGAGAGATGTCAAGCTTGGGCCTCTCGTAGGAATGATGTTGATGAAATTTTCGGCCGGACTCAAATGAATTGATTGGATCAATGTCATTTGGATTATCAACATATTCGGAATCGAGAAAGTATTGAACAAAACAAGTTGACTGTTTGACCATGACTTGTGTTCAATGACATCGTGGACAAAGGGATTGTGACATATTCTAAAGGAATGCGAACTTGTATCTAGTTATACTATTTGGGTAGGTATGACGGTTTGCTAGAACCTAATCATATCTTATGGGATCATGTTTGAGCCCATTGCCAACTTAGTATAATCCTAGAGGGTCACACACAATAGAACGAATCTTTAATAAGAGGAATATATTGGAATTTAGAGTCAAAGGACCTTGGAGGAATTTTGGAAACATTCTGGGCTGTTTGGTCTACCGAGCGGGCGCTTGGTTCAGACCAGGCGGGCGCCTGAAGTAATTCCAGAAAGACAGGGACCTTCTGGTCATTCAGGCGGGCGCCTGGCCCTTTACAGGCGGGCGCCTGGTGCTGCCGACAGGAAAATTCCTAATTCGATTTGGGAAGGTTTTTGGCACAAGATTCCTATTTGGAATAGGACTTAATTGTGTACAAAAACCCCAATTCGGCCAGACCATATGGACAAGTGATTTTGTGAGTCTGAAAGAGTTTGAGAGAGATATTATTTTGTTCTAAGATATCCTTGATTGAGGAACAAAATAATTCACAAATAAATTCAATATAGTTCTTTTATTATATTGTGAAAGTGTGTTTCATAATATTGGTCTAGCAACCAAGATCAAAGATCCTTTGATATTCGTTCGAAGTGTGGATACCGCTAGAGGGTGAAAATCATCATCTTCAAAGTTCGTGTTCAAGCTTTGTGATCGTGATCAAGTCTTCAAGTTTCTCCACCAAAGACCAAGAGAAAATTCATAGTCATCAAGGGTTAGTTATTCCTCTATTCATCTTGTTGTATTTGATTTAATCATATGAACGGATCCATGGCTTTGGGTTTCTTAAAATTTTAATTGCTAAATTCCGCTGCGCATGTTACTAGGAAACCCAACAGTGGTATCATAGCCCCGTTCATGTTGATTAATTCAATACTTGGATCATGTTGTGTATATAAATTGTTTATGTGCCAAGCATGATATGAATATTGGATTATATGATGTTTATGTGTTTTGTGATTTTATGTGGTTTATTGTTTTTCGAACCTTAATCGCACGATTCAATCGCAATAAAAAATTATGGTGGATTCTGAATTATTTCGATTATTGATTTTTGATTGGATCAAAGTTTTAATAATCGGGGAAAAATAATTTTGAGACAAAATTTTCGAACTTGAAAATTCCATACCATTCTGACCATTCAGGCGCCCGCCCGCGCTGGACAAGGCGCGCGCTCGCTTCAGGCGCCCGCCTGTGCTGGACCAGGCGCGCGCTTGCTAGGCCAGAATGTTCTGATTTTGTTCAAAATCTGATTCTGGAATTTTTCGATAAATCCGACAAAACCAGTAACAAGACCACTTCAGACTTGCTGATCTGGAATGGGTTTTGGGTAGTTGGTTTGTGTGTGGATTTTGGGGTTTGATTTTCCTATTTGTTTTAGTCTTGTGATTCCTAGATTGGTTCAAGTTTTGGATGGCTAATCTGCGTTCATCGAGATTGTGTTTCCCAAAATTGATCGCAATCAAAGTTTCAAAGACAAAACGAAGTTAGAATTATGAAGAGTTCATAATTGCTAAAATTGAGAAACAAAGTTCTTGATTCAATGATTGGAGATCCATGTGGAATTGTGAATGCAATTGGCCTACGTTCATCGAGACCATCTATTGCTTAGTTTCGGCCACATGGACTACTTTCTTGGTTTCTTGAATTAGTGCGGGATTGTGGTTGCCAAATGGCTTAGTTCGACCGCACTTCTTGTTGTCTTGATTTGGAGATAATAACCAAAGTTGAAATAGTCTCATCCTCATAATTATAGAGAAACTAATGACACATAAATATTATGCTTAAATTAATGGGATTAATTTAGTGGCTAAACTTGATGTGTAACATGTTTATATTATGTGCTCATAAATGTGTTATATGCTATATGTGATGAACCTTCAAAGAAAGTTTTAAGTCTTTTATTGCCATGCCATGATTAAAACACTTGTTAGTACATGAGTGATTTTAATGTAGATTCGCCCTAGCGAGGTGCATTAAATTTATTTATGTTTGAGCAAGATAGATAATGTGGGCACGCCCTAGCGGGACACATTAACTATGCGTTTAAAATGGTTAGACTTAATTGGGCGTCAAAACAGTTTTGGGCCTAGGCAAAGATGAGGTTTAACATGCTTTTGAAATTGGATTTCTAAAAGAATCTCATAAAAGGAATTAAGAGTCATATGAGATATGATTGACAAGAGTTGTCTACCTAATTAATTTGATTTTGTGTAATCCGCCTTAGCGGACTTGAAATTAAATTAAAGTTGGATCTTAACCCAATTAAATTATATTATACATTGGATGTATAAGAAGGTTATATAATTTAGTGGGAGTATTTTGTTTAAAAATACATTATTTATCTCTTTAATGAAAATCGGTACTTATTAAATTTTGGAAATTTTGCATATTTGTAGATAATGACTAATAACACTCAATCAATGTCGTTGCGATCGATCCTTGAGAAGGATAAGCTCGAAGAGAATGGTACAAACTTTATGGATTGGATCCGAAGCATAAGAATTGTTCTTAGGCAAGAAGATAAGTTGTACATTCTCGATGGGCCTCTCCCTGCTGAACCACCGCCTACTGCCCCTAGGGTAGAAAGAGACAATTACAAGAAACATCGTAATGATTCTAGAGATGTAAGTTGTCTCATGCTTGCTGCTATGTGTTCAAAACTCCAACAAAGTTTGGAACATTTGGAAGCCTATGAGATAGGCGTGGAGTTGAGAACCATGTTTCAAGAGCAAGCTAGGCAAGAGAGGTACAAGACCATTGTTGCATTTACTACTAGCAAAATGAATGAAGGGCAACAAGTGAGTCCTCACTTTCTTAAAATGAAAGGTTATGTAGAGCACCTTGAGAAACTTGGCTATCCAATCCCATTGGAGCTAGCCACGGATCTCATTCTTAATTCATTGCCTAAAAGTTATAATCAGTTTGTGATGAATTATAACATGCATGGAATGGATAAGAATCTCTCTGAGTTGCATGGGATGCTCAAAACTGCAGAGATGAAAATTGTGGAGAAAGGTTCTCCCGTGCTCTTGGTTCATGATGGGAAGAAGGCTAGTGCCAAAGGAAAGGGTAAGGCAAAAGTTGTCAAACCTAAGATAAGCAAGGCAAAGGTTGCCAAGGCTTCTGAGGCAAAACCTGATTCACAAAAGGATGCAATCTGTTTCCATTGTCAAGAAATTGGTCATTGGAAACGTAATTGCAAGGCTTTCTTGGAAGAGCAAAAGAAGAAGAAGAGCAGCAAGGCTGCGTCGACTTCAGGTATCTATATGATAGATATTCTCCTTTCTACCACTGATTCTTGGGTATTGGATACCGGATGTGGTTCTCACATTTGTCTAAATGTGCAGGGACTAAAGAATAGGAGACTGCTTAAAGAAGGTGAAGTAGATCTACGCGTGGGAAATGGAGCAAGAGTTGCTGCATTAGCCGTAGGGACTTATGAAGTCACTTTACCTTCCGGATTAATTCTTCTTTTGAACAATTGTTATTATGTTCCGGATTTAAGCAGAAATATTATTTTAATTTCTTGTTTGGATAATGAAGGTTTTAAGTTTCTTATTGAGAATAAGAAATTTTCTATTTATTTAAATGATGTGCTTTATGGTATTGCTAATTCATTTAATGGCCTTTATGTCTTGGATGTCAAGAATGAAAATAATGTCTATCATGTAAATAAGAAATCTAAACCTAATGATGTAAATCATACTTATATGTGGCATTGCCGTCTTGGTCATATTAATGAGAAGCGTATCTCAAAACTCCATGGGGACGGACTTTTGGGTTCATGTGACTTAGAGTCATATGATACTTGTGAGTCGTGTCTTCTTGGAAAAATGACTAAGACACCTTTTACCAAGTTGGGTGAAAGGGCAAGCGACTTATTGGGGTTGATACATTCCGATGTATGCGGACCATTAAGTAGCAATGCTAGGGGAGGATTTCAATACTTCATAACCTTCACTGATGATTATAGTAGATTTGGGTATGTTTACCTAATGAAACATAAAAGTGAAGCATTTGAGATATTTAGAATATTTCAAAATGAAGTAGAAAAACAACTTGGCAAAAGCATTAAGGCACTTCGATCAGATCGAGGTGGAGAATACTTAAGTCAAGAATTTGATGATCATCTAAAGAATTGTGGAATAGTTTCACAATTGACTCCACCTGGAACACCACAATGGAATGGTGTGTCCGAGAGGAGGAATCGGACTTTGTTAGACATGGTTCGATCAATGATGAGTCAAGTTGATCTTCCAATATCCTTTTGGGGTTACGCCCTAGAAACCGCTGCTTTCACACTAAATCAAGTTCCAACTAAATCGGTTCCAAAGACTCCATATGAGATGTGGAGTGGAAAGAAACCTAGTTTATCTTTCATGAGGATTTGGGGTTGCGAAGTTTATGTCAAGAGACTCATCTCTGACAAACTAGCACACAAATCTGATAAATGTATTTTCGTGGGATATCCTAAGGAAACTAAAGGATATTACTTTTACAACCGAGAGGACAACAAAGTGTTTGTTGCCCGAACTGGTGTCTTTCTAGAGAAAGAGTTTCTCTCCAAAGAAATCAGTGGGAGTAAAATAAATCTTGAAGAAATTCGAGACCCAGAAAATAACATTGAACCAATAGTGGAACAAGAACAAGAACCACAAGGAGTTGTGGAACCTGTTCAAAATACACAAGCATCTCGCAGATCTAGTAGGTCACGATCCGAGCCCGAGAGATATGGATTTCTCGTAACGGATAGTAATGAGGTAGAAATCATTGAGAATGATGAACCGTCAACCTACCAAGAGGCGATGTCTTCTCCTGATTCGGACAACTGGCTTGGAGCCATGGAATCCGAATTGCAATCCATGCAAGACAATCAAGTTTGGAATTTGATTGATGCACCCGAAGGTGTAAAAACCATAGGATGAAAATGGGTCTTCAAGAAGAAGACTGACATGGATGGGAAGGTGCATACTTACAAAGCTAGGCTTGTAGCGAAGGGGTATAGGCAAGTTCATGGTATTGACTATGATGAGACCTTTTCACCCGTAGCGATGATCAAGTCTATAAGAATTTTGCTTGCCATTGCCGCATATCATGACTATGAAATATGGCAGATGGACGTCAAAACCGCTTTCCTGAATGGAAAACTCCAAGAGGATGTGTATATGACACAACCAGAAGGTTTTGAACAAGATTCTAAGGTATGCAAATTGCAAAGATCCATCTATGGATTGAAGCAAGCTTCAAGGAGTTGGAATCTCCGTTTTGATGAATCGGTCAAAGAGTTTGGTTTTATCAAGAACGAAGATGAGCCTTGTGTATACAAAAAGATTAGTGGGAGCATAGTGCTATTCCTTATTTTATATGTGGATGACATATTGCTCATTGGAAACGACATTCCTACACTTCAGTCTGTGAAGACTTGGTTAGGAAAGTGCTTCGCAATGAAAGATATGGGTGAAGCCGCATATATACTTGGCATTAAGATCTATAGAGATAGATCAAGAAGGCTACTTGGTTTAAGCCAAAGTACATACATTGACAAGGTCATTAGAAGATTCCGTATGGAAAATTCTAAGAGAGGCACCTTGCCAGTGTTACATGGAGTTTCTCTAAGCAAGACTCAATGTCCTAAGACAAATGATGAGCGTGAGAAAATGAATGATGTTCCATATGCTTCGGCAATTGGGTCCATCATGTATGCCATGATTTGTACTAGGCCGGATGTATCTTATGCTTTGAGCATGACAAGTAGATACCAATCCGACCCTGGCGAAAATCACTGGATAGCTGTAAAAGCGATTCTAAAGTACTTGAGAAGAACTAAAGACTCGTTTTTGGTCTATGGATGAATGGAAGATGATCTCGTTGTAAATGCCTACACGGATGCAAGCTTCCAAACTGACAAAGATGATAGCCGATCGCAATCGGGTTTTGTGTTTATGTTAAATGGTGGAGCTGTAAGCTGGAAGAGTTCCAAGCAAAGTACAACCGCTGATTCTACAACAGAAGCTGAGTATATTGCTGCATCGGATGCTGCAAAGGAAGCTGTTTGGATTAAGAAGTTCATAACTGAACTTGAAGTGGTTCCTAGTATTGCTAATCCAATAGACCTTTATTGTGATAATAATGGTGCTATTGCTCAAGCAAAGGAACCAAGAGCACATCAGAAATCCAAACACATACTTAGGCGTTTTCATATCATTCGAGAGATCGTTGATAGGGGAGACGTAAATATATGCAGAGTACCTACTGATGATAATGTTGCGGACCCGCTAACAAAAGGACTTCCACAAGCTAAACATGATGGTCATGTTAGGTCCATGGGTATTAGATACATGGGAGATTGGGCCTAGGGCAAGTGGGAGATTGTTGGTAGTGGTGCCCTAGGCACGTTTAATAAACGTTGTAATTGTTATCATTTATTTCATATCAATAAAGAGATGTTTTGATTATTATTGTTGTTCATGCTTACTTATAATAATCCCCGTCCCTAGTACTTATTAAGCACTAGTATAAAGGCTAAATGATCATGAGATGATCATGTTAGATTTATGGGTACTTGTTTGGAACAAGGTACTGGACATGACCCGCTGTATGAGATTTATGTCATGGTCTATGTCGAACATATATCTCATATTAGTTATGTCATTTGAATCCTTAGACATGAAGTTATTATAGTCTTCCACTTGATGAACATTGTGTTTGACATATTCAAACGCTACCTTAACACGGTAGTTATAAAGGGTATGATTGGCATAATCGGATTCCCGTTGGGAAGAATAATAAGCCAAATGGATTTGTCCCTCCACGGAGAGATGTCAAGCTTGGGCCTCTCGTAGGAATGATGTTGATGAAATGTTCGGCCGGACTCAAATGAATTGATTGGATCAATGTCATTTGAATTATCAACATATTCGGAATCGGGAAAGTATTGAACAAAACAAGTTGACTGTTTGACCATGACTTGTGTTCAATGACATCGTGGACAAAGGGATTGTGACATATTCTAAAGGAATGCGAACTTGTATCTAGTTATACTATTTGGGTAGGTATGACGGTTTGCTAGAACCTAATCATATCTTATGGGATCATGTTTGAGCCCATTGCCAACTTAGTATAATCCTAGAGGGTCACACACAATAGAACGAATCTTTAATAAGAGGAATATATTGGAATTTAGAGTCAAAGGACCTTGGAGGAATTTTGGAAACATTCTGGGCTGTTTGGTCTACCGAGCGGGCGCTTGGTTCAGACCAGGCGGGCGCCTGAAGTAATTCCAGAAAGACAGGGACCTTCTGGTCATTCAGGCGGGCGCCTGGCCCTTTACAGGCGGGCGCCTGGTGCTGCCGACAGGAAAATTCCTAATTCGATTTGGGAAGGTTTTTGGCACAAGATTCCTATTTGGAATAGGTCTTAATTGTGTACAAAAACCCCAATTCGGCCAGACCATATGGACAAGTGATTTTGTGAGTCTCAAAGAGTTTGAGAGAGATATTATTTTGTTCTAAGATATCCTTGATTGAGGAACAAAATAATTCACAAATAAATTCAATATAGTTCTTTTATTATATTGTGAAAGTGTGTTTCATAATATTGGTCTAGCAACCAAGATCAAAGATCCTTTGATATTCGTTCGAAGTGTGGATACCGCTAGAGGGTGAAAATCATCATCTTCAAAGTTCGTGTTCAAGCTTTGTGATCGTGATCAAGTCTTCAAGTTTCTCCACCAAAGACCAAGAGAAAATTCATAGTCATCAAGGGTTAGTTATTCCTCTATTCATCTTGTTGTATTTGATTTAATCATATGAACGGATCCATGGCTTTGGGTTTCTTAAAATTTTAATTGCTAAATTCCGCTGCGCATGTTACTAGGAAACCCAACAATATCGACTTTGCATCCAATAAACCTCGTTAACTTGGTTCTCGAGTAAGACCCGTATAGAAGGAACCTCGAGTTCGACTGGGAGCACGACTTCAGAACCATACACTAATGAGTACAGAGTTTCTCCCGTTGCTGACCGGATTGATGTGCAGTAGCCCCACAATGCTAGTGGTAATTTCTCGTGCTAATCACTTCCTGTTGAAACCATTCTTCGTATGATGACCTCGATTATCTTATTTGCTGCTTTGACCGCTCCATTGGCTTGGGGGCGGTACGGGGATGACTTGTGCTTGGAAATCTTGTAGTTAACCAAAAGTGCATCCATTTCTTTCTCAAAGTGAGAACCATTATCGGAGATGATCTCATGAGGAATACCGTATCAGCACATGATGTTGTTCTTCATGAATTCAGCCACTGTCTTGGCGTTGAGAACTCGGTAAGCCTGTGCTTCGACCCATTTTATGAAATAATCCACGGCCACTAGAATAAATGACTGACCGTTGCTTCCCATAGGATGGACTTTGCCGATGATATCTATGCCCCAACAAGAGAACGGCCATGGTGTGGTCATGTTGTATAATTGTGAAGGTGGAGCATGTTGCAGATTAGCATGGAACTGGCACTTGGCGCATATCTTTACATTCTCGATGCAGTCTCTTTCCATAGTAGTCCAATAGTAACCAATATGGAGTATCTTCTTGGCTAGCATAATCCAATTCATGTGGGGCCCACACTCGCCTTCGTAGACTTCGTGCATGGTTTCTTGAGCTTCGGTCTCATTTGCACATAAGAGATTGATCCCTTGATGATGTCTCTTGTAGACTCGGTTCCCAATCAACACATATCTGGCGGTTAGCTTCTCTAATGCTATTCAAGATTTCCCATTGTTGTTCTCGAGGAAAGTGCCGCTGTTGAGAAAGTTCATGATGTCCGTGTACCACTGGGGTTGTCTTGGACTTCATTGATCTCAATGTCCATTCAGTATGCCGGACTAGTCCTTCTTGAAACTTTGAAGGGTTTCACCATTTTTCCTTTGGGCATTTCAACCAATGAGGCTATGGTGGCTAAAGCATCGGCAAAGCGGTTCTTGTCCCTCGGAAAATAATTGAACGTGATATCTTAGAACTGTTCAGCTAACTCCTCGAGGTGTTGACTATACTGTTGGAGGGTCGGGTCTTGGATTCGCCATTTACCAGATGTTTGATTGATAAGGAGCAGGGAGTCACCAAATACTTCTAGATCTGTGACATTTCTTTCTAGGGCCGCTTCTAGCCCCGCTATACATGCTTAATATTCGGCAATATTGTTGGTTGCTTCGAATTCAAGACGGATTGCGATTAGAGTGTAGATGTCCTTTAGATCGACAAGCAACATTCCTATCCTATAACCGTGCTTATTGGCTGCGCCATCAAAAAAAAGTTTCCATTTATTTTCCTCGGTTGTAGTGCAAATCAAGTGCTTGTCGAGAATCTGTAAGTCCTCCCCCTTCACTTCGTCACACGGAAATTCAGCAAGCTGACCACTGAACACGTTCCCCCTGATGGATTTGAGTGTGACGTAAGTGATATCATAGCCGGCGAGCATAAAGTACCACTTGGCTATCCTTGTTTACATGAAAGGCTTCTTGAAGATGTAGCGGAGCGGGTCCGCTTTTGCTACTAGCTTGATTGGAAAAGCTTCCATGTAATGTTTGAGCTTTTGAGTAACCCAAACCAGTGTTGCACATGACTTCTCCAAGACGGAGTATTTCTTTTCGCCTCCTTGAAATCGGAGACGGACAAAATAAATGGCATTCTCCTTTGTGGAGCTCGTTGCTCTTGTGCTAGCATAGCCCCAAGGGCTTCATCATTCACTGTGAGGTAGAGCAAGAGAGGCTTCTCCTTGTGAGGTGGAACCAAGACTGGAGGGCATATCAAGTAATGCCTTAATTGGTCGAAAGCTTCTTGGCAAGCATCGGTACATTCTAGAGCCACATTCTTCTTGAGTAGCTTGAAGATTGGCTCACACATGGAAGTAAGCTGGTGCACAAACCGACTGATGTACTGAAGTCTGCCCATGAAACCCTTGATTTCTTTCTGTGTCTTGGGAGGAGGCATGTCAATGATTGCCTTGATTTTTGAGGGATCTGCTTCAATTCCTCTTTCTCTGACCATGTAGCCAAGGACTTTGCCTCGGATAACCCCGAAAGCGCATTTTACGGGATTGAGTGTTGTCGAAGCCGTTCAAAAAACTTGTGGAGATCGATCAAATGTTGACCGTCAGTTCCTTTTGAATGGATGATCATGTCGTCCACATAGACTTCAATTTCCTTGTGAATCATGTCGTGGAACAAATCTGTAACAACCCTTTGATAAGTAGCCCCATTTTTTCTTAACCCAAATGGCATGACTGTGTAGCAAAAGGTGCCCCACTGTGTTGTGAAAGAAGTCTTGTGTTGATCCTCCTCGGCCATGAGAATCTGATTATACCCAGTAAAGCCATCCACAAATGAGCGGACCTCGTAGGCGGCAGTGGAATCGACAATCATGTCGATGTTGGGCAGTGGAAAGTCATCCTTTGGAGAACCGTTGTTCAAATCCCGAAAATCCACACAAACACGGACCTTGCCGTTAGCCTTTCTGACTGTCACGACATTTGCAAGCCATGATGGATACTCAATAACCTTGATGAAACCCACACTGAGAAGCTTCTCTATCTCTTCTTTGACTTGTAAAGACCATTCTGGCTTGATCTTTCTGAGTTTCTGTTTTATCGGCTTAGCGTCGTCTCTGATCGGAATCCTGTGCTCGGTGACCTTTCTGTCTAAACCCGGCATGTCTTTGTATGACCATGCAAATACATCCACGAACTCTTTGAGTAGTGCAGTCAATCTGTCTTTCTCTTCCCCCTTGAAGAAGCTTCCGATCTTGGTTTCTTTCTGCTCTTCGTCGGTACCCAGATTAATAGCATGCAATTCTTTGTCAGCCCTTGGACCATTTTCACCATGACTACGGACCTGTTGAGTAAGTTCATTTAAGTATGTTGCGTTTTTGTGGTCTATTTCATCATTATTTGAATCGTTATTAACTAGTTCATTAAATTCATTATTAGTTAATTCATCATTCATGATGTTTGCAATCTCGGGGTACTCAGAAAGATCAATTTTTTCATTAACCAAGAATGGGAGCACACGCTCGGCTATGGCCTCCATATCCTCTTGGGTGAGGGTATCGGAAACACACTCGGACTCAAAATTGAATGTGAACACGTCTTCCTTTGTAACCTTACGCGGTATGCAACCCATCTTTTTGACCAAGAATTCCTCGGATACCACGTGCCCCTTTCTAGAATACCAGTTGTTGATTGGCTCTGAACTTGGCTGGATCTCGCTGATAGTTTCCCTTCTCGTGTCGGTGTCATATGGAATTGATCTGGCACTCGTCCATGATGGCCAATTCTTTGAACATGGAGGCTAAATCCGTTAATTCTTCCCCCACAGTAATCTCTGTCTCAGACTCTATGGTCACTTTCTTCCCCTACCATTCTCGGGGTGACATGGGAGTTGGTTCCCCTTCGGATTTCTGAATCTCACAGTCGGCAAAGACTTCAAGACCGGGATTTTTTATGCCCTTGCTGTTAACCTATGGCTCGGGATAGATCACGTACGGGACGTCTTCCCTTTGACGGAAAAAGTAGCCATTTAGTGTCTTGTGATAAGGCCTCAAATTGGGAATCTCATAATGACGGCCTTCCCTCCGAGCTTGGGCCTTCTCATTCTTGACGGCTTGCTCGTACTTCAAGTCATCTATCGAAGGCTCGTACCCCAATCCGAACTTGTTTTTGACAAATGGGACCTCTACGGGTTGCATTCTCCCTTGTTGATATTTCCCTAGGCCTAAACCAGGGAAGTAATTCATATTCCTCACCATGCGGAGGACTTTTCGATTGCCGAGGGTCCATGATCCGTTTCCCTCTTCTTTGTCAATGGCGTTGATTGAGACGCCGGAGAGAGTAGAGTCTGCTAGACCATGCTGAACTTGGTGAACAGGTTCCCCTTTTCTGTGGATAGCGACGTTTTCTTCCATGACGGTCACTATTTCATCTCCATTTTGGAACTTGACACATTGATGGAGAGTCGAAGGGACGGCATTAGAACTGTGTATCCATGGGCGGCCCAAGAGCAAGTTAAATGAGGAAGGTACATCAAGCACTTGAAACGGGACGGACATAACCATGCTCCCAAACTCAATGTCTATTTCCACCATACCCATGACTGTGCGGGCAGTGCTGTCATAACCTCGGATTACTTGAGTAGAAGGCTTTATATCTGAATTCTTAAGCCCCAGTATGCCCATGATTCGGTCGGGCATTAAGTTGAGTGCAGAACCACCGTCAACCGAGACTCTTGAAATAGGTCTCCCCCTTGCTCTTACTTTGAGATAGATGTCCTCATTGTGATCGGGCCCAAACGGTGGAAGGTCCATGTCGCCAAAAGTGATGAAATTGCCAAAATGAATGTGGCCTATCATTGTAGTAAGGTCCTCGGGAGTTGTATCAAGGGAGACTGATGTGTCGTTGAGATTGCTGATGACAAGATCTCGGTGCTTCTTTGAAGATGCAATGAGGTCCCAAATGGATATGTTTCCTTGAGTCTTCTTGAGTTGAACTAGTAAAGGGGGAGTGTCGCGAGCTTGTGATCTTGCAGAAGAGGTGCTTGGTGCAGAAGTAGCAGGATTGTTTGCTATGACTCGTCCAGATCGAGTTAGCATGTTTACATTCCCATTTTGCTTCTTTTTCCTATTCTCTAAGACCTCCCTCATTACCTCATCATAAGTCACAACGTGGCAAGAATTATCAATTGCATTCATAACATTGGAGCCCTTATTTACAATTGGGATTGAATAAGTGGTCTCCTCAAACTCTCCTAACTCTATTACATTGACATCGTCACCACTAGGCACTATGAACTCTTTCTTTTATATGAGATCTTGGATGACATTGTGGAGGACAAAGCATTCCTCGGTCGTGTGGCGACTATGTTGGTGGTAGTCACAATGCTTGTGGTGGGCATGGTTGGGACGCACCGTCTTGGGTTTGTACCCTTGGAGAGGAGTGACTTGCCCTTTAGCCTTGAGAGCTTCGAAGGCCTCGGTGATAGTCATACCTTAGAGAGGAGTGTAGACACGATCATCTTGAAATTTCTTGCCTTGTGGTGGAGGAACCCTTTTGTAATTCCCCTTGTCGGTAGTGACGGCATTAACCGAAGGCTCTTTGTTTGAGTTAGAGGCAGCCTTGTAACGGAAGCTAGGAGCATTTTTCTTGATCTCTTTGAGTAAATGATCCATTCGGACCCCCGCCTCATACATTTGAGAGAAATCCGCATAGCAAGCCCCACTTAGGTGGGTGCGGAGGTCAATTTTTAGACACTTGAGGAAGATGTCCATATGCTCCTTAGTGTTAGGCCTCTCGACAATTTCGGCAAGCTTGTCATTCCACCTCCTTGTAAAATCAATAAAGGGCTCATTGTCCCTTTGGGTGGTGTTCTCGAGCTCTTTCTTGGTCGGGTGATGAGTGGTGTTGCCTTGGTATTGACTCTTGAAGGCAAGCATAGCAGCGTCCCAATCAAGACGGACTGTGAGCGGGAGAGTTGCATACCAATCTTTTGCCGCCCCCTCGAGAGTAAGAGGGAAGCATTGTGCCATAACTTTAGGAGAGACCTTCTTCGGAACCATAGCCCATATGTAAGTCTCGATGTGTGCCATAGGGCAAGAGTTGCCCTTGAACTTGCTGATGTCGGGCATCTTGAACTTGTCGGGGAGAGCGGCCATGGTGCTCATGAGAATGGAGGACTGATAAAGGCTTGTGTCGGGACTTTTCCCCAAGTTAAGGTCGTTGAAACGTTGATCTATGTAGGCCATAATTGAATCAACCATCTCGTGCTCATTGTTCTCAGTGCTCGGCTCCTCCATTTTCTTAGTTTGGGCACTAACATAGGGTCTCTCAAACAAACCCTTGGTCCATTCGGACTCGTTATTGTCTTTCTTGTCTTTACCCTTGGCAAGCTTGGTGAGCTTCTCTTTCATTTGCTCTATTTTGGCCTCGTGGGCCTCCCTTTGATTGTCAAGATGGGATTGCCAAAGGTCATCCTTGTTTTGGGACTCTTTGTTAAGAGTAGAGACTTGCTCTTGGAGCACTTGGACCATAGCTGAGAGTTGTTCAATAGACATGGTGTTCCTACTGCCGGTTATGGTTGCTGCTGGAGCTGTTGGAGTAATCACTTCACGAACTAACCGATTCGCTGAATCCTGGTAGACACGGTAAGTACCAATTGAACCTATATTGCAGAAGAGGCCCTTGTCAGTCTTGAGTAACACTTTCGGTCCATGAAGAGGTTTGGAACACACAGTGGGCACACGACTCAAAACCACATGAAGAAAAGACTCTTTTTTTTTATAATTCGGAGGGACGGGATCCCTTTTGAGTTTCTAAGGAAATAATGGAATCGTCACACTAGTATATAGACCTTCTCGCGGTCCCATATACTCATCGGATTCCATCACGCTTGTGAATCCTACACATGTCGGGATTAAACTAAATTAATGTGGTAAAGCATACATGTGGGGATGGATTTTTATTTTCGTCCATAATAACCACTTGGGGACGGTTTTTTATTTCGTCCATGATAACCATTTGGCATGTATGTTTTGAAGACATTAGTTTAGGGAAATCTCGGCACATGAAAACCGACTTAGTCACGGAGTGTTAGACCTTAACTAGAATTGTATTGGCTTGTGCTCAGCTAATGAGAGGCTTAAAGGTCACCCCCGGCACGTAGTCATGAACTACGCCATGGGATGAGGTTTACTGCTTCGAAAGAGTCAAGGTCGGGTGGAGCTTGAAACTTCCTAGGATGGGCCTCGACGAGTTTGGGGTTATGAACTTGTGAGACTCGATAGTGAGCAATTTATAAGAATATGTGTATGTAGTATGAGGTCCAACATGTGACAAAACATTTTTTTACTTTTTTTATGAAAGAAAAGCAAATAAGCACATAAATTACAACTCTAGAATCACCCGTGTGACCGATAAAACAAAACACGAAAGTAAAACAGTCCAAATTAGGCCTCGATGCAGGCAACTGTGCCCACACCCCAATCATTCTGCCCTGTTCTGAAACTGCCCCTGTTCTAGAAAACCACCCAGAAGTGTGCGCCTTTGGCCTGTGTTACGGGAAGCGCGCGCATGGCGCAGTGTCTATGAGAGGCGCCCGCTTCTGGGCAAACCTGTCAGACTGTCAGACTTTGGACTCAGGGGATTGCCCTGGTCCTGAATATACATTGTGACCCCTGCAGAAATGATTAGTATAGAAGAAAGAAGAAGGATAGGAATAACATTAAGAAGTAAGCGACTCTGGTCCTTGATGTGGGCCACGCGCGCCTTAGGCCAAGAAGGCCAGAGGCGCACGCTTCCCCCATCAGGAAACAGAATGCCCAGAAAAATGTAGACTTTGATCAGAAACGCAAGTTTAACCCTCAAACGTCCCCAGTAGAGTCGCCACTGTAGATACCCCGGGATGGGCCCACGGCTTGGCTAGAGCGGTGAGTTGTCCTAGGATGTCCATTTGTGTTTTAGAGTCGCTACCTATGTTTTAGAGGAACATAAGAAAAACCTAATGTATAGCCTAAGTTTGATATGAAAACAGAGATTCTTGTTATGAGGTTCGAGGGTTAGGTTACGAGATGGGAAGTACTTAAACACCCATCTCGCCCAACTAAAGTTGGTCTTGCTTGATAAAATTCTACATAATAATAAAATGTTCTTCCTATTCTTGATTGTAATAAAAGGGGGTTTTAAAAAGAGTTTTTGGAATGTAGGGAGATAACTCCTTGACCAGCTTCAATGAAGTGAAGTAGTCTTTGGTGTCATGTCCCAAAATGTTTGGGTGGTTGCACTTTTGATTAAAGTAGAAGAAAGAGAGAAGAGATGAGGTAGAAAAGAGAGCAAAGAGTAGTCTTTTTACCTATACTTCAAAGAACTTCAAAGAGAGTTTCTTGGAAAATGACTTGCAAGTATATTTGTGTAGAGTTTTTGTAGAGAAGAGAATTTTCGGTCCCTTGACATGGTGGAGAAGAGAGGATTTTATAGTTGAAAAATATATGTTTTTGGTGCCAAAACAGAGTCATAAAGAAATCTTTCCTGGGAAAAATCATGTAAAATGAGCAAGGGAGGGATACTTGGACAGAATCTGTAACTGACGCCCAGAGGTGCGCGCCCCCAGCCTTGGTGGCGGGACGCGCGTGCTTCTGACACCTATGGGCGGAGGCGCGCGTCTCAGAGATGGCCTTTTTGACAGAATGGATTAGAAAGTTAGCCCTGTTATTCAGTTTGGTCCCTGAACTTAATGAAGTCAGTCAGGAACTTAACGGAAGTAACAAAAACTAACGAGAAACACTTAAAATAAGGAGAAACACGAAATCAAATGTGCAATCGGGGTGAGCGGACCAAGGCGGGGTGTCTACAATTACAAACAACGTTTAAATAAATATGCCTAGGGCACCAACACCAACAATCTCCCACTTGCCCTAGGCCCAAGCTCCCATGTATCTAATACCCATGGACCTAACATGACCATCATGTTTAGCTTGTGGAAGTCCCTTTGTTAGCGGGTCCGTAACTTTATCATTAGTTGGTACTCTGCATATATTTACGTCTCCCATATCCACGATTTCTCGAATGATATGGAAACGCCTAAGTATGTGTTTGGATTTCTGATGTGCCCTTAGTTTCTTTGCTTGAGAAATGGCACCATTATTATCACAATAAAGGTCTATTGGATTAGAAATACTAGGAACCGCTTCAAGTTCACCAATGAACTTCTTAATCCAAACAGCTTCCTTTGCAGCATCCGATGCAGCAATATACTCAGCTTCAGTTGTAGAATCAGCGGTTGTACTCTGCTAGGAACTCTTCCATCTTACAGCTCCACTATTTAACATAAACACAAAACCCGATTGCGATCGACTATCATCTCTGTCGGTTTGGAAGCTTGCATCCGTGTAACCATTTACAACGAGATCATCTTCCATTCCTCCATAGATCAAAAATGAATCTTTAGTCCTTCTCAAGTACATCAAAATCGCTTTTACAGCCATCCAGTGATTCTCACCGGGGTCGGACTGATATCTGCTCTTCATGCTCAAAGCATAAGATACATCCGGCCTAGTACATATCATGGCATACATGATGGATCCAATTGCCGAAGCATATGGAATCTCACTCATTTTCTCACGCTCATCTTTTGTCTTAGGACATTGAGTCTTGCTTAGAGAAACTCCATGTAACACTGGCAACTGTCCTCTCTTAGAGTTTTCCATGCAGAATCTTCTAAGGACCTTGTCAATGTAGGTACTTTGGCTTAAACCAATTAGCTTCCTTGATCTATCTCTGTAGATCTTAATGCCAAGGACATATGCGGCTTCACCAATATCTTTCATTGCGAAACACTTTCCCAACCAAGTCTTTACAGACTTAAGTGTAGGAATGTCGTTTCCAATGAGCAATATGTCATCCACATATAAAATAAGGAATAGCACTATGCTCCCACTAATCTTTTTGTATACACAAGGTTCATCTTTGTTCTTGGTGAAGCCAAACTCTTTGACTGATTCATCAAAATGGAGATTCCAACTCCTAGAAGCTTGCTTCAATCCATAGATGGATTTCTGTAATTTGCATACCTAGAATTCTGTTCAAAACCCTCTGGTTGTGTCATATACACATCCTCTTGCAGGTTTCCATTCAGAATAGCGGTTTTGACATCCATCTGCCATATTTCATAGTCATGATGTGCGACAATGGCAAGCAGAATTCTTATATACTTGATCATTGCTACGGATGAAAAGGTTTCATCATAGTCAATACCAACTTGCCTATAACCTTTCGCTACAAGCCTAACTTTGTAAGTATGCACCTTCCCATCCATGTCAGTCTTCTTCTTGAAGACCCATTTTCATCCTATGGTTTTTACACCTTCGGGTGCATCAATCAATTTCCAAACTTGATTATCTTGCATGGATTGTAATTCGGATTCCATGGCTCTAAGCCACTTGTCCGAATCAGGAGAAGACATCGCCTCTTGGTAGGTGGTCGATTCATCATCTTCAATGATACCCACCTCATTACTATCCGTTAAAAGAAACCCATATCTCTCGGGCTCGGATCGTAACCTACCAGATCTGCGAGTTACTCATGTATCTTGAAAAGGTTCCACAAATCCTTGTGGGACTTGTTCTTGTTCCACTATTGGTTCAATGTCATTTTATGGATCTCGAACCTCTTCGAGATTTACTTTACTCCCACTGATTTCTTTAGAGAGAAACTCTTTGTTGTTTGTTCGGTTGTAAAAGTAATATCATTTAGTTTCCTTAGGATATCCCATGAAAATACATTTATCAGATTTGTGTGCAAGTTTGTCTGAGACAAGTATTTTGACAAAAGCTTCACAACCCCAAATCCTCATGAAAGAAAAACTAGGTTTCTTTCCGCTCCACATCTCATATGGAGTCTTTTGAACCGATTTAGTTGGAACTTGATTTAGTATGAAAGCAGTGGTTTCTAGAGAATAACCCCAAAAATATAAGGAAGATCAACTTGACTCATCATTGATCGAACCATGTCCAACAAATTCCGATTCCTCCTCTCGGACACACCATTCCATTGTGGTGTTCCAGGTGGATTCAATTGTAAAACTATTCCACAATTCTTTAGATGATCATCAAATTCTTGACTTAAGTATTCTCCACCTCGATCTGATCGAAAAGCCTTAATACTTTTGCCAAGTTGTTCTTCTACTTCATTTTGAAATATTCTAAATATCTCAAAAGCTTCAGTTTTATCTTTCATTAGGTAAACATACCCAAATCTACTATAATCATCAGTGAAGGTTATGAAGTATTGAAATACTCCCCTAGCATTGCTACTTAGTGGTCCGCATACATCGGAATATATCAACCCCAATAAGTCGCTCGCCCTTTCACCTAACTTGGTAAAAGGTGTCTTAGTCATTTTTCCAAAAAAACACGACCCGCAAGTATCATATGACTCAAGGTCACATGAACCCAAAAGACCGTCCCCATGGAGTTTTGAGATACGCTTCTCATTAATATGACCAAGACGGGAATGCCACAAATAATTATGATTTACATCATTAGGTTTTGGTTTCTTATTTATATGATAGACATTTTCATTATTTTCACTCTTGACATCAAGGACATAAAGGCCATTAAATGAATCAGCAATACCATAAAGTACATCATTTAAATAACTAGAAAATCTCTTATTCTCAATAAGAAATTTAAAACCTTCATTATCCAAAAAATAAATTGAAATAATATATCTACTTAAATCCGGTACATAATGGCAATTGTTCAAAACAAGTATTAAACCGGAAGGTAAAGTGACTTCATAAGTCCATACGGCTAATGCAGCAACTTGTGCTCCATTCCCCATGCGCAGGTCTACTTCACCTTCTTTAAGTAGTCTCCTATTCTTTAGTCCCTGCACATTTAAACAAATGTGAGAATCACATCCGGTATCCAATACCCAGGAACCAGTGGTAGAAAGGAGAATATCTATCATATAGATACATGAAGTCGACGCATTCCCACTGCTCTTCTTCTTCTTTTTCTCTTTCTTAAAAGCCTTGCAATTACGTTTTCAATGACCAATTTCTTGACAATGGAAACAAATTGCATCCTTTTGTGCATCGGGTTTTGCCTATATAGCCTTGGCAACTTTTGCCTTGCTAATCTTGGGTTTGGCAACCTTTGCCCCACCCTTTCCTTTGGCACTAGCCTTCTTCCCATCATGAACCATGAGCACAGGAGAACCTTTCTCCACTATCTTCATCTCGCAGTTTTCAGCATGTTATGCAACTCGGAGAGATTCTTATCCATTCCATGCATGTTATAGTTCATCACAAAGTGATTATAACTCTTAGGCAATGAATTAAGAATGAGATCAGTGGCTATCTCCAATGAAATTGGATAGCCAAGTTTCTCAAGATGCTCTATGTAGCCTTTCATTTTAAGCATGTGAGGACCAACTTGTTGCCCTTCACTCATTTTGAAAGAAGTGAATGCAACAATGGTTTTATACCTCTCTTGCCTAGCTTACTTTTGAAATATGTCTCTTAACTCCACGCCTATCTCATAGGCTTCCAAATGTTCCAAACTTTGTTGGAGTTTTGAGCACGTAGTCATGAGCATGAGACAACTCAGATCTCTAGAATCATTATGATGATTCTTGTGATTGTCTCTCTCTGCCCTAGGGGCAGTGGCTGCGGGTTCTTCAGGAATAGGCCCATCGAGAATGTACAATTTATCTTCTTGCGTTAGAACTATTCTTAGGCTTCAGATCCAATCCATGAAGTTTGTACCACTCTCTTGAAGCTTATCCTTCTCAAGGATCGATCACAATGAAATTGATTGAGTGTTGATTGTCATTATCTACAATTATGCAAAATTTCAAAAATTTAATAAGTACCAATTTCATTAAAGAAATAAACAATGTATTTTTCCAAAAAATACTCCCACTAAATTATATAACCTTCTTATACATCCAATGTATAATATAATTTAAATGGGTTAAGATCCAACTTTAATTTAATTTCAAGTACGCTATGGCGCACCGCTCAAAATCAAATTAATTAGGTAGACAAACATGTCAATCATATCCCATATGACTCTTAGATCCTTTTTTAGATTCTTTAAAAAAATCCAATTTCAAAAATCATGTTTAATCTCATCTTTGCCTTAGGCCCAAAACTGTTTTGACGCCTAATTAAGTCCAACCATTTTAAACGCATAGGAAACTCTTATTCACTCATCTTGCTCATACATGAATAAAATTAATGCACCTCGCTATGGCGAGCCCACATGAAAATACACATGTACTTACAAGTGTTTTAATCATGGCATGGCAAAATGACTTAAAACTTTCATGAAGGTTCATCATCATATAGCATACAACACATTTATGAGCACATAATATAAACATGTTGAGCATCAAGTTTAGCCACTAAATTAATCTCCATTAATTTAAGCATAATATTTATTTGTCATTAGTTTCTCTATAATTATGAGGATGACACTATTTGAACTTTGGTTATCATCTCCAAATCAAGACAACAGGAAGTGCGGCCGAACTAAGCCATTAGGCAACCACAATTCCGCACTAATTCAAGAAACCAAGAAAGTAGTTCATGTGGCCGAAACTAAGCAATAGATAGTCTCGATGAACGTAGGCCAATTGCATTCACAATTCCACATGGATCTCCAAACTTGAATCAAGAACCTTGTTTCTCAATTTTAGCAATTATGAACTCTTCATAATTCTAACTTCGTTTATCTTTGAATCTTTGATTGCGATCAATTTTGGGAAACACAGTCTCGCGAACGTAGGCTAGCCATCCAAAACTTGATCCCATCTCAGAATTCACAAGACTAAAACAAATAGGAAAATTAAACCCCAAGATCCACCCGAATCCCATGCCCGATCCCCGTGCCAAAACCAATTGTCCAGCCGGGTCTCTGCATGGGTCCAGTCGGACCTCCCCGAAAAATCAAAATTTTTAAAGTTCCAAAATTTGTCTCAAAATTGTTTTTCCCCGATTCAATTTAAGATTTGGTGTTCTTGGTGATACAATCACCATGATAATCAAAACCTTGAATAAACAATTTATTCATGAATCTCTAGATTATCAAAACTTTGATCCAACCAAAAATTGAGATCCCAAACAATTTTAAATCCACCATAATTTTTATTTCGATTGAATAGTGCGATTAAAGTTTTTAAAACAATAAACCACATAAAACGCATATAACACATAAACATCATAATCCCAATATTCATATCATGCTAGGCACATACACAATTTATATACACACAACATGACCTAGTATTGAAATAATCAACATGAACGGGACTCTGATACCACTGTCGGGTTTCCTACTAACATGTGCAGCGGAATTAAGCATTTAAATTTTACATGAAACCCAAAGTCCATAGATCCATTCATATGATTATATCAAATACATGCATAATGAATACAAGATTACTAACCCTTGATGCCTTTGTTAATCAACCTTGATTCTTGGTGGAGACTTGAAAACTTGATCACGAACATAAAGCTTGAACACGAACTTTGAAGATTATAAGTTTCACCCTCTATTGGTATCCACACCACGAATGAATATCAAGAACACTTGATCTTGGTTGCAAGACCAATTTGTGAAACACACTTTCACAATTGTAAGAACTATATGGAATTATGAATTCTTAATCTTGGATTCTAAATCTTTAATCAAGAATATTGTATTCTCAAACCACTAGTGTCACGACCCGAAAACCCGTCTCTATTTTATTGATAAATAATTAATTATTTATTTACTTATTTGATTTAAATATTTATGTGTGCATTTTATGTGTTATAATAATTTATGCCTAGCATTTTAACTGGGTCATTTGTGCTAGTGTAGTATCATTTGGTCTTAGTTGTTAGTAGGAAGTATTAGAGTTATGTGTTAATAGTGAGGGGGCCTAAGTGTAACATTTTGAAATAATCCTCCTACTCCCTCCCTACTCCTCTCTTCTCCCTCACCTCTCCCTACTTCCATTCCCAGCTCATTTCTCTCTCTCTCTCTCTCCAAAGAAAAATGTAAGAATTCTTCTCTCCCTTCTCTCTTCAATCTAACCATCTTCCTCTTGTTATTTCTCATTTCTTAAAACATGAAACTTGTTTAGATCGTCGTTAGGATCGTAGAGGGCTAAAAATATTCGAGTTCCGGCAACTTTGAGAAAATTCAGGTAAGTTGCTTTCCCCCCATTTTTATGTTAAAGTGTTCATTTCATGTTTATATAATGCTTTAGTTGTTATATTTGAAGTTTGGTTGGGTTTGGAATTGATTTGGAATTTATTTGAGTTTTTGACTAAAAATGGTGATTTGATGAATGTTGGGATTCAATCTTGATCTTGGTTGATAAATGGTGTTATTTGGGTCCCCATCCTAGTTATAAGTTGTTTTGGCTCATATTTATGCATAGTGGAAGGTTGATTCTTTTGTGAATAAATATGTTATGGAATTTGATTAAGTATCATTTTGGGAATGTGGTCCATCCTTGATGTGTTGTTTGGATTGGTTTACCTTTGTGGTAATTTATTTGGTTTGGTTCCCTACTTTGGAATCATTAGTTGTTTATCGTGCTAGTATTTTATTACTTAGCATTTATTTGAAAGTCCAGCTGGTATTTGTGGTTGTGTCGGGCGATGCGAGATATTGTGATGGCACCGGCCAAGTCCATTATGGTGTCGACCATTGTTTTGCCCTTATTTTCCTCTTCCAGATCGGCCTTGGTTGAGACGTTTGGAGCATGACTTTGTGGCATGGCTCCCACCCTTTGTGGCACATTACTTTGTTATTGGTTCCGGTACTGGGGATTTCTCTTCAGCTTTCATGCTATTATGAAGAAGATGATTAGTTGATTATTGAAGCTGCGCAGCGACCTTTATTTGGTTATATCAGTTTTGGAAAACCTTGGCTATATCCTTTGTTATGTGTTTATTTCCGCTGCTATCTGTTATGTGATAACTGCTATGTGTTATCTATGATTTATTATTGTATATTGCATCATAGCATGTCATGTAGTTGCATTAGTAACTTATTGAGATTTATCTCACCCCTTTTCTTCTGTCTTTGTTTTTCCTTAACCCCCTCCCCCCCTAGGTGGAAAGGATTAGACTCGCTGATCACGAGACAGGACGTCGAGTGTGGATATAGCTTTTTGGGGAAGGTTGTTGTTCGGTTTACATTATTTAAATGTGTAACCTTTTTGGGGAATAGTATCACCAAACAAACAATGACGTCGTTAAGAATTGTACATGTTATAATTTGGGGTATAAGCTTGTGGAGCTTATATTAGTGGTACGTTGTTGTTGTTAAATTGTTTTCCAAAACCTTGTGTTATCATCTTTTGATATGAAATGAAATATTTATCTCCGATATTTTGGTATTTTGATTAGTAAGTCGACGTCCAGCTCGCGATCTCGGGCCCGCGGGGTTCTGGGTCGCGATAGTTGGTATCAGTGCTATGGTTTGGCTCTAAGTATATGTCTAGGTGGACTAGTATGACCTAGGAGGGTAGTTGTGTTCGGAGTGAGTACCGGTTGATGTTTTATGCAGGTAATTGTTCTCAATGGATAGAAGAAGGACAGGTGAAGGTTCTAGTGGGGCTCAGAATCAGAATGATCTTCGGGAAGAGAACCGTGCCATGTTCCAAGGCATGTTTGAGGCGGACATGAAGGCTATTCATGACCAAGGACCGAGAGTAGAGCAAGCACCACCACCCCGATATGGTTTGGAGCAATTCTTGAAACTGAAACCGGCAGATTTCGATGGTGAGCCCGATGTGAAGAAGGACGAACTATGGGTTGAGTCTATGGAGAAAATGTATGATGTGTTTGGGTGCACGGACGAGGATAGGGTCCGGTTTGCGGCTTATAAGCTTGTGGGTGCCACCGAGCATTGGTGGAAAGGAGTTAAAGCAAGTTGGGATGACACTCACACAGTGTATGCTTGGGAATTGTTTGTGCGGAAGTTCAAAGAGCATTTTATTCCGGTAGTGGATCAGAACCGAAAGGAGATCGAGCTTCTCAACTTGGAGCAAGGTTTGTTGTCTATAGCTCAGTACTCGGCTAAGTTCACAGAATTAGCCCGGTATTGTGACTATCTTGTGAGGACCGAAGAACAGAAGGCTATGAGATTCATCCGGGGTTTGAAGACTTCTATCCGTACTCAGCTTATAGCCCAGAGGATTGTGACATTCCAAGATGCGGTAGACCGTGCATACTTGATCGAGCAAGATATTGGGGAACATAAGAGGAAGACCGAGGTAGCTAACCCGAGTAAGCAAGGAGCGCAGAGCAAGTCACAACCAAGGATTGATAACCGAGGTAACTTTGGGGGACAATCTCAGTCCCGAGGGCAACCGATCCCAAGGAACCCGGGTACTACTTCCGGGAACCAAGGGAACCAAAACAGGAGACTTTGTTCGTATTGTCAAAGGGAAGGTCATTCAGAGGACCGTTGTTGGAAGAAACAGGGCAAGTGCACCAATTGTGGTCAAATGGGGCATTATGTGAGGGATTGTCCGAGGAATAGAATTCAACCGACTGGAGTAGTAGCTGGGGCTCCACAGGGTCAGAAAAGGGATGCTACGGGAAAGGCCAAAGTCCAAGGAAGGGTATTTGCCATGAATCAACAACAAGCTACCGATGATCCATCCGTTATTGGAGGTATTGTTTCTGTGTTTAATGTGAGCGCCCGAGCATTAGTAGATCCAGGATCATCTCATTCTTACATATCTGTGCAATTTTCTTCCTTGCTAAATGCTGCATTTGAGTCTTTACCTTATGTGTTAGAGGTGTCAACTCCTATGGGAGAATGTTTGGTGACCGATAGAGTCTTCCGTGCTTGTGACGTGCTTATATGTGGTCATGTCTTGTGTGCGGACTTGGTAGTCCTTCCTATTCAGGACTTTGATGTTATTTTGGGTATGGATTGGTTAAGCAAGTTTCATGCTTCTGTTGACTGTCGTAGAAAGGTCGTTAATTTTTCTATCCCTGATGTGCCTAATTTTGTTTTTGAGGCTATGCCTTTGGGTAGAAATATGCGTATCATTTCCTATGTGAAAGCGAGAAAATTATTACACTGTGGTTGTGAGGGGTATTTGGCTAGTGTTCTTGATACTAGGAAAGAATCCCCTAGTTTGGAGAGTGTTCGGGTAGTTAGGGAATTTCCCGATGTTTTCTCTTCTGAATACGATATGCCCCCAGATCGTGAGATAGAATTTTGCATAGATCTTTTGCCGGGTACGGCTCCGATTTCAAAGGCACCGTATAGGTTGGCTCCCGCAGAGTTGAAGGAACTAAAGGTTCAATTGCAAGAGTTGCTTGATCGAGGGTTTATCCGCCCTAGTGTTTCCCCGTGGGGAGCACCGGTTTTGTTTGTGCGGAAGAAAGATGGTTCGTTGAGATTGTGTATTGACTACCAAAAGTTGAATCAGGTTACAGTGAAGAACAAGTATCCTCTACCTCACATTGATGATTTGTTTGATCAGCTTCAAGGGTCCGTGGTCTTCTCTAAACTTGATTTGAGGAGTGGGTACCATCAGTTGAAGATTCGATCGGAAGATATTCCGAAGACTGCCTTTCGCACTCGCTATGGTCATTACGAGTTCTTGGTTATGTCGTTTGGGTAAACGAACGCGCCTGCCGTATTTATGGATTTGATGAACCGGGTTTTCCATCCTTATCTTGATTCGTTCGTGGTGGTCTTTATTGATGATATACTTGTCTACTCTAAATCTAGAGAGGAGCACGAGCAACATTTGAGATCAGTGTTATCCGTTCTTGCGAGGGAACAATTGTTTGCGAAGTTTAGTAAATGCGAATTTTGGCTCGAGAAGGTTTCATTTCTGGGTCATGTTATTTCTAAAGACGGGATTTTTGTACATCCTTCCAAGATAGAGGCAGTAGTGGATTGGAAGAGACCCGAATCAGTAACCGAGATCAGAAGTTTTCTGGGTTTAGCCGGGTATTACAGAAGGTTTATAGAAGGGTTTTCGAGAATTGCTACTCCGATGACTCGGTTGACCCGGAAGGATGTAACGTTCGTGTGGAGTGAAAAATGTCAAAGTAGCTTTGATGAATTAAAGAAGAGATTAACTACGGCTCCTATTCTTGCGTTACCGAATGGAAATGATGATTTAGTAATTTATAGTGATGCGTCGAAAGAGGGTTTGGGTTGTGTTTTGATGCAGAACAGGAAAGTGATTGCGTATGCTTCGAGGAATTTGAGCCCGAGTGAACAGAATTATCCTACTCATGATATGGAGTTGGCTGCGATAGTCTTTGCGTTGCATAAGTGGAAGCACTATCTTTACGGGGCAAAGTTCGAGATTTTCACGGATCACAAGAGTTTAAAGTACCTCTTCTCTCAAAAGGAATTGAATAACCGTCAGCGTCGATGGATGGAACTCTTAAAGGACTATGATTGTACGATTTCTTATCATCCGGGGAAGGCGAATGTGGTAGCCGATGCGATTAGTAGAAAATCTTATGTGGCTTCGATGATGGTCCGTGAGTGGAAGATGCTTGAGGATGTTCGAGATTGGGGTCCTCGTGAATCGAGACATGGGGCTATTTTTGCGAATATTAGTGTGTCTCCGACCCTAATTCAGAGAATAAAGGATGCTCAAAACGAAGATCCCGAGTTAGTGAAAGTAATGGGTAAAATGAAGGAAAAGAATTTCGAGGGTTTTTCTATGAGTTCGAATGGGGTGTTGACTTTCCGTGGTCGTTTGTGCGTACCCGATGTTGGTGAAATAAAGAGGCAAGTTTTAGATGAGGGTCACAAATCGAGATATACTATTCATCCGGGTAGTACGAAGATGTATCAAAATTTTAAACAACACTTTTGGTGGAACAACATAAAGAGGGAAATAGCCGAGTATGTTTCGAAATGTTTAACTTGTCAGCAGGTCAAAGCCGAGCATCAGAGACCCGCGGGACTACTTCAGCCGTTAGAGATTCCGGAGTGGAAATGGGAGCATGTGACTATGGATTTCGTTACGGGACTACCTCGTACCCGTAGGAAGTATGACAGTATTTGGGTAATCGTGGATAGACTGACCAAGAGTGCACATTTCTTGCCTATTGACATTAGGTACTCGATGGAAAAGCTTGCGACCCTTTACATTGATGAGATTGTGAGATTGCATGGAGTTCCGGTTAGCATTGTGTCAGATTGCGACCCGAGGTTTACTTCTAGATTTTGGAAGGTGTTTCAGGAAGCTTTGGGTACAGATTTGCAATTCAGCACAGTTTTTCACCTTCAGACCGACGGTCAATCTGAGAGGACCATTCAGATTTTGGAGGATATGTTGCGAGCTTGTTCGATAGACTTTTCTGATTCTTGGGATAGACATTTACCGTTAGTGGAATTCTCTTACAACAAAAGTTATCAGGCTAGTATCGAGATGGCACCTTATGACACGCCCCAAGTCCCGGGATTCCCTAATAGAACCTCGAACCTGGTGCGCGTAACTAACAAGAAACAAGAGACTAACGGGAAACAGGAACAATACCTGTTAAAAACAAAACTGACATGATATATATACTCAAGAGTAGGGAGCTAAGATAGCTCACACGAGTTCTAGACCAAGAAAATTAAAACCAAACAAGGTTACATACAGCGGAAGACATGCCTAGCAAATAAGCTGGCATCAAGAACTGTCTAGGGACAACAAATACTACCCCAATACAAGCCCAGAGTTTAATTAACTCATACAAGATCGTCCTTACCAAAATATAAAAGGACACTAACTTCAAACAAGAATATCCTGCTGAGTAAATTCCCAGCTAAGTCGAGCCTCACTGCGTACTATCCCCTGCTTTCCTGGGGGGGGGGGAAACAATTAAACAAATAAAGGGTGAGATAAATCTCAGTAAGCTATTAACATGCAACTATATGTCATGTTATCATGCAATACAAGTAGATACTCAAGTAATCATATATCAAGTATCATCAAGTAACAAGTATAGGAGAGGCTAAGCCAACTCAACAAGTAATCAAGCTTAAGAAAGGTTCAGGTAACAAGTAGTCAAGTAGAGTGAGAGGCTAAACCAACTCACCAAGATGCACATAGGCCTATCACGCATTGTACCTGAATCCTTCCTTATTTCTCCCAAGAATACCATTTGTTGTCGATGCTTTTCTAGCTGAGGACAACCAATAACAGGAACAAGAACTGCTGTGCAGTATATAAGAAGACCTGGTAACCAGTGTCATCCACAAGATACAAAATCCACGTGGTGAACAAGACGGGAATTAGCATTCACTTAGGTCAGGCTTATTGCTCCAACCAAGGAAGCTATGCCCTTACTATGGCCGGTAGTAAGGGGTCGGGCGGAAATACATAGGGACCCGATTGTCACTTAAACCCCAGCTCTCGCGACAAGTGTGAACCTATATATTTTCGAACAAGCAAGGAGAACCAGCTGGACTCACCAAGAATGCACAAGTATATGTTTACTTGAACTACAGAACAGAACTCAGTCCCTTATTAGTGGACTACTCTTTATGCACCATGTAATCATGTATCATGTGCTCACGAGAATATGCACCATGTAACTATGTATCATGTGCTCACGAGAATATAAGTACACGTACTCAATTATTGCGAATACCAATCAAGTTTAACTATGGCACATAAGTGTCCATGTAACACGATCAATCCAAGTAAGAGTCCATTTATAACAGACTTCGATCAAGTAGTAGGGTATTTCACTTGTCACATGCCAAGTTTTCACGTACATATTCATATCACGTTTAACACATTAAAGTGTCTATCACTATACCCTTACTATCAAATAGAGCCCAATACCTTAGACTCTAAACACGTAGTAGAATAGGTCACATCATACCTAGTCACAGTCATATCTCACGTATATGTATCGTTAATAATCGAATACATTTTCTAACACATATTGTGTTCTGTAGTTACTCTTATTAACCTAAATCGTAGTATTCACGATTATATGAATGATCTTCATATTACACTAGTCCTTATTTTCTTTAGGAACTCATTTCAAGACAAGATATCAAGTTCAGGTATACAATAGGGTTAATCATTCTCTAACTAGTTTCATAACCCAATTCTTTGGTTATTCATGTCATGTACCAATCAATCAAGAAGCCACATTCTATCAAGTAAATATATGCAAGATTTTGCATATACACATCAAGACTCTTTCAAGTTATTACCATATTCATGTAATGGTTTCAAGACATTCAAGACTTTCACGACAATCAAGACAGTCAAGACTTTTACAAGATTTTATTATCTTGTATCCAAGTTCTCAATCCATTTTCTTGGATGGTTAAACATGTACAAGAGTTAATTAACTTATACTTAAGTTATCAATCTAACTCTTTGGTTATTTAAGACAAGTACAAGATTTACTCATCTTATATTCACGTTTTAATTAAGAAGAGGAGCTATACATCTCCCAATCAAGTTCACGATCCTATTCCTAGGATATTCAAGTTCAAGGCATTAGTTGGTGTCCTTTAGGTACACAAACTTTAGCTACGAGAGGGGAGACTAATCCAAGATTCGTGGACTAGCTCAATGGGAAACAAGCTTCAGGTAATCAAGAAGCTACATTGTTATCAAGTAACTATGTGCGATGATTGCACATACAAGTCAAGAATATTTCTTATTCACGTTAAGGCTTGTTCTGATCACTTTCGAGTTTACACCTTACCCATAAATTGGTGTCAAGGCATATACAAAATTTATTAATCTTATATTCATGTTTAAATCCCTTTTCTTTGGATGTTCAAGTCATGTACAAGATTTTATTGTCTTATACTTCAAGTTTTATTCCAATCTTTGGACATTCAATCATGTATAAGAGTTATACACTTTACTCTTACCAATTCTCAATCCTATTCTTAGGATGTTCCAGTTCAAAACATTGTTTATACCCCTAAGGTACACAAGACGTTGATTTCCCAGACACATAAGAGCATTCATACTCTTATACTCAAGTTCAATGTCCTAAAACACCTATCTAGGTGCTCTAGACAATCACTTTAAAACCCCATTAATTTATTCTTTGAATAGCCCTCTAAGTCTAGGTTATTCAGCTTCTTTCGGATCTTGATTCCGACTTTCCTATAGAAAGTTATGGAGGAAACAAGTCAAGAAGGAAAATCAGGATTTTCACTTGGCACGACCGTGCTCTAGAAATTGGCACGACCGTGCTAACACTGCCGAGGGATTTTCACACAAAATTCATTTTCGGCACGACCGTGCCCATAAAAGGCGCACGACCGTGCTATCAAGGTCGAGATGTTTTTACACAAACTTCATTTTTGGCACGACCGTGCCCATAAAAGGCGCACGACCGTGCTAACACTGTCGAGGAAATTTGCCTAAAGGTGATATTTGGCACGACCGTGCCAAATAAAGGCGCACGACCGTGCGGTACAAACTTTGGCCCTTTTCCCCTGAATTCAAGTTTCATTAATTCTCCGTCCCACACGTAGGAGTAACATTTAACTAACACTCCTAACTTATCTGGAGTACAAATTAACATGTTTAAGTTATTATTTCAATTACACTTTCTTATTTCAATAGAGACTTTTATACTTACAAATTCTCCGTCTCAAGTGTAGGAGTATAAACCCACTAACACTTTCTAACATTCAAGAGTGCATTTTAACACGTTCATAACACTTCTATAGGGACACTTTATTAATTTATCACCGTCCCACAAGTAATAGAATAATTCTCTTTTATTCCAATTTAATATTTCACCGTCCCCAAAAGTATAAGTACAATTTTATATTATACTACTATACCCATTTAGGGATACTTCCATTCATTTCCCCGTACCACAAATAATGGTACAATTTTTCTAATAATATTTAAATCGAGTTACTATTTTACCGTCTCACGAATAGGAGTACCATTTTTCTAACTTTCCCAGGATACTTTGCAAGCCTATTTCATTCCTTTATTTCATACGAATACTCCTTCGTACCAAATTTACAAGTATCACAAAAATTGCTCAAAACACAATTTTAACAAGAACAAGTAGCGGGAATAACATATATACATGTTATTACAAGTAAGGGGGAGCTAATAGCTTACTTAGTCAAAAATCAAGTTGACCAAAATAAATTTCTGATCGGTCTGGAACGCTCTATTCAACGCCACGAATATTTATCCGGGACCGGAATCACGAACAGAGGAATAATTAAGCTCGAGGAGTCGAGAATAGGGTAAACCCTAAACCTACTTTAGAACAGAAGGAGTATGCGTAGAGAAATTTGGGGGAAATGGTTTCTCAGAGAGAAACCCAAGGTGATATACTTAACAAGTTTCCAAGAATTACAACTAGGCCCCTCAAATTCTAACTTTGACAAAAAGGCCCCTAAACTTTCAACTTTGACATTTAACCACCTTAATTTTCTAAAGTAATTAAATAATTAACTTAAATAAAATAGCATATAATTATGCTATTCAAGAATTTAACAAGCAAGTCAAATATTTAACGGGATTAAGGATGGGCGTTACACATTATGAGGCCTTGTATGGGAGAAAATGTAGATCGCCTATCTGTTGGGATGAGGTCGGTGAAGCAAAGATCGTGGGTATTGATTTGCTTCAGTGTTCAGTTGAGAAAGTTAGGGTTATCCGGGATCGATTGAAAACAGCTCAGAGTCGACATAAGAGCTATGCAGACAACCGAAGGCGAGATCTTAGTTTTCAGACCGGTGATTTTGTGTTCTTGAAAGTATCTCCGAAGGTGGGTATTCGAAGGTTCGGGAAGAAAGGCAAATTGGCTCCGAGGTTTATAGGTCCGTTTGAGATTTTGGGGAAAGTGGGACTTCTTGCGTATCGACTTGCGTTACCGCCATCTTTGGACCGATTACATAATGTTTTCCACGTTTCTATGCTTCGGAAGTATGTCCATGATCCATCTCACGTGTTACCGAGGGTTCCGGAGGAGATAGAGCCTGATATGACCTACGAGGAACGACCGGTTCAGATTCTTGATTCTAAAGTCCAAGAGTTGAGGAGCAAAGGCATTCCGTTGGTTAGAGTTCTTTGGAGGAATTATAATGTTGAGGAATCGACTTGGGAGCTTCGTGATGAGATAGAGAGGAAATTTCCGTGGCTTTTTAATTCGGGTAAGTCTCGTTAAAATTCGGTTCGAATTTTCTTTAAGGGGGAGTGAATGTCACGACCCGAAAACCCGTCTCTATTTTATTGATAAATAATTAATTATTTATTTACTTATTTGATTTAAATATTTATGTGTGCATTTTATGTGTTATAATAATTTATGCCTAGCATTTTAATTGGGTCATTTGTGCTAGTGTAGTATCATTTGGTCTTAGTTGTTAGTAGGAAGTATTAGAGTTGTGTCTTAGTAGTGAGGGGGCCTAAGTGTAACATTTTGAAATAATCCTCCTACTCCCTCCCTACTCCTCTTTTATCCCTCACCTCTCCCTACTTCCATTCCCAGCTCATTTCTCTCTCTCTCCAAAGAAAAAGGTAAGAATTCTTCTCTCCCTTCTCTCTTCAATCTAACCATCTTCCTCTTGTTATTTCTCATTTCTTAAAACATGAAACTTGTTTAGATCGTCGTTAGGATCGTAGAGGGCTAAAAATATTCGAGTTCCGGCAACTTTGAGAAAATTCAGGTAAGTTGCTTTTCCCCCATTTTTATGTTAAAGTGTTCATTTCATGTTTATATAATGCTTTAGTTGTTATATTTGAAGTTTGGTTGGGTTTGGAATTGATTTGGAATTTATTTGAGTTTTTGACTAAAAATGGTGATTTGATGAATGTTGGGATTCAATCTTGATCTTGGTTGATAAATGGTGTTATTTGGGTCTCCATCCTAGTTATAAGTTGTTTTGGCTCATATTTATGCTTAGTGGAAGGTTGATTGTGGTGGATTTTGAGTGTTGTGAGAAATGGGTAAGAAAATGATGAACCCAGCCCTGTTTTCCCGGCCAAGAACCAGACCAGGCGCCCGCCCGGGTTGGACCAGGCGCCCGCCCGCCCACCTTTTTCCAGCGGCCAGACCTTCTGTGGAAATAAGCGCGCGCCCGACCCCCTCCAGGCGCCCGCCCGCCTGCCTGCTTTGGAATTTTGCCCTTTTGCTTGGTTTAAGACTAATGACTTCCCTAGTTTTAAATTATCTACTCAAATTAACTTATGTTAACATCGTGGAACACTTTATTAATTGGAATTGATTCTTTTGTGAATAAATATGTTATGGAATTTGATTAAGTATCATTTTGGGAATGTGGTCCATCCTTGATGTGTTGTTTGGATTGGTTTACCTTTGTGGTTATTTATTTGGTTTGGTTCCCTACTTTGGAATCATTAGTTGTTTATCGTGCTAGTATTTTATTACTTAGCATTTATTTGAAAGTCCAGCTGGTATTTGTGGTTGTGTCGGGCGATGCGAGATATTGTGATGGCACCGGCCAAGTCCATTATGGTGTCGACCATTGTTTTGCCCTTATTTTCATCTTCCAGATCGGCCTTGGTTGAGACGTTTGGAGCATGACTTTGTGGCATGGCTCCCGCCCTTTGTGGCACATTACTTTGTTATTGGTTCCGGTACCGGGGATTTCTCTTCAGCTTTCATGCTATTATGAAGAAGATGATTAGTTGATTATTGAAGCTGCGCAGCGACCTTTATTTGGTTATATCAGTTTTGGAAAACCTTGGCTATATCCTTTGTTATGTGTTTATTTCCGCTGCTATCTGTTATGTGATAACTGCTATGTGCTATCTATGATTTATTATTGTATATTGCATCATAGCATGTCATGTAGTTGCATTAGTAACTTATTGAGATTTATCTCACCCCTTTTCTTCTGTCTTTGTTTTTCCTTAACCCCCGCCCCCCCAGGTGTAAAGGATTAGACTCGCTGATCACGAGACAGGACGTCGAGTGTGGATATAGCTTTTTGGGGAAGGTTGTTGTTCGGTTTACATTATTTAAATGTGTAACCTTTTTGGGGAATAGTGTCACCAAACAAACAATGACGTCGTTAAGAATTGTACATGTTATAATTTGGGGTATAAGCTTGTGGAGCTTATATTAGTGGTGTTGTTGTTGTTAAATTGTTTTCCAAAACCTTGTGTTATCATCTTTTGATATGAAATGAAATTTTTATCTCCGATATTTTGGTATTTTGATTAGTAAGTCGACGTCCAGCTCGCGATCTCGGGCCCGCGGGGTTCGGGGTCGCGACAACTAGGTTTCATATGCATAATGGCTAGTGAAAAGATGTTTATATAGGTCCTAGTCTTTAACCCTTAAGGACTAGGAAACCTAAATCCCATCACCCAATTAATGCTGCAAACTTTCTGTCCAAGCAGCTCTGGCATGGTCATGCCCTATAATTGGCACGGTCGTGCCAATTGGTGCACGCCTGCCCTCCGGCAGATGGATATTTGCATGGTCGTGCTTTATATTCGGCACGGCTGTGCTTAGCACGGTCGTGCTTTATATTCGCCACGGTCGTGCCAGACCAGAAAAAGCCCTTTTTCCATAATTCCAATTCAGTCCTTTAGGATTCGTTCTATTCGTGTGTGACCCTATAGGATTACACTAAGTTGGCAATGGCCTCAAACATTAACCCATAAGATACGATTAGGTTCTAGAAAACCGTTATACCTACCCAAGTCAACTTGCATTGTTACGAGGGGCGCAAGCTTAACTATATACAAGTTCGCATTCCTTTATAGAACATGTCACAATCCCTTTGTCCACGATGTCATTGAACACAAGTCATGGTCAACAAGTCAACTTGCATTGTTCAATACTTTCTCGATACCGAATATGTTGATAATCCAAATGACAATGATTCAATCAATTCATTTGAGTTTGGCCAAACATTTCATCATCATCATTCCTACGAGGGGCGCAAGCTTGACATCTCTCTGAAGAGGGACAAATTTCAACTTAGCTTATTATTCTTCCCTACATGAATCCGATTATCCCAATCATACCTTTTATAAGTTCCTGGTTAAAGGTAGCGTTTGAATATGTCAAACATAATGTTCATCAAGTGGAAGACTATAATAACTTCATGTCTAAGGATTCAAATGACATAACTATTATGAGATCTATATATGACATCAACCATGACATAAATCTCATACTGAGGGTCATGTCCAGTACCTTGTTCCAAACAAGTACCTATAAATCTAACATGATCATCCTGTCGCGACCCCGGACCCCGCGGGCCCCGGGACCGCGATCTGGACGTCGACTCTAAAACCAAAACTCAGAAATACTGAAGTTAAAAATTCCATTTAATACCAAAAGGTAATGATCCAAAGTTTTACAAAACCATGTTTGATAAAAAACCAATTACAGCTATCATAAACTTCCACAAGTTTATGCACAACAAAAATACAAATCTTAGTGACGTCATTGATTGGTACAACTATCCCAAAATGGTTACACATTTACATAATGTAAACCAACCTATAATAACCTTCCCCAAAAGAATGGATCCACACTCGACGTCCTCTTTCTCGTGATCAGCGAGACTAATCCTTAGCACCTGGGGGGGTTAAGGAAAAACAAAGATAAAAGAAAAGGGGTGAGATAAATCTCAATAAGTTACTAATGCAACTACATGACATGCTATGATGCAATATACTATAAACAATAATAAATATCACATAGCACATAGCATTTATCACATAACAGATGGCAGCGGAAATAAACACATAACAAAGGATATAGCCAAGGTTTTCCAAACCGGAACATCCAAATAAAGGATCGCTGCGCAGCTTCAATAATCAACCAATCATCATCTTCATAATAGCATGAAAGCCGAAGAGAAAACCCCGGTACCGGAACCAATAACAAAATAATGTGCCACAAAGGGCGGGAGCCATGCCACAAAGTCATGCTCCAAACGTCTCAACCAAGGCCAATCTGGAAGAGGAAAATAAGGGCAAAACAATGGTCGACACCATAATGGACTTGGCCGGTGCCATCACAATATCTCACATCGCCCGACACAACCACAAATACCAGCTGGACTTTCAAATAACTGCTAAGTAATAAAATACTAGCACGATAAACAACAAAGGATTCCAAAGTAGGGAATCATACCAAATAACCACCAAGAAGATGAAATGAACCAACCATACACCATAAAAGTGCTCCAAAATCCCAATTAACAATTAATGAATTTCAAACATAAACTTGATCACAATGGACCCAATTCTATCACTAAAGTGTACTACAATATTCACTAAGGTCAACTAGAAGGACATCCTAGACTTGGACCAAAACGCGTCCTTCATTCACCCAAATTTAACAAATGAGAACTTTCAGGGGTTCTGGGCGGCCGCCCAAAAGGGACTGTGCGGTCGCCCAAAATGCCTCAAAACAGGAACAAAAGCTTTCAAAAAGATGCGCGGTCGCCCATCTATTTTTGTGCGGCCGCCCAATGATCTGAATTGCCAGAAATCGGGAAGAACAACATGGGTTCTTCCATTTTCAAACCCAAAACACATTCAACCAAAATCCAACCTTCCAACTCATATACTAATGTACCAAAACAACTTATAAGTTTAAAAAGACTCCTTTAACAACATTTAATCAACCAATATCAAGAATCAAACCCAACATTCATAAATCACCATTTTTGATCAAAATCCAAAATAAATTCCAAACAAATTCAATACCCAACCAAACTTCAAATATAACACATCAAACATTATCTAAGCATGATATGAACAATTTAGCATCAAAATGGGGAAAAAGTAACTTACTTGAATTTTCTCAAAGTTGATGGATTTCGATTTTTTTTGACTCTACGCGATCCTAGCGACGATCTAAACACGTTTCATGTTTTAAGAAATGAGAGAAGATGAGAGGAAGAGGAAGGAAATTAAGAGAGAAGAACAAGAAATGTTTACCTTTCACAAATGGAGAGAGAGAGAGTTTCCAGGGAGAGGAGAATGGGAGGTGGAGTGAGAGAATGGTGAGGGAGGTGAGGGGAGTAGGGATGGAGTATGAAAAATGTTTAAAAGATTTACACTTAGGCCCCCTTTCTCACACTACACACAAACTACACTCCCAACTTACAATTAAGACCCAACATTTCTATACTAACACAAATGACCCAAATAAAATGCTAGGCATAATTATTATAACACATAAATATTTAAATAAATAAATAAATAAGCAAATAATTAAATAATAATCATTTAATTACTAATAAAATAGAGCCTATATTTCGGGTCGTGACATTCACTCCCCTTTAAAGAAAATTCGACCCGAATTTTAACGAGACTCACCTTAAACAAAAAGCCACGGAAATTTCCTCTCGATCTCAACACGAAGCTCCCACGTCGATTCCTCGATGTTATGATTCCTCCAAAGGACTCGAACCAATGAAATGCTTTTGCTCCTCAACTCTTGGACTTTAGAATCTAAGATCCGAACCGGTCGTTCCTCATAAGTCATATCGGGCTCAATATCCTCCGGTATCCTCGGTAACACGTGAGACGGATCATGAACGTACTTCCGAAGCATAGAAACGTGGAACACGTTGTGCAACCGGTCTAAAGATGACGGTAACGCAAGGCGATACGCTAAAAGTCCAACCTTTCCCAAAATCTCAAACGGACCAATAAACCTCGGAGCCAACTTGCCTTTCTTCCCAAACCTACGAATACCCACCTTTGGAGATACCTTCAAAAACACCCAATCACCGGTCTGAAAACTAAGATCACGCCTTCGGTTATCTGCGTAGCTCTTATGTCGACTCTGGGCTGTCTTCAATCTATCCCGGATAACTTTAACTTTCTCAACCGAATCCTGAAGCAAATCAATACCCACGATCTTCGCTTCACCAACCTCATCCCAACAAATTGGTGATCGACATTTCCTTCCATACAAAGCCTCATACGGTGCCATCTCGATACTAGCCTGATAACTGTTGTTGTAAGAGAACTCCACTAACGGTAGGTGCGAATCCCAAGAATCGGAGAAGTCTATCGAACACGCTCGCAACATATCCTCAAGAATCTGAATAGTCCTCTCGGATTGACCGTCGGTCTGAGGATGAAAAGCCGTACTGAATCGCAAATCTGTACCCAAAGCTTCCTGAAACGCCTTCCAGAATCTAGAAGTGAACCTCGGGTCTCGATCTGACACAATACTAACCGGAACTCCATGCAATCTAACAATCTCATCAATATAAAGGGTCGCAAGCTTCTCCATCGAATATCTGATATCAATAGGCAAGAAATGGGCACTCTTGGTCAATCTATCCACTATTACCCAAACACTATCATACTTCCTACGGGTACGAGGCAGTCCCGTAACGAAATCCATAGTCACATGCTCCCATTTCCACTCGGGAATCTCTAACGGCTGAAGTAATCCCGCGGGTCTCTGATGCTCGGCTTTGACCTGTTGACACGTTAAACACTTGGATACATACTCGGCTATTTCCCTTTTCATATTAATCCACCAAAATTGTTGCTTCAAATCCTGATACATCTTCGTACTACCCGGATGAATAGTATACCTCGATTTGTGGCCCTCATCAAGAACTCTCTGTTTAATTCCATCAACATCCGGAACACACAAACAACCACGGAAAGTCAACACTCCAATCGGGCTAATAGAAAAATCCTCAAAATTCTTTTCCTTCAATTTACCCATTATTTTCACCAACTCGGGATCCTCTTTTTGAGCTTCCTTTATCCTCTGAATTAGGGTCGGAGTTACCCTAATATTCGCAAAAATAGCCCCATGTCTCGATTTACGAGGAGACCAATCTCGAACATCCTCAAGCATTTTCCATTCACGAACCATCATCGAAGCCACATAAGATTTTCTACTAATCGCATCGGCTACCACATTCGCCTTTCCCGGATGATAAGAAATCGTGCAATCATAATCCTTCAACAATTCCATCCATCGGCGCTGTCGGTTGTTCAACTCTTTCTGGGAGAAAAGGTATTTCAAACTCTTGTTATCGGTAAAGATCTCAAACTTCGCTCCGTAAAGATAGTGCTTCCATTTGTGCAACGCAAATACAATAGCCGCTAACTCCATATCATGAGTCGGGTAATTCTGTTCACTAGGGGTCAACTTTCTCAAAGCATACGCAATTACTTTCCCATTCTGCATCAACACACAACCCAAACCCTCTTTCGAAGCATCACTGTAAATCACTAGGCCATCGCTCCCATTAGGCAAAGTCAAGATCGGTGCTGTAGTCAACCTCTTCTTCAATTCCTCGAAACTCTTGTCACATTTCTCGGTCCACACAAACGGAACATTTTTCCGGGTCAACTGAGTCATCGGAGTAGCAATCCTCGAAAACCCCTCAATAAATCTTCTGTAATACCCGGCTAAACCAAGAAAGCTACGAATCTCGGTCACTGACTCGGGTTTCTTCCAATCCACTATAGCTTCAATCTTTGAAGGATCCACCGAAATCCCGTCTTTAGAAATCACATGGCCCAGAAATGACACCTTCTCGAGCCAAAATTCGCATTTACTAAACTTCGCAAATAATTTCTCCCTCGCAAGAACGGATAAAACTGTCCTCAAATGCTGCTCGTGCTCATCTCGAGATTTCGAATAAACAAGAATGTCGTCGATGAAAACCACCACGAACGAATCAAGATAAGGATGGAAAATCCGGTTCATCAAATCCATAAACACGGCCGGCGCATTAGTCAACCCAAACGGCATAACCAAGAACTCATAATGACCATAACGAGTGCGAAAAGCAGTCTTCGGAATATCCTCCGATCGAACCTTCAACTGATGGTACCCACTCCTCAAATCAAGTTTAGAGAAAACCACGGACCCTTGAAGCTGATCAAACAAATCATCGATGTGAGGTAGAGGATACTTATTCTTCACCGTGACCTGATTCAACTTCCGGTAATCTATGCACAATCTCAAGGAACCGTCTTTCTTCCGCACAAACAAAACCGGTGCTCCCCACGGGGAAACACTAGGGCGGATAAACCCTCGATCAAGCAACTCTTGCAACTGAACCTTTAATTCCTTCAACTCTGCGGGAGCTAACCTATAAGGTGCTTTCGAAATCGGAGCCGTACCCGGCAAAAGATCTATACAAAACTCAATCTCACGATCGGGAGGCATAACATACTCGGTAGAGAAAACATCGGGAAATTCCCGGACTACCCGAATACTATCAAAACTAGGGGATTCTTTCCTAGTATCAAGAACACTAGCCAAATACCCTTCACAACCACTATGCAATAATTTTCTCGCTTTCAAATAAGAAATTAAGCGAACCTTTCTACTCAGAGGACTAGCCTCAAACACAAATTTAGGCACATCGGGAATAGAAAAAGTAACAGTTTTCTTACGGCAATCAACGGAAGCATGAAACTTGGCAACCAATCCATACCCAAAATGACATCTAAGTCTTGGATAGGAAGAACTACCAAATCCGCACAAAGGACTCAACCACAAATAACCACATCACAAGCACGAAAGACTCGATCAGCAATCAAGCATTCTCCTATAAGGGTCGACACCTCTAGCACGTATGGTAAAGACTCGAATGCAGCATTTAATAGAGAAGCAAATTGCACAGAAATGTATGAATGAGATGATCCTGGATCTACTAACGCTCGTGCGCTCACATTAGATATAGAAATAATACCTCCAATAACTGTAGGATCATCTGTGGCTTGTTGTTGATTCATTGCAAACACTTTCCCTTGGACTTTGGGCTTTCCCGCAGCGTCCCTTTTCTGACCCTGAGGAGCCCCAGCTCCTACCCCCGATGGTTGAATTCTATTCCTCGGACAATCCCTTGCAAAATGACCCATTTGACCACAATTGGTGCACCTTCCTTGCTTCTTCCAACAACGGTCTTCAGAATGACCTTCCTTTTGACAATACGAACAAAGCCTCCTAATTTGGCTCCCTTGGTTCCCGGAAGCGGTACCCGGGTTCCTTGGGATCGGGTGCCCTCGGGACTGAGATTGTCCCCCAAAGTTACCTCGGTTCTCACCAAATAGTCGCAATACCGGGCTAATTCTATGAACTTAGCCGAGTATTGTGCTATAGACAACACACCTTGCTCCAGGTTGAGTAGCTCGATCTCCTTTCGGTTCTGATCAACAACCGGAATGAAATGCTCCTTGAATTTGCGCACAAACAACTCCCATGCATACACCGTGCGAGTATCATCCCAAGTAGCTTTAATACCTTTCCACCAATGCTCGGCGGCTCCCACAAGCTTGTAAGCCGCAAACCGGACCTTGTCCTCATCCGAACACCCAAATACATCATAAATCTTCTCCATCGACTCAATCCACAATTCAGCTTTCCTTACATCGGGCTCCCCATTGAATTCAACCGGTTTCAACTTCAGAAATTGCTCCAATCCATAACGGGGTGGTGCTTGCTCTACCCTCGGACCTTGATCATGTATGGCCTTCATGGCCGCCTTGAACATGCCTTGGAACATGGCACGTGCTTCTTCTCTTGTATCATTCTGATTCTGTGCCCCACTAGTACCTCCTCTGTTTCTTCTTCCAGACATTGAGAACAATTACCTGCATAAAACATCAACCGTTAATCACTCCGCACTCTACTACCCACCTAGGTCATACTAATCCACCTAGACTTATACTTAGAGATAATTCCATAGCTCTGATACCAACTGTCGCGACCCCGGACCCCGCGGGCCCCGGGACCGTGATCTGGACGTCGACTCTAAAACCAAAACTCAGAAATACTGAAGTTAAAAATTCCATTTAATACCAAAAGGTAATGATCCAAAGTTTTACAAAACCATGTTTGATAAAAAACCAATTACAGCTATCATAAACTTCCACAAGTTTATGCACAACAAAAATACAAATCTTAGTGACGTCATTGATTGGTACAACTATCCCAAAATGGATACACATTTACATAATGTAAACCAACCTATAATAACCTTCCCCAAAAGAATGGATCCACACTCGACGTCCTCTTTCTCGTGATCAGCGAGACTAATCCTTAGCACCTGGGGGGGGGTTAAGGAAAAACAAAGATAAAAGAAAAGGGGTGAGATAAATCTCAATAAGTTACTAATGCAACTACATGACATGCTATGATGCAATATACTATAAACAATAATAAATATCACATAGCACATAGCATTTATCACATAACAGATGGCAGCGGAAATAAACACATAACAAAGGATATAGCCAAGGTTTTCCAAACCGGAACATCCAAATAAAGGATCGCTGCGCAGCTTCAATAATCAACCAATCATCATCTTCATAATAGCATGAAAGCCGAAGAGAAAACCCCGGTACCGGAACCAATAACAAAATAATGTGCCACAAAGGGCGGGAGCCATGCCACAAAGTCATGCTCCAAACGTCTCAACCAAGGCCAATCTAGAAGAGGAAAATAAGGGCAAAACAATGGTCGACACCATAATGGACTTGGCCGGTGCCATCACAATATCTCACATCGCCCGACACAACCACAAATACCAGCTGGACTTTCAAATAACTGCTAAGTAATAAAATACTAGCACGATAAACAACAAAGGATTCCAAAGTAGGGAATCATACCAAATAACCACCAAGAAGATGAAATGAACCAACCATACACCATAAAAGTGCTCCAAAATCCCAATTAACAATTAATGAATTTCAAACACAAACTTGATCACAATGGACCCAATTCTATCACTAAAGTGTACTAAAATATTCACTAAGGTCAACTAGAAGGACATCCTAGACTTGGACCAAAACGCGTCCTTCATTCACCCAAATTTAACAAATGAGAACTTTCAGGGGTTCTGGGCGGCCGCCCAAAAGGGACTGTGCGGTCGCCCAAAATGCCTCAAAACAGGAACAAAAGCTTTCAGAAAGATGCGCGGTCGCCCATCTATTTTTGTGCGGCCGCCCAATGATCTGAATTTCCAGAAATCGGGAAGAACAACATGGGTTCTTCCATTTTCAAACCCAAAACACATTCAACCAAAATCCAACCTTCCAACTCATATACTAATGTACCAAAACAACTTATAAGTCTAAAAAGACTCCTTTAACAACATTTAATCAACCAATATCAAGAATCAAACCCAACATTCATAAATCACCATTTTTGATCAAAATCCAAAATAAATTCCAAACAAATTCAAAACCCAACCAAACTTCAAATATAACACATCAAACATTATCTAAGCATGATATGAACAATTTAGCATCAAAATGGGGGAAAAGTAACTTACTTGAATTTTCTCAAAGTTGATGGATTTCGATTCTTTTTGACTCTACGCGATCCTAGCGACGATCTAAACACGTTTCATGTTTTAAGAAATGAGAGAAGATGAGAGGAAGAGGAAGGAAATTAAGAGAGAAGAACAAGAAATGTTTACCTTTCACAAATGGAGAGAGAGAGAGTTTCCAGGGAGAGGAGAATGGGAGGTGGAGTGAGAGAATGGTGAGGGAGGTGAGGGGAGTAGGGAGGGAGTATGAAAAATGTTTAAAAGATTTACACTTAGGCCCCCTCTCTCACACTACACACAAACTACACTCCCAACTAACAATTAAGACCCAACATTTCTATACTAACACAAATGACCCAAATAAAATGCTAGGCATAATTATTATAACACATAAATATTTAAATAAATAATAATTTAAATAAATAAATAAATAAGCAAATAATTAAATAATAATCATTTAATTACTAATAAAATAGAGCCTATATTTCGGGTCGTGACATCATCCCATGATCATTTAGCCATTATACTAGTGCTTAACAAGTACCAGGTACGGAGATTATTATAAGTAATCATGAACAACAATAATAATCATAACATCTCTTTATTAATATGAAAAAGATGATTACAAACAACGTTTAAATAAACGTGCCTAGGGCACCAACACCAACAGCTCTAACTTTTTCCTAGGTTGTTTTGAAGAGTTCAACCTAGCGAGCTTTCTTTTTTCTTTTTTTTTTAACCCCCTTTTGAAACATTGCTTGATATTTCTCCATGGTTGTTGCTCCATATTGCTTTGGCACTTGATATCTTAGATTTGTCGTCGATGTTGTCGCCTTCGTCACGATGTTTAGCCCCTAGGCGTTCAAGTGATGGCCTTCGTTCTAAAACTTGTTTAGACATCTTTTCATCATTTTGCCAAGAATTAAATTGAACAACTTGGAATGGTGTATGAGGACAAGAACGACTTTTATTTGATAATTGACTTAAAATTTAACATGGGACGAGAGAAAACATTAATGCACACTTAAGAGGACAGCTTGACTCTCTCTTTTTTTTAATCCTATTTCTAGGTAGAGAAAGAGAAACGGAGATTGTTGTCGTCATCCTTGTCATAGTAATCCTCCTTGTGGCATGATCTCTTGTTGAAGCCCCATTTCAAAACCAAGCCTCTTCTTTGATGAGTTCTTGCATGTTGTCACTCTCTAACGGTTCCTCTTCACCCACAGTAAATTCACCATTGTCGATCAAATCTTGGATGATGTTTCGGAGAGTGAAGCATTTCTCGGTAGTGTGGCCGCTATGCTTGTGATAGTTGCACCATTCACCAAATGCATGATTCTTTTGTATCATCTTCGGCTTGTACCCTTCCAAAGGCTTAACCTTTCCACTCGTCACCAAAGTTTCAAATGCTTCGGTTTGGGTTACTCCTAGGAGAGGAGTGAAAATTCAGTTTTTGGCGGCACCTTTTTGACTTTTGAGGGGCCTTAAGTTCGGAAACTCTTGTAGATGGGCCTTAAGTTCGGAAACTTCTTCCCCGTGAATCCTTCTCTCGAGATCAAAGCGTGCTTGCCACAAATCGTCTTTTCGGCATCCTCGGAAAGTCTATCCATATGTTCCCCCATGTCTTTTATAATGTTGAGAAGCCTTTCGTTGGATACGAAAAAATATCCACCATTGTTGTTGGAAGCCGTTGGACCTATTGGAAGAACACGGTTGATCTTAGGATGGCTCACAAACACCTTTTGGGTAAAATAATTTAACCCACAAACAAGAAAATGACTCAACCACATAAAGAAAAAAAATCTTTTTTTATTTTATTTATTTACAAAAGTCGGAAGGACATAGTCCTTTTTGGGGTTTCTAGAAAAAATAGTGGAATCGTTACACTAGTATATAGACCTTCTCGCGGTCCCATATACTCATCGGATTCCACCACGCTTGTGATACCTATATGTGACGGGATTAAATTAAATTAATGTCATAAAGCATACATGCGGGGATGGAGTTTTATTTCGTCCATAATAACCACTTGGGGACGGAGTTTTATTTCGTCCATAACAACCACTTGTTTCTTTTGGAAACGGCATGTATGATTTGATGACATTAGTTTAGGAAAATCTCGACACATGAAAAACCGACTTAGTCACGGAGTGTTAGACCCTAACTAGAATTGTGTTGGCTTGTGCTCGGCTAAAGAGAGGCTTAAAGGTCACCCTCGACATGTAGTAATGAACTACGCCACGGGCTGAGGTTTACCGCTTCGAGAGAGTCAAGGTCGGGTGGAGCTTGAAACTCTCTAGGACGGGCCTCGACGGGTTTGGGGTTATGAACTTGTGCGACTCAATAGTGAACAATTGATAAGAATTTATGTACGTAGTGTGAGGTCCAACAAGTGACAAAATATTATTTTTTTTTCAAAGAAATAAAAAGCAAATAAACACAATTTTACAACTTTCGAATCACCCGTGTAACCGATAAAATAAACATAAAATAAAAATAGTTATGTGCAGGCCCGGTGCCTAGACACTGTAACTATGTCCATTCTGTTAACTGTTTTTGTTCTGGAAAATGGCCCAGACGCGCGCGCATTGGAATGCCTATGCGGGAGGCGCGCGCGTTAGACAAAGAGGGGCAGGGGAGCCCGATTTTGGGTGAAAACTTGCATGTCAGTGGGTTCAAAGGATTGCCTTGCCCCTAAATAAGAAAACTTTCCCCTGCAAAATGTGCTAGCATAGAAACATGGAATGGAAGGACAAGAAGGAAGGCAGACGATTCTGGTGATTGGGGTCGGACGCGCGCGCTTTAGGCCAAGAAGGCCAGAGTCGCGCACTTCCCACCCTTTTCACCAGAATGCCCAGAAAACAGAATAAAAGAACACCTAAATAAAAAACGCAAGTTTAACCCTCTAAGCTATTCTCCAATGAAGTCACCACTGTAGATACCCCGGGAGAGCCCACTCGCTTGGCTAGAGCGATGGAAGGATCCTAGGATGTCTAACTGATTTTATATTGTAGAGTCGCCACCTATGTTATTAAGAGAACATAAGAAAAACCTAAAGAATAGCCTATTTTATGTTACGAAACCAAAGATTCGGGAGAGAAGGGTTCGGGGGTTAGGTGACGGAGTGGGAAGTACTTAAACACCCACTCCTCCCCGCTTACGCGGGTCTTGCTACTAAAGGTGTTCTAATGTAAAAAGTCCTTCAATTATTGATATTAGGGAAAACTCTGTTTTGGTCCCTTGTACTTTAGGTGTAAAATGACACCATTGTTTGTAGTACGATTGTAAAATTGAAACAAAATTGGGTATAAAATATCGAATTTGGTTTAAAATGACACCATTGTTTGTAGTACGATGGTAAAAATGAAAAAAAATAAAGTTGATGGTAAAAGTGAAACACGACCCAAAAAACGATGAACAAAAACAGAGTTCTCCCTTGATATTAAAATATGCTAACAATTATATTAAAGGGGAATTGCAAAGGGAAATAAAAGAGAATTTTTTTTATTGATTTTATGCTAAAGATTGCATTAAGAGAAGAAGAGTGAATTAAACTAGAGTTTAGAATGTAGGGAGATAACCTTTAACCAACTTTAATGTAATAAAGTGATCTTTAGGTCATGTCCTATTTGATGGGGATTGCATACATTAAGAAGACATGTAAAATAGAAGAAGAAAGATGAAGTTGTACCTTAAGAAAGAAGACTTTAAACTTGGTGGGAAAATGTTGTTTGTTGTAGAAAAATTGTTATGGAACAACTTGTGGAGAGTTTTGTTGCTAGAAATCTTGTAGGAAGAATTCTTGGGAGAATTGTGTATAGTGTAAGTGTTGAGAGAATTTGAGGTCCAAAAGTTCAAGTCCTTTTCTAAGGTAAAATGAGAGGGGTTCTATAGGTGAAAAAGAGAGGAAAAGATGGCTTTGCAACCAATAATAAAATAAAGAAAAATAAATAATAAAGAGAAAATCAAATAATAAATAAAAGAATTTTTTTTAAGAAATGGCTAGAATAATGGGATTGGAGGTTACAAAACTAGGGGTGATGAACTTGGAGGTAAAAAGGAATGTTTGTGATAAAGGAAAATGAGGGAAAAAGCTGCAATCCGTAACTGCCATTGTGGGAAGCACGCGGGTCCAGCCTTTTGGACTAAACGCGCGTGCGGCACATAGCTATTACGGGAGGCGCCCACTTCTAAAAATGACAGAATGACAGAAAGGCCCTAAAAGTTAATTATGTTATGCAGTTTAGTCCAAAACTAACAGAATCAGTTGGGAACTTAACCGAAGTAATAGAATTTAACAAAAATAAGTTAAATAAAAATACTATGTATGCAATCGGGTGAGAGGTCCAAGGCGAGGTGTCTACAATATGCTGGCAAAAAAAATTTAATATGAAGTCCGCAACTTTTTTTTTGTTAAGATTACTATATAATGCGGGATGAGAATCCTGTAAGATGTAATAGTGTTGTATGATATGGAAAGTTTGGGTTCAAATTGAGTGTTATGGAATACTGCGGGATGACTCTCCGCGATGAGCAATAATGCAGCGTAAACTCCACCAAAGTAGTTATGCATACTCAATGATATGTTTAAGCAAGTATGAACGAAGTTAGACCCGTATGATTGTGTTTGCGGGTTGCAACTCTGCATTGAGTAATAGTGCGGAACGATTCAGTAGATAGTATAATAGTAGTGGAGGGCAATTTGCTTGACTTGTTTGATAAACGGAAGGCTTGTAATATTAAGTCTCGTGCATGCTAGAGTTGACATGGACGTTGTTATCATGATATAAAGTTTGAATTTGAACATGTAGCTCAAAGATATAACTAATGTGGACTCTGATGCCGATGCACTTTGATAAAGTTTAGGCATAAAGCTCAAATCATAGAAGTTAGTGCAGGCTAAGCAGCCGCGGTACTAAGATAAAGATAAGGCAAAGAGCCTAAACCATTGTGGTTAATGCAGACAAAAACGGCACGCCACTTAGCTAAAGTGGGTCATGGACCCAAGATTAGAAAACTTGTGAAACTGCGGAAAGACAATGCTCAATCTCAAAATTTGGTGAATGTGAGCCTTTGTGATGGCTTGGATGCTTTTAGACCAGATAAAGTTATACTTGTTGGGCGTGAGATTGATGGGGAATATGTAAGTCGCGACATCAAGTCTAGAACTGATTTTTATCTTATTGGGCAGGACTAGATCGAGTCGGAAGCTAGTGCGGGTTAAAAGGTCACAACACTAGGTTGTACCTGGGGCATAGAGAAAACAACATGGGAAATTCCAAAATGAGTGCGGACCTTGTCGGTCGCAATAGTAAACTTGGGTGCGTAATTATTGTTTTAAGCGCTGACTATGCTCGTTACGACACTAAACAAGTAGCATAATTGTGGAATATGTAAGTCACAAAGTGAGTGTGGACTTGTCGTACTGTATTAGTCTTTTTAGTGCGGATACTAATTCGCAGCGTTTAGATAGTTGACAGAAAATCTCAAAGTGAGTGCGGAACCCGATTGTCCGGGGAGTACATGTGATCATCCCGCATTAGTTCCCACTTGCAGTAAAGTTATAGAGCCACATCCCTACAAATTTACAGGAATAGAACAAGCATAATGAGTAGATGAGGTCATCCCCTACTAGTCTCCCATCTATTTTGCGGGAATGATAAGCAGGTGGATGCGGATGTACAGGATGAACTCGTGGAACGAGCAAGTGAAGTCGTCCCATATTAGTCCCTCAATATTATTGAAGTTTATATTCTTCCCTTTAATTTTGCGGGAATGATAAGCATGGTGGTGGTATGATCTTGAGGAACAAGCAAATGAAGTCATCCCATATTAGTCCCCCACTATTGTTGAAGTTTGTATTCTTCCTGTTGATTTTGCGGGAAAGATTAGCATGGTGTAGGTGTGGGATGATCTCTCGGAATGAGCAAATGAAGTCATCCCATATTAGTCCCCCACTATTGTTAATGTTGCGGATGTTTCCCATTAATTTTGCGGAACAATCTCACATTGATATATAGCTGCGTGAATTCTTATGTTAGTCCAAATGCGGAATTAATTAAGTTCGCAAATTGTAAGGTGGGTTGATTGAGTCCGCAAATTAAGAATATGGATTAAGCTGATCACAGCGTTGCTATGGAACCTGAGCATACTGCCAAGAATGAAAAGCATGTCGGGGGTATGGATGACAATTGAATAATCGTGTATTAAATAAGTCACGTTACCATCATAAGTGTGGATATAGATGATCGCGACAATAAACTAGTAACGAATTAAGTCACGTTTTGTTGTGAGTGCGGATTTGGATGATCGCGACACGAAGTTAGAGTTGCTGCATGGATCCCAATTTGTATAGCAGTTTCTTATTGATTACAGCGAAAAGTAAAAGTATGATGGATGAACATGTTGAGCTAGTAAATGAAACTATCCCATATTAGTTCCCCGCATTCGTAAGTACGGATGTCTCACTAATTTTTAGAAAGATGTTTGGGACGTTTGTGCGCTTTTAAAATTGTGCATTTATTTACTTTTTAACTTGTGAATTTCTTTGCATCTTTGATGTAAAATTTATGCGCTTACGATTTACACATTTTTAATGTGTAACTTTTACACTTGTGCAATTTATGTACTTTTGCGATTCACGCGTGTTTGAGATCTATTATGAGGCGTCTCGACCTTAAAATGATTTTTGAGATCAGTTGTAAGGTGACTCGACCTTAAAATGGTTTTTGAGATCTATTATGAGGCGTCTCAACCTTAAAATGGTTTTGGAGATCTATTACGAGACGTCTCGACCTTAAAATGGTTTTTTGATATCTATTATGAGGCGTCTCAACCTTAAAATGATTTTTTTGAGATCTATTATGTGGCATCTCAACCTTAAAATGGTTTTTGTGAGATCTATTATGAGGCATCTCGACCTTAAAATGTTTTTTTGAGATCTATTATGAGGCTTCTCAACCTTAAAATGGTTTTTGTGAAATCTATTATGAGGCGTCTCGACCTTAAAATGGTTTTTGTGAGATCTATTATGAGACGTCTCGGCCTTACAGTGATGGGATCATCGTGTGCACTGACGGCTACACTAATGTATCCACAAATAGTGGGATTGTTGCGTGCACTGATGGCTCCACAAACATATCCGCAAATAGTGGGATCGTCGTGTGCGCTAATGGCTACGCATAAGTATCCGTGAATGGTGGGATCGTTACGTTCACTGATGGCTCCACAAACGTATCCGTGAATGATGGGATCGTTGCGCGCACTGATGGCTCCTCAAACGTATCCGCAAGTAATGGGATCGTTGCATGCACTGATGGCTCCACAAACCTATCCGCAAATAAATGTGACTCAATTTGGTCACAACATTGTTGATGGTCATGTAAACATGCTTGTAGTCATAGATGAATCACCGGAGCAGAGACGCATCCGTGGGAGTGAGATGTACCCGCGGGAGAGATAGATGAATCCGCGGAGCAGAGACGCATCCGCGGGAGAGAAAGGTGCATCCGCGGGACTGAGATATACCCGTGGGAGAGATAGATGAATCCGCGGAGCAGAGATGCATCTGCGGGAGAGAAAGGTGCATCCGCAGGACTGAGATGTACCCGCGGGAGATATAGATGAATCCCGGAGTAGAGATCCATCCGCGGGAGAGAAAGGGACAGCGTTCGCGGGAATGACCGGACGCTGGAAAAAGGCGACACGTGCGAGACACGTGTGCGCTACATATGCGGAACATGTGGATCCTACAAATCGAAACCAGTTTATTATGGGGATAAAATCACCAAGAGACTGTCCTACAGCATGATTCGTCTCATGAACCATCTCTCGAAACTTCCTAGCTTCATCTGTAATTTCCACATCATTCCCATAGTACCTCTTTCCACCAATCATCCTCATTAAGGCATTGTACATGAGCTCGAAGAAGGCAGACCTTAGATCCACCGGTTGACCAGAGCTCATCATGAGGTTCTTGATTAATGTCCCAACCTCATTTACCCGAACATGAGAGAGAGTTTGTAAGCGGTGGGATGATAGGAGCTTGAGGGAGGAAATGTGATGCAGGTCGAAAATATGATTATATCAAATATTATAATTATATTGGTATTTTATTATTAGTTAGGGTTTAATTAGTATTTTTATTATTATTTTCGTCATTAATTTTAGTAGGTTAATTTTAGAGGATTATAGGATAGATTTTGAGTCAATTTACTTGTTTTTAAGTCCTATTAGGTTACCATATAGGTTAGGATTAATTCTAGAAGGTTTTAGATTGTTTTTCAAGTTTTATGGTCACTACAAAATAGGCCTAAAGTTGTAATCCGATAATTAGACTTCTTTTATTAAAATTTGATTGCTTTGCAATTTTGGGGTTTTTACCTTGTAGCCTTATTGGCTTGTTGAAGATTTCTTTGAAATTCTTCTGTTTTGTTTCAAGAATTCCATTGTGGTTTTCTTAGGGGTTGATTTCCGCCGCAATTCTACGACGATTGTTTAAAGTCGTCATAGACTTTACTCTTCTTGTAGTATCACGCTACATCAGTTGGTATCAGACAAGGTACGATCCTTGGAAGATTCATCGATGGCTCAACGGGGACAACACAGACAACCCTGCATGAATCTAGGGGTATTTGAAGAAATATCGGTTCGAGGAAAAATATGCCTGAGACAGGGAGTGCAAAGCAAGATATTGGACTGAGAGTCAATATTGGCGTGAAATAGCAGACTTTATACATATCCAGTGTCGATCATTAGAAAGAGAACTAGCTTTTATGGAATGCAACGTTCACCAAGATTTGCGACTTAGTGGTGAAGTCCAAAGGCAACGAGCGGCGATTCGCATAGAACCTGTACAACATGTGGACAACCTAGTCCATCGTGTTCCGCTGGCCGGAGGCACCGATTTTGACTCAATTGGGAAAAACCATAGTGTTGGACCCATTGATCAGAATCCAAGGGTTAGTGTTGATGTGAATTTCAAAGGAGAAAAGGTTAGTAATAATTTTTTTACGAGGGTGGAGAGATTGCTCCAGAACCGAAATCAGATGAGCCACTTTTTGAAGTGGTGGTGGAAAAAGAATGTGTGAACGAGTCCTTAGACACGACGTCAGAGGAGCTACTTTCTGTTGAAGTAGTCGTGCCGGATGACTGTGTGGATTGGTGCTCGGAACTTGATGTAGCACGGGATTCGCTCCTCAAGGCCCAGCAACGGTTCGCCCGACACCAAGTCAAGACACGCCCGAACCAGGTGGTGTGGTTCGCCCGAATCCAACCAAAGACCCGCCCGAACCAGGAGGGATTCGGCTGAATCAAGTCCAACGCTCGGCCGAATCAAGTCCAACGCTCGGCCGAACCTAATGATGTCTTGCCAGAAATTTTTAAAGCTGTTGATGAAAGATTGTCATATTTTCTACCTTGTGCAGAAGTGGCAGATTTATTGCAGCTCGGGAAAGAACGTGTTTATTCCAAATATCTCTTCAAATGGAGTGGAAGACTTCAAGTTTCAAGAACGAACTCGAAGACGAGTTCTTTTGAAGTGGTGGTGAATGATGCAGGACGAAAATATGATTATATCAAATATTATAATTATATTGGTATTTTATTATTAGTTAGGGTTTAATTAGTATTTTTTATTATTATTTTCGTCATTAATTTTAGTAGGTTAATTTTAGAGGATTCTAGGATAGATTTTGAGTCAATTGACTTGTTTTTAAGTCCTATTAGGTTACCATATAGGTTAGGATTAATTCTAGAAGGTTTTAGATTGTTTTTCATGTTTTATGGGCACTATAAAATATTAGACTTCTTTTATTAAAATTTGATTGCTTTACAATTTTGGGGTTTTTACCTTGTAGCCTTATTGGCTTGTTGAAGATTTCTTTGAAATTCTTCTGTTTTGTTTCAAGAATTTCATTGTGGTTTTCTTAGGGGTTGATTTCCGCTGCGATTCTACGACGATTGTTTAAAGTCGTCATAGAGTTTACTCTTCTTGTAGCATCACGCTACATCAAAATGCGACGGAGGTTCCGCCAGTGATCCCCATATGGGGCCTACGCAAGGCTGGTGTAGTTGGAGCCAAAGATTCTACCAGTAAGAAAATGAGGGCGGTTGGCAAAGATAACATCGCTCTTGGTGAAGCATTCTTCGCCACTGTTTTGGTCAAATTTCTCAATTTAACTTTAAATAAGATAATTGGGCACAATGGAATGTAATCGTTAAGGAATCAAAAAAAACAAATGAACACAAGAATTTTAACGAGGAAAGCCCTTGAACAAGTGTTCGCCGGCACAAAACCTCGGGGAAGAAACTTCGTTAGTATTGAATATGAGATCCGAAGAATACACAGTAAATGCAAAAGTTGAAGTACTGCGTGAGTGTGTGTTTACAAGTGTGTTATCACTCTACTTATACTATGAATTAAGCTGAAGAGTGGAGGATTGAGTGCCCATAATTTTCGGCCTGGATGCCCATGATTCTCGGCCTGGTGGTTATTCTTCTTATCACTTCGGTTTTGTGATAGGCTTGACTTGGTCTCTTTGGAGTAAATCGTGGTATATTATTGTTTTCCCGTTGATAAGTGTTGGCCCTGAAAAATAGGATTAACAATAATACATAAAATGCGTGTAATTAACTGATACCTTAACGGGCAGCAACCTCTAGACTCAAGGTATTCTGACATGTTGATCACGATCAAGATGCTAAAATTTCCACCCCGAACAATTGCCCCTGATTTTTTGAAAATATGAAGAAGGTAATTTTAAGTTTTTGGAAAATCATCTCCTTAGATTACGAGTAGTGGGGGACTCTTCAGCGGTTGAGATAGGCGGTTTTTAGAGCAGTTGAGTGTATATAGGAGTCTAGTTTTGAGGGACTCTTGTCAAAAATAAATATCCATCATAGACTTCATTTACTTCATCAGTGCCAGAGGGAGAAAAGATATTGTTCTTTAGTTTTCCGGTGAGTTCCAAAAGAACCCCTAAAACTTCTCCCTTTTTCCGGCAAAAATCTCCATGGCCGCCGCACTACCACAAGGTTTTCTCTGTCTACAGTTAATAGAAAGCCATGAAACCGAAAAATGCATCTTGGAGGCTGCGCAAATCGAAGCCCTAAAACCCAAATTCCCCAACACTGCCTTGTTCATGGCCCCAAATCCAGATTTGGCCGCCGATTGTGTCTCTACTGAATGGATTGCCTTTCCTGAATATTGTTGGTAGTGGTGCCCTAGGCACGTTTAATAAACGTTGTAATTGTTATCATTTATTTTGTCGCGACCCCGGACCCCGCGGGCCCCGGGACCGCGAGCTGGACGTCGACTCTAAAACCAAAACTATGAAATACCGAAGTTAAAAATTCCATTTAATACCAAAAGGTGATAATCCAAAGTTTTACAAAACCAAGATTGACAAAAACCAATTACAACTATCATAAACTTCCACAAGCTTATGCTCAACAAAATACAAAATATACACAAATCCTAATGACGTCAATGTTTGGTACAAATACCCCAAAATGGTTACACATTTACATAATGTAAACCAACCTATATCAACTTTCCCCAAAAGAATGTTTCCACACTCGACGTCCTCTTTCTCGTGATCAGTGAGACTATTCCTTAGCACCTGGGGGGGTTAAGGAAAAACAAAGATAAAAGAAAAGGGGGTGAGATAAATCTCAATAAGTTACTAATGCAACTACATGACATGCTATGATGCAATAAGCAATAAGCAATAATAAATATCACATAGCACATAGCATTTATCACATAACAGATGGCAGCGGAAATAAACACATAACAAAGGATATAGCCAAGGTTTTCCAAACCGGAACATCCAAATAAAGGATCGCTGCGCAGCTTCAATAATCAACCAATCATCATCTTCATAATAGCATAAAAGCCGAAGAGAAAACCCCGGTACCGGAACCAATAACAAAATAATGTGCCACAAAGGGCGGAAGCCATGCCACAAAGTCATGCTCCAAACGTCTCAACCAAGGCCAATCTGGAAGAGGAAAATAAGGGCAAAACAATGGTCGACACCATAATGGACTTGGCCGGTGACATCACAATATCTCACATCGGCCGACACAACCACAAATACCAGCTGGACTTTCAAATAACTGCTAAGTAATAAAATACTAGCGCGATAAACAGCAAAGGATTCCAAAGTAGGGAATCATACCAAATAACCACCAAGAAGATGAAATGAACCAACCATACACCATAAAAGTGCTCCAAAATTCCAATTAACAATTAATGAATTTCAAACACAAACTTGATCACAATGGACCCAATTCTATCACTAAAGTGTACTACAATATTCACTAAGGTCAACTAGAAGGACATCCTAGACTTGGACCAAAACGCGTCCTTCATTCACCCAAATTTAACAAATGAGAACTTTCAGGGGTTCTGGACGGCCGCCCAAAAGGGACTGTGCGGTCGCCCAAAATGCCTCCAAAACAGGAACAAAAGCTTTCAGAAAGATGCGCGGTCGCCCATCTATTTTTGTACGGCCGCCCAATGATCTGAATTGCCAGAAATCGGGAAGAACAACATGGGTTCTTCCATTTTCAAACCCAAAACACATTCAACCAAAATCCAACCTTCCAACTCATATACTAATGTACCAAAACAACTTATAAGTCTAAAAAGACTCCTTTAACAACATCTAATCAACCAATATCAAGAATCAAACCCAACATTCATAATTCACCATTTTTGATCAAAATCCAAAATAAATTCCAAACAAATTCAAAACCCAACCAAACTTCAAATATAACACATCAAACATTATCTAAACATGATATGAACAATTTAGCATCAAAATGGGGGAAAAGTAACTTACTTGAATTTTCTCAAAGTTGATGGATTTCGATTCTTTTTGACTCTACGCGATCCTAGCGACGATCTAAACACGTTTCATTTTTTAAGAAATGAGAGAAGATGAGAGGAAGAGGAAGTAAATGAAGAGAGAAGCAATGAAAGAAAACTTACCCAAATTGTTAGAGAGAGGAAGAGAGTGGCTGGGAGAAGATGGAGTGTAGGGGGAAGAATGAGGTGAGGGAAGGTGTAGGGAGGGAGTAGGGGGTTTATTTTAAAAAAAACTTACACTTAGGCCCCCTCTCTCACACTACACACACACAATACAACACTCCCTACTACCAATTAAGACCCAACAATACTACATTAACCCAAATAACTCGAATAATATGCTAGGCATAATTATTATGACACATAAATATTTAAATAAATATTAATTTAAATAAATAAATAAGCAAATAATTAAATAAAAATCATTTAATTACTAATAAAATAGAGCCTAGATTTCGGGTCGTGACATATTTCATATCAATAAAGAGATGTTTTGATTATTATTGTTGTTCATGTTTACTTATAATAATCTCCGTCCCTAGTACTTGTTAAGCACTAGTATAAAGGCTAAATGATCATGGGATGATCATGTTAGATTTATGGGTACTTGTTTGGAACAAGGTACTGGACATGACCCGCTCTATGAGATTTATGTCATGGTCTATGTCATACATATATCTCATATTAGTTATGTCATTTGAATCCTTAGACATGAAGTTATTATAGTCTTCCACTTGATGAACATTGTGTTTGACATATTCAAACGCTACTTTTAACCGAGTAGTTATAAAGGGTATGATTGGCATAATCGGATTCACGTAGGGAAGAATAATAAGCTAAATGGATTTGTCCCTCCTCGGAGAGATGTCAAGCTTGGGCCTCTCGTAGGAATGATGTTGATGAAATGTTCGGCCGGACTCAAATGAATTGATTGAATCAATGTCATTTGGATTATCAACATATTCGGAATCGAGAAAGTATTGAACAAAACAAGTTGACTCTTTGACCATGACTTGTGTTCAATGATATCGTGGACAAAAGGATTATGACATATTCTAAAGGAATGCGAACTTGTATCTAGTTATACTAATTGGGTAGGTATGACGGTTTGCTAGAACCTAATCATATCTTATGGTTTCATGTTTGAACCCATTGCCAACTTAGTATAATCCTAGAGGGTCACACACAATAGAACGAATCTTTAAAAGGACTACATTGGAATTTTGGAAATTCTGGACTTTCTGGGGAAGTGGGCGACCGCACATAATGGACTGGGCGGCCGCACAATTAGCCCATTTTTGTACCAGTTTTGTTTCAGATAGTTGTGCGACCGCACAGAGGCTTTTGGGCGGCCGCACAGTACTATCGGGTGGCAGATTCCTAATTTGATTAGGAAACGAATTTTGGACGGATTTTGACACAAGTTTCCTATTTGGAATAGGTCATACTTGTGTATAAAAGACCAAATTCGGCAGCACTCAATGCTAATAATTTTGTGAGTCTCAAAGAGTTTGAGAGAGGGTTTATTTTGTTCCAAGACATTCTTGGTTGAAGAACAAAATAATACACAAAATAAATTCCATATAGTTCTTTTGATTGTGAAAAAGTGTTTCACAATTTGGTCTAGCAACCAAGATCAAAGAAGCTCCTTTGATATTCGTTCGAAGTGTGGATACCGCTAGAGGGTGAAAATCATCATCTTCAAAGTTCGTGTTCAAGCTTTGTGATCGTGATCAAGTCTTCAAACCTCCACCAAAGACCAAGAGAATTTGATAGCCATCAAGGGTTAGTTTATTCCTTTATTCTTATGTTGTATTTGATTTAATCATATGAACGGATCCATGGCTTTGGGTTTCTAAATTTTAAATGCTAAATTCCGCTGCGCATGTTACTTGGAAACCCAACAAATATCCCTTTGAAATAGGTTTGTCATTCCCTTTTTCGCCTTTGATTTCCCACTTCTTTCAAGTCACCAGCCTTGCTTTTACCCAACTTATGCCAGTACGATGGAGAAATCTGGTAACTCTTGACAGGTTGAGTGCTGATCTCAAGTTGAAAGTGGGTTTGGAAGAGCTTGCTTTTTGTTATTTTCTCAGATCTCATGGTCCCCATAGATATGCGTTTAGGGCCAAGACTAAGGTTTATAGTTTGGTAACAGAATCTACTGACCAATACATGGATTGGAAAAGGAGATTTTTCTATGTAAGGAGGGACAGCTTGCAAGGAGTGGATGGCTTCTTTTCGATTTGGAAACAAGATGGTAGGGTCTACTTCTTCAAGTGGTAATTTTCTTTTGATTTTCTCTTTATACTTACTTTATCATACCCCTGTTTTGTAGTTGGTAGGCTTGATGACTTATTCCCAAAACGAGATGACACTTTGAGGAATGTTGAAGCTGTTTTTTTAGAACCTGCTGATAAGAGAAAGTTTGTGCGTCCCGGAGTTTTTGGCAAGGTTGAAAGCGCCAAAGAAGAAGTTGCGCAAACTATGTCATCTGGTAAGACCCTCTTACCTGCAAAGTAGTTATTTGAAAATAGCTCATACTCACAATATATTAATAAAATTGTTTTTGTCACAGCTACTCAGTCTGATAACCCTTTTGGCACGAGCAACCTGTTAGCGAGATTCAAGAAGCCCAAGGTTGAAGAGGTCAAACAAGCTGTTGGCTCGTCAAAGCCCAAGTTGTTTATTGGTGACCCGATTTTGTTTAAGAAGAGGAAGGCAGAGGTTGTGAATGTGGACGACTCTGATTCCATAGTAGCAGGGTTATTGACTAAGGTATGAGTATTTAAATAAAAAGTTTTGAGAGTTCGTAATTATGAAGTGATAATATATCTTGTATTTCGATAGATTCAGGATGCCTCTAGAATGTTGGCCAAAGAAGTTGAGTTATGGAAGATAAAGTTGCTGAGATCAAAGCTGAGAATGGTAAGATTTTAAAGGAAAAAGATGCTGTAATTAAGAGTAGGGAAAATAAGATTAAGGACTTGGAGATGGAGATTGTGGGTTTAAAGGCTGAGCTGGATGATGTTGACAAGAAGAAGATGGAGGAATTACACATGCAGAAGGAATACTATGTTAAAGAAGCTGGGCGCACACTCTTTGAAGCCAGGATCCAGATGATAGAAGAGTATCTTGCTGGCAAGGCAGTCGAATGGAACCTAGAAGAGGAAAGGGATTCTTTGAGAGGAATTGATGGGCCCACATTTGAAGCCGGTGAAGTGAGCTCCAAGCTTCAAGATGTTGATCATGTGGATCAGGCTGAAGAGAAGGCTGACAAGGACCCAGATGTCGAAGGTAAGTAACCCCACTATCTGCAAGTTGTTAGCACTATAAACAATTTCTTTCTCTGTTTTTATGGTCTTTGTTTTAAAATAGAGGGGGTGTCCTCTAAGACAATTAGTATCTTCTTAGGATGTAATGGTGTTTGTTATTTCGGACATGTTTCTAGTTGTAATGCGGTCTACTCATGCTTGGTGATAGCATGGGTTAGGCTTTTCTGGATATTTTATTTTTTAAAATAGCTTGGTTAGTTGAACTATTGGTGCAATGGTTATGTAAATCTTAAAGTGATGCTAAGAGTTGCATCAAAAAGTGTTCTTAGAAAAGTAGCATTTTAGGAAAGAACATTAGTATTGTTCTAACGTTAAAAATTAGAAAGATGTTTAAACTCTTTGTCTTTGGTAACATGTGAATGCTACAACCAATTGTAAACGACTTGAGTTCACAAGTTGTTTAAGTGCAATAAGGAAATCAGTACGTAATAAATAATTACGGTGGCCATCTTCCTACTTAAACAAATGCGAAAAACTTGCGCACGAGCGAAGGTGTATGAACGTTAAACTTATGAAAGATGCATAATCTTTTAACCTTTGAAAGGTGAAAACCTTTACAACTTGAGTGCAAAGTTCTAGGAAAAGATGCATAAAATTCACCATTAAAATACTTACTTGTTTATTTGAACTATTCAAACTTTCATCCAGCATTTTGCGAACAGGTTAACGACCTTCATCCTAAATAACTCAAGTTGTTAACATATTGAACACGTTGACCATGTTTCCCTAAGTCGAAGTTTTGAGTATCCTTGCAAAACAAACATATGTTAGGGGTGGGTGTTAGCTTAGCTAACACCCCTCCGATGCTTAAGTTAGTAAGTGTTCAAAAAAAAAATAAAAAAAAAAAATTGAAAATAATAGAATTGAGATAAAGCTTAATTAAATCATATCTGATTCTTTGGAATTGAATGAACAAGCTACAACTTACATATAATATGCTTTAAGATGGATTGCATTCCAGCTTCTTGGTATTCTGGAACCATCCAAGGTAGAGAGCCAATATGCACCCTTACCAGCTTCTGCATCAACTAGATAGGGACCTTCCCACTTGGCCGCAAGTTTGCCAGCATTCAGCTCCCTTGTGTTTTGGAAAACTTTTATGAGCACCATGTCTCCAACTTGGAATCTTCTAACACGGACATTCTTGTTGTAGGACTTAGCAATTCTCTGCTGATATGCCGCCATCCTGATCTTGGCTAAGTCTCTTAGTTCATCAATAGTATCAAGATCTTCTGCAAGTATAATCTGGTTGTCCTCTGGAGTTATTAAGCCATATCTGGCTGTTGGGATAGAGAATTCAGCCGGAATTACAGCTTCAGTTCCATAGACCAAGGGGAAGGGGGTCTGGCCAGTTGCATTCTTAGGGGTTGTCCTATCTGCCCATAATACAAGCGGCAACTCTTCAGCCCATCTTCCTTTCTTTTGATCAAGATGTTTTTTCACGTTGTTCACGATCAACTTGTTGCTTGATTCTGCTTGACCATTGGCTTGAGGATGTACTGGTGTAGAAGTAATCAACTTGATTCCCCATCTTGTACAGAAGTCTTGCGTCTTCTTGCTAATGAACTGGGAACCATTATCACAAACAATTTCGGACGGAACTCCAAACCTGCTGATGATGTTTCTCTTCAAGAATGAGATCACTTCTTTATCTCTAACTTGAACAAAAGCTTCCGCTTCTATCCATTTTGAGAAGTAATCAGTCATGGCCAACATGAACACTTTGCCCCCTGGTGCCTTGGGAAATATCCCAACAATGTCCATTCCCCACTGCATGAAAGGCCAAGGTGATAATATAGGGTGAAGAGGTTCGGCAGGTTGGTGCAAGATGTTGCTATGTCTCTGACAAGCATCACATTTCTGAGCATAACAGATGGCATCCTGACGCATAGTTGGCCAATAGTATCCAGTTCTCAATGCTTTAGAAGATAGGGACTTGCCCCCAGAATGATTGCCGCATTCGCCTTCATGTAGTTCTCTTAAAAAAAAATCAGCTTGTTGGGGATCTAAGCATCTCATGTACAAACCTGTAAATGACTTACGAAATAGTACATTATCAATTAATACAAATCTTGATACCTTCATCCTGAAAGCTTTCGTATTTTTGACATCTTGTGACACTGTTCCCTCCTACAAATATGTTATTATGGGCAGTGTCCAAGATGTCTCTTTTGTTGAGGGGCTAACCGATGCATCTGGTTGATCATCAACTTGGTTCGTCTCAGTCTGGTCAATCGCAGGATGTAGGATGTGAATTCTAGGTATGGCATTATTCAACATGCTTCTGCAACTTGATCCCAAATTGGCTAGTGCGTCAGCCTCAGCATTCTCATCCCTTGGAATTTGTTGGAAAGTAAATTCTGCAAATTGTTCAGCCAAGGACTTAACATGTTGTAGATAAGTCAACATCCTACTATGCTTCGCTGTATAAGACCCATTGAAATGGTTAACCAACAACAAGGAATCACTATAAACATTGAGATATTTAACATTTAAACTTAAAGCAGTAACCAAACCCATGATTAGGGCTTCATATTCATACTCATTATTTGTAGCCTGGAACTCACAAGCTACAGCTTGAGGGATCAACTCCCCATGAGGGGATATCAAGACAATGCCCAAGCCTGTGCCTCTTGCATTTGATGCTCCATCTGTATAAAGCGTCCAAAATCTAGGAGAGTCTGAACCTTCAAGTTGTTGGACTTCGAGTTCAACTTCAGGTTGAAGGTCAGGGCTGAAGTCTGCCACGAAGTCGGCCAAGGCTTGTGACTTGATTGCAGTCCTTGCCTCAAAGTGGATATCATATGTACTAAGTTGAACAGATCATTTTGCCATCCTGCCTGACATCTCGGGTTTTCTTATCACGTTCCTGATAGGATAGTTAGTCCTCACAATAATAGGATGAACTTCAAAATAATGGCACAATTTAATTGAAGTAGTTATTAAAGCAAGAACAAGTTTCTCAAGATGGGAATACCTGGTTTCAGCATCTAATAGGGACTTACTTACATAATAGACAGGAAGTTGTGTACCACCTTGTTCTCTTGCCAAGACCGCGCTGACTGCATTTTCTGATACTGAGAGGTACAGGTGCAAAGCTTCACCAGTTTCTGGCTTGGAAAGTAGAGGAGGAGTTGCCAAATAATCTTTAAGCTGGTTGAAGGCTGCTTCGTGTTCTTCTGTCCACTGGAATGATTTGTTCTTCCTTAACACATCGTAGAACAACCTGCACTTGTCGTATGATTTGGAGATGAACCTGGTCAGGGCCGCCACCTTGCCTGTGAGCTTTTGCACTTCTTTAATATTCCTTGGAGACTTCAAGTTGATAATTGCTGTTATCTGTTCAGGACTTGCTTCTATGCCTCTTTTGGTTACCATGTAGCCCAAGAATTTCCTAGCCTTAACACCGAAGTTGCATTTTGATGGGTTCAGCTTCATGTTGAATGCTTCCAGGATGTCAAAAGCTTCTTTCAGATCTCGTGCATGATCTTCAATACACTTAGACTTCACCACCATGTCGTTAATGTATACTTCCATAGTTCTCCCAAGCTGGTTCTTGAACATCATGTTGACTAGTCTTTGGTAGGTTGCCCTTGCATTCCTTAACCCAAAAGGCATGACAATGAAGCAATATATACCATCTGGAGTGATGAATGCCGTATCTTCCTGGTCTGAGGCTTCCATCTGAATCTGCTGAAATCCTGAATAAGCATCCATAAAGGTTAAGACCTCATGGCCGGCTGTTGCATTAACTAGGGCGTCAATGTGAGGCAAAGGAAACAGATCTTTAGGGCATGCCTTATTCAAGTCCGTGAAGTCCACACAGACTCGCCACTTCCCATTCTTCTTTTCTACAACCACCACGTTGGCCAACCATCTTGGGTAATCAACCTCTCTGATCATGTTGGACTTCAGCAACCTTTCTACCTCTTCTCTAATGATCTGATTGCGTTCATGAGCGAATTTCCTTCTTTTCTGGTGGACAGGTTTGGCATTTGGGTCAATGTTCAACTTGTGGGTGATGACATCCTTGCTGATTTCGGTCATATCTTCATGGTTCCAAGCAAAGCACTTCATCCTGCTTCTCAAAAACTCAATGATCTCTGCTTCTATTTCGGGAGGTAAATCTGCGCCTATAAGAACTTTGACATCGGGATTAGAGGAATCCAGTTGCACCTCCTTAATATCAAACTCTGCAGCTTCAAGTACATCCCGTGCCTTTCTCTGTAATTGCTATGCTTGCCTAGGACTGCTTGCTGCCTTCATGGACACCTTGTAACATTCTTTAGCAGTCTGCTGATCTCCTGACACCTTGACTACCCCTCAAGGTGTTGGCAACTTGAGACACTGATGGTAAGTTGAAGGGACAGCTTTCACATTATGAATCCAGGGTCTACCCAGGATGATGTTATAAGAAGACTGACATTCTATCACGCAAAACTTCTCCATGGAGTTAATCCCTTCCACATAGACTGGGAAAGTGATCTCCCCAAAGGTATGCTTCGTCTCCCCACTGAATCCAACCAAGATAGATGAGCTCTTAGTTACATTCTCAAGTGGGATCCCCATTCCTTTCAAGCCATCAGTCGTTACTATGTTAACTGAACTTCCATTATCAATCAGGATGTGCCTTACCAAACAGTTTGCAACTTGTAGGCTTACAACCAAAGCCTCGTGATGTGGATCCTGGATGGTAGCCTTGTCATCTTCATTGAAAGAGATTTCTAGTCCCCCATCCTTTCTGGCTGATCTTGAGGGTAAATAGGATCTGTCCTCCTTTGCTTCTGCAGCATGACGCTTGGCTGCTGAATAGGTGGTACCACATATGTCTGAGCCTCCACTGATCATGGTGACCACTCTGGTTGGAGGTGGATGAGGCGGTGGATTCTCAGTTTGCTTCTCCTGGTCGCCCGTATGATCTTCAGTACGTCCACGCCTTCTACCAAGGAGCTCTTTGAGGAGACCCTTGGACAACAAGTGGCTGATCTCCTTCCTGACTGCGATACAATTTTCAGTAGTGTGCCCAAAATCTTCATGATAAGCGCACCACTTGGATTTGTCTTTCCAAATTGAAGGCTTGTCTTCTTTCTTGGGCCATCTTACTTTTTCACCCAGATTGTCCATGGCATTGATCAACCCTGCAATATCAACAGAGAAACAATAGTCATCAATTCTAGGATAGGACGAATCATCATCTTCATTATTATCATCAACAACATGAACTTTGGAAAAGTCGGGTTTAGAGTAGGGTTTGCCCCTATTAGATCTGGCATGAGATGTTTCCATCTTGCCACCAGAATGGGGTGAGTCAGTTCTGCCAGTGGAGGGCCCTGAGGTTGCATTCTTCTTGTTTGACTTGTCTTGAAGCAACTTGTCCTCTTCTAGCCTGATGAACTTGGAGGCTCTGGTCCTGATCTCGTCCAACCTCCTGCATGGTGTCATTACTAGATCATCGTAATAAGGGGAGTCCTTCTTAAGTCCCATCCTGAATGCTTCGATTGCTGTTATAGTGTCCAGGTTGGGGATATTCACCGCCTCTCTGTTGAACCTGCTCAGGTAGTCTTTAAGTGTCTCGTTAGGTTGCTGGATCACCCTGTAAAGGTCACTGGTCAGTTTTTCAAATACCTTGTTGCATGAAAACTGATTAGTGAACAGGTTGATAAGTTGAACATATGATCCAATGGAACCCAATGGCTGACTAATAAGCCATCTCAAAGCTGCTCCCGTAAGAGTCGAACCAAAACCCCTGTAAAAGCAAGCTTCCTTGTACTGAGGTGGAATATGGACGACATCCATCTTTTCCTGATACAATGCAACATGTTCGGCTGGATCCGTAGTCCCATCATATTGCTTCATGTGGGATGGACTGAACTTCTTCGGTATGACCACGTTGGCTATGGCTGGAGCGAAGCGAGACTCATTGTAGCATGTTGGAGATGCCTGGTTGTGTGGCATAGTCATCCCTGGTACACTCATGACTAATTCTTTCAGCTCCTGCATTTGACGGCTTAGCTGACTACCTGCAACATTGTTAGCAGTAGCAAATTGACAATTATTAAGATAATCAAATTCAAATTGAGGGTTAAGACTCCCTGTCTCCACTGAAGTAGGAGTTACGAGTGTAGTTGAGGCAGGAGTAATAGTCTCAGGATTGACTATCGTGCTGTTGGTGGTCAGGTTGGTTGTCAGCGTGAATCCAGCAAGTCCAGATGATCCAGCAACATTGCTCCCAAAGGTAAGCCTTCTGGGCTGATATGGAGAGTACAGGCTGGAAGGTGCATCTGGTGCAATGGATTGGAAGATGCTAGGCAAGCCAGTCTGTTGTACTGCCGACGCCCCACCTTGAAGAAAGGTCACCTCACGCTGCAATCTGGAAACTTGATTCATCAGCATGGTGGAAGTATCATTCTGAACTTGAATCTGGTTCCTCACTTCCCGCAACATGGAAGTCAAGTTGGAGGCAATGTCAATAGGGATCTCTTGATTTGCGGCAGTGGATAATCCATCCTTACTCTGGATCGTTGACGAAGCTGGGATTGTTTCCACCGTCGACCTCAAACCAACTGAAGACATGGCCGAGGACATAGCAGTCGACATCTCAGATTCCTTAAACAATTATAAGACCAAAGTTTTCCACAGACGGCGCCAAATTGTTTTGGTCAAATTTCTCAATTTAACTTTAAATAAGATAATTGGGCACAATGGAATGTAATCGTTAAGGAATCAAAAAAACAAATGAACACAAGAATTTTAACGAGGAAAGCCCTTGAACAAGTGTTCGCCGGCACAAAACCTCGGGGAAGAAACTTCGTTAGTATTGAATATGAGATCCGAAGAATACAAAGTAAATGCAAAAGTTGAAGTACTGCGTGAGTGTGTGTTTACAAGTGTGTTATCACTCTACTTATACTATGAATTAAGCTGAAGAGTGGAGGAATGAGTGCCCATAATTTTCGGCCTGGATGCCCATGATTCTCGGCCTGGTGGTTATTCTTCTTATCACTTCGGTTTTGTGATAGGCTTGACTTGGTCTCTTTGGAGTAAATCGTGGTATATTATTGTTTTCCCGTTGATAAGTGTTGGCCCTGAAAATTAGGATTAACAATAATACATAAAATGCGTGTAATTAACTGATACCTTAACGGGCAGCAACCTGTAGACTCAAGGTATTCTGATATGTTGATCACGATCAAGATGCTAAAATTTCCACCCCGAACAGCCACTGCTCTTATATTTGCGTTTCAGGGACCATTTTACCGATCACATCAAGATATGCACAAAACTGGTAACAAGATTAAGACCTGCATAATAAGCACACTAGCTACATTTTAAAATTCCACAACAGGTAATAAGAAAGTAGGATAGCTTACCAGGCCAAGTAATGCAGGTTAATGCCAGTTTGAGAAATGACTTGCATCATCTGCTCATTTCACTACGAATTTAGTCATCTTCCTTGAGGCAGAAAACAGGTGCAGCACTAGAAACCTTTCTCAGTTGATTATAATGAGATGAAAAGAACCCTGAAATTTACTGAACCACTCGAGTCAAAATAAGCAATGACAAGTGAGGATTGCTTAACATTACTGACAGACAATTAAAGATTATAATGAGCTCAACATCTACTCGTTAAAATTCACAAACTCGCTGTTGGAAAAATGTGTAAATGTGTGAAGGAAATTTGAGAAATTGCGCGCGTTTCTTAAATAAAAATCATTTGTTGATTAAAGAATAACTCCTACTTGTTAGTAATAAATTGGTGTGTCCGATTTATGTAATGAAAAGTAGAAGTTGAAATGCTCAAAAATGAATGGGTAAGTTGGGAAGTGGGTTACTATCCCACATGGAAAGGGAAGGGAAAATTCCCTAGGACCCTTCCTTGTAAAAGGGTATCCCAAATGGGATAATGGGAGAAATAATGTTCTAAGACTATTTGTGGGTAAAGCCAAGTGTATTTGTCCCACATTGGTTTAGAATAAAAAGTTGAGCTAGTATAAATACAATTACCCATTTGTATGGGTTAAGATTGTGTAGACTAGAGGCTCTCTCTCGGGCCCGGGTGCGCAGGGGGGTGCAAATTTAGTTGGAAATTTGTCGATTTATGCCTCGGACCATTAGACTCATGTGTGCGCGTCCTGTGGACACGAATGTAGCTCTGAAATGGCCTAGGCGTGACAAGCTCACTTTTTATTATTTTTCCGTCCCATTTTTTTGAATTCGGCTGGGAACAATTTTTTGTAACAGTCGAATAATGCCATTCATTACAGAATTAATGTGTGATTAATTCCATTGATTGCCTGTTTAATTGTGTAATTAAATTGGATCTTTTGAGCAGTATAAAAATGGATTTTCGACATCCATTTTAACACACACAGAACAACAATCTCTCACCCTCTTGCTTTAGCGTTTTCCTTGGCCCTCTTGCTCTTTCTTGGTGACTCTTTCCAGGCACGTCGAAGTTCGCCGGAGACACTATTGTGCAGCCGTCGTCCGGTCCGTCTGTTGTATCCTGGGAGACAGGCGTCCAACGTATCCTCAAGCACAACACCGGTGAGGGGACGAATTTGTCTTAAGGACAGTGTTGGTTTACACGACTCGGACAAACGCAACAACAATTCTTCCCAGTTTTTATTTTCTGTTTTGTAATCTGTTTTTTTATTTCTGTTTCTGATTCAATATTGGTGTAATATTTCTAACACTCGCCATTTCTCTAGATCATAAAATTAAAATAAACGACGTAAAATAAAAGGTGTGAAATTTGATTCAACATGGCTGCCTTGGGCGAATTCTCATTAATGAAAAAGAAATATACAAGTGCCATGCATTCAGAAAAACAAAGTATTATGATAAAAACTGACATCACCATTTATATACTTGACAGCAAACCATAATGTCGAGGCAAGTTGTTGAAGAGTCCAAATAGATACAGATAAAAGGTCAGGTCAGTAGTGCAGGCTTCAGATCACCAAATTGTAGAACGAGTAAGAAGCCAACCATAAAAAGTATGCTCGGCAGTTTATCAAATTCATGGAAAGCATAGGTTCTTGATGATCCTTCAATACAAAATAACCATATGTCCTTTCCACGCTAATTAAACTATCGCATAAAGGATTTGCGCTACAGCTCAAAATTTGGCAATGAGCAAAAACAGAGTAGGATAACTTACCAGTCCCCACGGAAAGCAAGTTTATGCCAATTTGAAAAATGACTTGCATGACTGTAAATTAGTCTCTCAAGTCATTTGGAAGACGTGATCTTCGTGAAGTGTGACATGACTGACAGAATAACTTACATGTTTTAAAGGGTCCAACACTTGCACATCAAACTCACTGACTCACCATTTATTTATAACTTCAAATATATACAAATCAAATAACATCTTGACGAAGAAAAAATAGTATAATTCGGTTCAACATGGGCCTAATCAAAAGTGGTTTTACACAAGCTACTGGCAGCAACTCAAACAAATAAAGAAAAAAAGTTGATTGTACTGACATCAGCTGCTAATTTATGCAAGTTACTAACAGCAAAACAGTAGAGTCAAGGTAACTAAGGAGTCTAGTAAATTCACAGGGAAAATCGGTTCTTCTCATTTATCCGTCACTAAAAAAAATTAAGAAGATGAGTCCTCTCAATGCTATTTCAACTATCATGGATAGTACTTGTACCAAATCATATGAAATGGAATCTGATGAAAACACACTTAATTTCCAACTTGAGAAAGAAGTTTCCCCATAGTTGGACATGGTCGACACTTGGCAACCAACGGTTTGACCTTTGACACTGTGGCTGCAGTACCTTCGATCATATCCACCATCTCACCGCTTTCTCTTTCCCAATCAAAACACTGAATCAATGATCCAAGTACCAATCCAAGCATTCGAATAGCAAGTCCTTCTCCAGGGCACTTCCTCCTCCCCGAACCAAAAGGCATGAACTTGTTCCCAGCAGATTTTGACCCTTCAACTCCATCAAATCTCTCGGGATTGAAATTTTCAGGGTCCACCCAAAGGTTCGGGTCATTTTGTATGGCCCAGGCATTCACCAGCAGAGTAGTCCCACGAGGGATACGATAACCTCCTACGGTGCATTCTTGTGATGACTCGTGAGGTAATAATATTGGTAATGGAGGGTGCATCCGCAATGTCTCATTGATGATACCACACAGGTAAGGAAGCTCACTTATATCAGAATCATCAATCAGACGATTTTCTCCAACAAGATAGTCTATCTCTTGATGTGCCCTTTGCAATATTTCTGGACAGTTGAGGAGATGTGACATTGCCCACTCCATGATCCCAAGGGAAGTATCAGTTCCTGCTTGAAACAAGACCTGCATTGGTGGTGAATTAGCAGTAAATTTAGGGTTCTTAACCTGCACTTTGCATTATGCATATGGTCTAATTTTCACCTACACAGATAACATTTCAAGGAAGTTTCAGGGGATGTATGATATCCTAGCCGCGCCCCATCATTCATATCTAGCTACCCAATCACAGGACAGGACCACAACGTTACACGAAAAATGAAAAGAATGAAGATTTCAACCATAGACTGATTTCAGAGGGCCATTAATATTATAGAAGAAAGAATACTTTTAGATCAGGTGTATAATATCGTCAGTTCTAAGAAGTACTAAGAACTTATGCCTTTGTCTATTTCATTGGCTACATTTTGAGCTCATAATGAGTTGTTGACTATCCGTTTTAGATAAGTATATCTTTTTGTTTTTGGGTATTATTCCCTGACAATGATATCATTAATAATGGTATAAAAATAATACTCCCTCTGTCCCTAAATGAGTGTCCATTTTCAAAAAATCTGTCCCTAAATGAGTGTCTTTTTTTAACATAACTTTCTCCCTAAACGTTTTTTTTCGAAAAAAATTTCACCGGTTTCTTTATACGTGCAAAACTAAAGGTTTGAAAAAGGAGATTACAAGATTATATATGAATCGTTGTTACCAAATTGTTCAAAAAGTTGAGATTTTCAGTGTCCCTTAAAATAAAATTTGGACACTCATTTAGGGACAGAGGGAGTAGTAGTATTCTAATGGTGAGATTCATAGTTGTAAAGTAGTAGGAACTTATCTTACCAGCATGAGGCTTCTAATTGTTTCGTCTGTATAGTATTCTGGATCGCTTTCATGAAGAGACAATAAAATCTGAATCATATTCTTCTTTGTATTATCATGCAAACTGAGAAAGTCGCTAGACTTTGTTTCTCGATGATCTTTGATCAAATCTTGCATGATCTGGTGCCTCTCCACCTGTAAGGCCGTTAGCTTCATCTCCATACCTCTGTTTAATCTAAGCCAATTCGCAAATGGTATAAAATCTCCCAGAGACCCTCCTCCAACACGAACTACCTCACGAACCATTTCTCGGAACCTTCTAGCCTCCTCAGTATGTTCCACGTCATTCCCATAGTACCTCTTTCCAGCAATCATCCTCATCAAGACATTGTATGTGAACTCGAAGAAGGCTGACCTTAGATCCACCGGCTGACCACAGCTCATCTTGAGGTTCTTGATCAATGCCCGGACCTCACTGGCCCGGATGTGAGAGAGAGTGTGTAATCGGTGGCTTGATAGGAGCTCGATTGATGAGATACGGCGGAGGTTCCGCCAGTGATCCCCATGTGGGGCCCACACGAGACTGGTGAAGTTGCTGCCAAGGATTTTTCCAACAAGAAAATGAGGGCGGTTGGCAAAGGTAACATCATTCTTGGTAAAACATTCTTCAGCGGCTGATGGGGAGGAAACAAGGAGGATAGGTCGAGATCCAAACCGAAGAAAAACCACTGGACCATATTGTTCTGAAATTTTGAATAATCTCTTGTAAAAGGGCTTTCTTAGAAGGTAGAGATGACCAATTATGGGTAATGACGGAAAGGGGGTTGGCGGAAGGTTTTGGAGCTTGTGAAGAAGATGACTAGTGAAGACATAGACAATTAAGAAGAGAATTAGCAGGTATATGCAGAAAAACAGGTCCATGGTAAAGAGGGAGAAGGTAGAAGACTAGATGGGATCATATATATATTTCAGAGAGTAATGCTATAAAATTCTTTCTATGAACAGTCATTGGCTCTATTCCGTAAATGATTCCAATCAAAGACTTCATCAAAGCTGTCATCTTTCAAGTTGATTAGTAGCATACTCCCTCCGTCCCATTTCAAATTGCAAAATTTGCCATGTGTCCCTCTTAAAATTGCAAAAGTCAAAAATGGAAACTTTGCACTATTTCTTAATCAATGGGACCTACTTGTTATAGTCACACAAATAACCCACTTATTAATTTCCTACTCCACTACTCATGCTCTCAACACCTTATATATGCTTCCCCTTAATTTCCGTGCACAGCAACTTTTAACAATTTGAAATGGGATGGATGAGATATCTCATTATCATACATGAGGTGTGCTATAAACAATCAAGGTGTGCTATAAACAATTGTAAGAATGTCCTGTCACAAAAGCCAACTCTTGTTTTGTCAAAACACAAGTATCATCCTAGTATCATCTGATATAAGATTCCAACATAGACCTTTTGTCTATTTTGGATTTTCAAAACATGATTTGAAATATGAGGTATGGAATTAAATAGTGTTAAGAAGTACCTCAATAACATTACCAAGTTCATTATACAAGTCCCAAAATCAAAACAACCAAGAATTGAAAAGTAAAGTTTGGAAATTTAAAAAGGAGAAATGACAATTTAGGGTCCAAAGTTTAGGGGGTGTGTGCCAATAGGGGTCCGATGTTTCAATTTTGTCAATTTAGGGTCCAATGTTAATAACGTTAGTCAATTTGAGGTTTTTTGACGGAAATGTTAGAAAAATCGTTAAGTGGCCACGTGAGTTGCAAATGCAACTTAAACGACGTTATTTGGGGTTAAAATTACCAATTTACCCTTCATACTAGACCCTAAATTGACAAAATCCTAAAGTTTGGACCCTGTTTTGTCATTTTAAAAAATTAACAAATTAAATTTCAAAATTTTCCACTTCACCGTATATTAATTAAATAGAAAATATTTTTAAGCATGTTTAATGTATTCAAATTTAAAATAATTATTGTATTAGATATAAATATATCATTACCCTATCAATAACTGTAACAGGAAAAAACAAAATAGAATAGTAATATTAAATATTAATGATAATATATTTATATATATATATATATATCTATATATATATATATATATATATCTATATATATATATATATATATATATATATATATATATATATATTCTTTAAACATATACATATGTATATATATTCTTTAAACATATACAATAGATAAATAAAAATTACTTAAAGAAAAGATTTTTTTGTAACAAATATATATATTTTTTTACCAAATATACTGATTCAAAGTAAAGAAATAAAAATATTAAATATAAAAATAAATATTGTGCTAGATATAAATATGTCTGAACGACATAAACCGATCAAGGTATTGGGCCTCGACATATATAGGCCTAAGCCCATAAATTAAGGACCAAGACTCATCCCGGGTGAACACATGCCGAGGTGGGATATGTGGGCCGACTTGTGCCCATTCTACGGTAACAAATCCTAATATAAAGAAGAATCTACAAATAGAGCCCAATCTCTACGTAATTACAAGGACTCCTTACTTAACAAGGAAACCTCCTCTGTAAGGTAACAATGAATACAATCCTCATCAGGATTCTACTTTCCTAAACATACGGGTCCTAATACACCAGCACCTATATAAACATGTCCTCATACGATAAACTGGTAACGAATTCTCTTGGGTCTTACTCTAGTCAATTAATTTCTCTTTGTTTTATCTCATATAAAGCGTATTCTTATTCTCACGCCGGAGGGCCTTCGCCGGTGAAGCCTCGGCTAGTTCACGTTTATTGTTTCGTGTGTATAGATCCGACTGAGGAGTTCTCCTTGTTGGGATTATCCAAACCGTTAGACGAAAGGCTGATCCGATACGTTTCTTGCAGCATCAGTTTGGTTCAATTGCCGGGAAACGTTCGATCGGAGAACTTTTTGTCTGGATAATCACAATCTCCTCATGGCTGAAATACCGGCAGACGGTCAAGCAACAAGTGTTACGCAGGAAGGCGACCCCAATCCACCACAACCTAACATGGCTAACAACGCTGCACAAACTCAAGGGCTCCCTCCACCTCCGCCTCAACCCCATGGGGGCGGCGTGCATACGCGTTCAAGAGGGCCTCCACCGGAGGTTACACAAATCTATGGACGAAGGAGGCGAGCAACAACCCGACCTCAAAATAGTGAGGCAGGTCCCTCAAGGCCACAGCCTCTAGATAGAAGAACGTTGCTCCAACAAAGCCTCACCACGCACCGTTAGACGAAAGTCTGATCCGATACGTTTCTTGTAGCATCAATGTCATTACCTTATGTATTTCTAGGCCTATTGTTTAAGTTGTGTTATTTGATAATTCTTCATTATTAATTTATAACCAATTATATTAATTTGTAATTACAAACATATAGCCTTAAAAGATAAAGTCCAATAAGACTACAAGGGCTAGAGAAAAATTCTTTTAAAAAATGAAATATTTATATATTTAGGTACCTTATAACAATTATATTTATTTTTAATTACAATTTTTGTCTTTAGGTACTTTATATTACAGTCTTTTATATTTTTAAATAATATATGTACATATATAGATTTTATTATCTAGTTATCATTTAATATTATCATTCTATTCATTTTTTGCTATTATAGCTATTAATGGGGTAATGACATATTTATATCTAATACACTATTTATTTTAAATTTTAATACATTAAACATGCATAAAACTATTTTTTTTATTTAATTAATACACCATAAAGTGAAAAAAAATTGAAATTTAAATTGTTAATTTTTAAAAATGACAAAACAGGGTCCAAACTTTAGGATTTTGTAAATTTAGGGTCTGGTATAAAGGGTAAATTGGTAATTTTAACCCTAAATAACGTCAGTTAAGTTGCATGTGCAACGCACGTGGTGGCTTAACAATTTTTTCTAACATTTCCGTCAAAAAACCTCAAATTGACTAACGTTGTTTAACTTTGGACCCTAAATTGACAAAATTGAAACATCAAACCCCTACTGGGACACACCCCCTAAAACTTTGGACCCTAAATTGTCATTTCCCCATTTAAAAACAAATACTCTCTCCGTCCCAAAATGATCTTCTCATTTGCCATTTCTCATTGTTCAAAAAAGTTATTCCTATTTCTATAATTGAGGCTTAAAAGTACATAAGCAACATGTGGCTAGTGAAGCAAGTGTTCACATTCTTAAAAAAATTGAATAGTCAAATGCGAAGATCATTTTTTCGGACGGAGGGAGTATTAAGCTCTAACCGGAGGAACTGAAGGCGCAGAAATTGTTATTGATCGTAAGGGTCGACGCTGATCATGGGACGATGCGCCCGTTGATCCATCTAGCCATGTTCACGTCTGAGCTGCTCCTCCTTTCTTCTTACATGACACTGCCCAGGGGAGTCACTACTCAATCTCCACAAATCAACAATCCGAAGCACATAAATCGTATCAGACGAAGAAAGCTAGCTGGAGAAATTTTGTTTTGTTTCAGTACTTAATGGTATACTGTATGCATGTATATCCCTGATGAATCAAAAAAGTTTGTTCGTCAACAAGTACATATCATATACAAAACAAAGGCCTAGGCCTAGCTACTGCAAGTCTCAAATCCAATCTGAATCTTGATCATATCTACGTGAAAGCATATACTCCCTCTGTCCCGCTTTAAGGTTCTTACTTTCCTTTTTAGTCTTTCTCAATTTAAGGTTCTTACTTTGCTTTATTACCTAAAATGGAAAGTGGGACCCACTTGTCATTCTCACAACAAAAACTCCCTACCCACTTTCTCTCTCCCACTTTACTTTTCATACTCACAACATTTACTTTTTCTTAATCTCCGTGCAAAGTCAAACTAGGAACTTTAAATTGATACGGAGGGAGTACTTGATTTTGACTACATACTAAATTTCTATTACAAAAGAGGTTGTGAGTAGGGATGGCAATTTTACCGAATCCGATCCGTATCCGGGACAATCCGACCGGGGATGGGCGGGTTTGGTAATACATTTTGAAAATCCGGCGGGTTCGGATACGGGTTCGGATTCTGTCCGAGACCCGCCCGTATCCGACCCGTATCCGACCCGTATAGACCCGAACATAGTAGGTTAATAAAATTTTACAACTAACCCCCTCATGTTATAGAAATATACACATAACCCTACTTATATAAAGGAAAAAAAAATAGGTCTGTGTTATTTTTTTCTCAGATCGGCTACTACGCCGACTTCCCCCCCCCCTCTCTCATCGCTCACGTCGTCGGTCGTTCCTCTCTCGTCGGCCTTCGAAGTCTACTACTACTACATCAACGATTCAACATTTGACAGTCTAGTTCCGGCACTGGAGGCCCAGATCTGGCACCGGCGACCAAGTTTATACTTGTTGCCGGCGATGTCCATACCATCCTCAATACTCTCACCGCCGACGACTTTATGTATCGCCGGCAGTTTCATGCTAATTTCTTCAACCTATAACCAGAGCCACCATGAAAGTCCTCAGCCATTATTACTCAAGATCGAGACTTTATCAAACCATGGTGTAAAGCCTGCCGGAGAAGAGACGGTAGTTCCCATTAGCTGTGTTTAGGGTGGCTGTTGTCAAAAAAAAAAAAAAAAAAAAAAAAAAGGCGGATAAAACGGGCGGATACGGGCGGATACGGATTCGACATAAACGGATACGGGCGGATACGGATATGGGGTCAACTACCTCGGGTCGGATACGGGTTTGGCGATATCCGGACCGTATCCGACCCGTTGCCATCCCTAGTTGTGAGACAGAGCGGATTATATTAATACATATAAAAATGGCCTAATCTACGGCTTAAATCTCTGGTCAAAGTTTAATCAAATTAACCACATGGACTATCTTTCCGGGGCGGAGGGAGTACTATAATCTTTCAAGAGGCTTTTTGTATTGTTTCAATAATTCAGGGGTTAATGACAATTTAGACCCTAAAGATAAGTCTTTGAATAAATGTAATCTAGAATCATCTCTTGGCAAGTATAAAAAGCCTTGTATCCATGCCTTGGAAAATCATTCAGAAAAGCAATAAACATTTCTGATTCAATAATATTTCCAAAAGATTAAATATCGTTTCTTTCAAATTGGTATCTAGAGCAATGTTTCGATCTACTCTAGGGTTGAATCATGGCTCTTTTGGAAGGCAAAAATGAAGACTGTTTTGCGAGCGGAAAACTTATGGAGTCTTGTTCAAGATGCCTTTAAAGAACCGGAGAATGAAGCTGGACTCTCGCAAGAACAAAAGAAGGCACTTGAAGTCATAGGATGCAAAGATGCAAGTGCGTTGAACAAGATTCAAATGGGTATTTCAAAGTCCATTTTTACAAGGATTTCAAGAGCAGCAACCGCTAAAGAAGCTTGGGATATTCTTGAAGCTGAATTTCATGGTGATGAAAAGGTACGAAGTATCAATCTTCAAGCTCTTAAAAGAGATTTTCAAAATTTAAAAATGAAAGATTCTAAAAATGTTAAAGAATTTCATACTCGAGTTATGGAGATTGTTAATCAAATGAGAACTTATGGTGAAATTGTTAATGATCAACAAGTGGTGGAGAAGATTTTAATTAGTTTGACAGATAAGTATGAGTATATTGTTGACGTGATTGAAGAGACGAAGGATCTGACCACTTTGACCATCAAAGATTTGATGGGTTCTCTTCAAGCTCATGAGAAGAGAAGGTTCAAGCAGGCTGAAAAGTCGAGTGAGAATGCATTTCAGTCCAAGGCACACCCGGTGAAATCACAAGAAGACTCAAAAAAAGGAGGCAGTAGTCAAGATCAAAACAAGCACGATTGGAGGAAGAAGAAAGATGAAGGATCGGAGAATAAAAAGTGGGGGAGTAACGATAAAGGTACGACTTCCTTTAAATCAAACTTATTCTGCAATGTGTGCAAAAAGACTAGTCATACTGCTGAAAAATGTTTGTTTAAAGGGAAACCCCAATGTCGTTTTTGCAATAGATTTGGTCACATTGAGAAAGAGTGCAGATTTAAGAAAATGGAAAATGCTAATTTTTCTGAAAAGCAAGAGGAGAAAAAAGAAGAAAATTTATTTTATGCATGCCAGCCAGTCCGTCACGAAAAGGATAATGTTTGGTATCTATATAGTGGTTGTAGTAATCATATGTGCGGAAATGAGGATGTTTGTGTCAACTTAGACACTGAAGTCAAGTCGAAGGTCACAATGGGTAACGGGGCTGTTGTTGATGTTAAAGGGAAAGGTACCATTGGTGTTAATACCAAATGGGGTCTCAAGTACATTCATGATGTTCTCTTAGTTCCAGATTTAAAAAAGAATTTATTAAGTGTTGGTCAGTTGTTGGAGCATGGGTATCATCTTGTTTTCCAAAACAGTGCATGTAAAATTTTTGACAAGAAGAATCTGAATAATCCCATTGCTGAGGTGAAGATGGAAAGAAATAGGAATTTTCCTATTCGTTTTCACTATAATGCATTCAAGTCAGAAGTTGTTGATGACTCTTGGCTTTGGCACAAAAGATTTTGCCATTTGAACTTTCAAAGTCTGAAGCTTCTCAACAAAAAGAACATGGTGCGCGGTCTTTCGGAGATTCAGTCGAAGATGGATCCGTGTCAAAGTTGAGTAATGGGGAAGAATCATAAAAGGCCATTCCCAAAAGAAAAGTAATGGAGAGCAAGGAGACCATTGGAGCTTGTCCATACAGATATATGTGGACCAATGAAGACATTGTCTTTGGGCAAACAAAGGTATTTTTTGACTTTTATTTACGATTTTTCAAGAATGACTTGGGTTTATTTCTTGAGTGAGAAATCAGAAACATTCATGGTGTTTAAAAGATTTAAAGCACTTGTTGAAAAACAAAGTGGATGTGCCATAAAGACCATTCGAAGTGATCGTGGAGGAGAGTATACCTCTCGCGAGTTCGAGGAATATTGCAAAGACGAGGGTATTTGGAAGCAGCTCACAGCTGGTTATAATCCGCAACAAAATGGAGTTTCGGAGCGGAAAAATAGAACAATTGTGGAGATGGCAAGATCGATGATGAATGAGAAGCAACTACCAAAGAAATTTTGGGCCGAAGCTATTAATACAGCCGTGTACATCCTTAATAGGTGTCCAACAAAAGCAGTGAGAAATATGACACCAATTGAAGCTTGGAGCGGAGCAAAGCCATCTGTAAGTCATTTCAAAAATTTTGGCTGTGTTTGTTATGCCCATGTACCAGCTGAAAAGAGGTCAAAACTTGATGAAAAAAGTGAAAAATGTATTTTTCTTGGATATAGTCTTGAAACTAAAGGCTATAGACTATTTAATGTCCATACTAACTAGTTGATTGTCAGTGGAGATGTTATTTTTGATGAAAAAGCAGCCTGGAACTGGAAAGAAAAAGAAGTGGAAGACATGTCCATTGTCCAAGTTCCAAGTTCTTCACCTGCCGAAGAAGAAGAAGAAGAAGAAGAAGAAGAACAAGCTCCTCCAAGAGAAGCCAATTTTGAATTAGAAGATGGTGAAGAATCTCCTCCAATAAGAACGAGAAGAGTGAGTGATATTTATAGAACATGCAATTTTGTGGTTGTTGAACTTCAATGTTTTGAAGAAGCAGTCGGGCATAAGGAATGGCAGCAGGCAATGGAAGAAGAAATTTATATGACTGAGAAAAACAATACTTGGGAGCTGGTGGACAGACCTAAGGGACGGGAAATTGTTGGGCTAAATTGGATCTACAAGATCAAGTTGAATCAGGATGGAGAGATTCAGCGGCATAAGGCAAGACTCGTTGTAAAAGGGTTCACACAAAAGCCCGGTATTGATTTCTTTGAACCCTTCTCACCTGTCGCTAGATTGGAGACTATAAGAACTTTAATTGCTCTTGCTGCACAAAAGAAATAGCAGATTTTTAAAAAGGTTTGGTGGCTTGAGGCGGCCCACCACGGCCACAAATTTTTTTAAAAAGGTGTGGTGGCTTGAGGCGGCCCACCACGGCCACAAAATTTTAAAAAGGTGTGGTGGCTTGAGGCGGCCCACCACGGCCACAAAATTTAAAAAAGGTGTGGTGGCTTGAGGCGGCCCACCACGGCCACGAAATTTTAAAAAAAGGTGTGGTGGCTTGAGGCGGCCCACCACGGCCATCAAATTTTAAAAGGTGTGGTGGCTTGAGGCGGCCCACCACGGCCATAAAATTTTAAACAGGTGTGGTGGCTTGAGGCGGCCCACCACGGCCACAAATTTTTTAAAAAGGTGTGGTGGCTTGAGGCGGCCCACCACGGCCACAAAATTTTAAAAAGGTGTGGTGGCTTGAGGCAGCCCACCACGGCCACAAAATTTTAAAAAGGTGTGGTGGCTTGAGGCGGCCCACCACGGCTGCAATTTAAAGAAAGAGGGGAATTTTGAAATTGTGAAAGATGGGGGTGCGCTCCCTCTGTGAGCGGCTTTATTGATATAGAAAGGATATGGCGGGATCCGTCTTGCTGAAGCGGGATCCGTTTGCTGGTGCGGGGTCCGTTTGTTGATGCGGGATCTGTTTGCTGGTGCGGGATCCGTTTGCTGGTGCGGGATCCGTTTGCTGAAGCGGGATCCGTTTGCTGGTGCGGGATCCGTTTGCTGATGCGGGATCCGTTTACTGAAGCGGGATCCGTTTGCTGGTGCGGGATCCGTTTGCTGGTGCGGGATCCGTTTCCTGAATGCGGGATCCGTTTCCTGACGCGTGATCCGTTTGCTGATGCGGGATCCATTTGTTGATGCGGGATCCGTTTACGGATGGCGGGAACCGAGGCTCTGTCTGTCTATATATGATATTATTGTGTTGGTTGATGGAAAGGTGGTGATTTTGCGGCTCACCATGGGCCGAGTTGTTGTCATTGAACTGTAATTGTTTGACTCTGTGGGATGCAGCCGTAGTTGACGGCGGATCACTTTCTGCTGGGGATGAAGTGCCTTGAGTTGCAGATGCTGTTGACCTTGTGGTGGTACCTGTTAAGTGTGTGCTTTGCAGGTATATGTGCTTGAGACATGTATGAGATGGGAAATGGCAGTTATGAGAGAAATTGTGCTTGTGGTGTGATGTGATTTGAAGGCAGTTTTACATGAGAGGGAATTTTTGTAAGAATGGAGAAAGTGATTTTTTGTGGGGGTGATTTGAGGAAAGCCTCAGATGTATTCATACCTTCACTTACCATTGCCGTTGGATGGATTAGTGTTGTTGTGGTAGATGCTTGGGTGGAGAGTGTCGCTGCCTTTGATGGTGAATTCGTTTTTGATGGAGTACGGTGGGACAGTATTCCGGATGATGGGTTGGTCGTGCCAAAAGGCTGCCTACGTATCCCTTGGAAGGAATCAGACCAGCGTAGTTTAAGGATGATGGAGAGTGCTGGGGAGGAATGCTAGGAGAAAAGCAAAGTAAAGCACATACTTTTGCACATAGAAGGAGAAAAAGAAAAAGAAAAATCTTTTTTTTTTTTTTCCGATTAGAAGGGAAAGAATATGCACACATGTGAGAAAGAGAATTTTTTTTTTTTTAGTTCGTGGGTGAACCATTTTAACCATTGTGTGTTTGTAAAGCCAACCCAAGATCAAGTCATGTTCGATCGAAGTCCGGATTGCCTTGCTTGAATGTTGTCGCCGTGGTGTCCAACGAAATTGATGTCTAGCCCCAAAAGATTTGTCGTTTATGGGGCTTCAAAAGGAATATTGATGCCGAGATGCCAAGGGGTTGCTGATTGTAAAGCCCCTCGAATGCTGAACTTTGGGTGGCTTATGAAGCCCCAAGATGAATCAACTCTTAGCCCATTCAAATAAACTGTCTTTCGTTGTCGACGTGGGCGATCCCCAAGAGAAGATCATTGATACCAAGCTTTGAGAGATTGCTAAGCCCCAAATGTCATGGGCTTATCAAGTTTGTAGATGGCGGGATGTGGAGACCTTTCGGTGTGAAGCCTCAAATTTTCTTGCAATCGGCTTAGCATTATGTTGGGAGTGGATGGCGCTATTGGGAAGAACTCTTGAAGGTGATCTCCTTCTTTCTTTTGCTTAGGGATGGATGGCCCTTTCTGTGGTTGAGGCCCAAATGGCAGAAGGTCCATGTTGAAAATGTAGTACGGTCTTCGGTAGATGTCCCGTGGGAGATAGTGATGTTGTTGCAGATGATAAGGTCTTGGTGTGATGAAGTCTCGAACGGTATGTTTTCTTGAGTCTTCTTGAGTTGAACCGACGGCGGATCTTCGAATGCAGCCTGTGCTTTTGATCTTGGAGAAGGGGGTGCTGTATTGCAGAAACATTGGGATTAGCCGTAACTCTCTCTCTAGAGTTAACATGTTGGCATTGCCCGCTATAACTCAGCCGGGTGAGTCTAGCATATTTAATCTTTTTCCTTTTCTCTAAGACTTCCTTCAGAATCTCACTGTGAGTTCTAACAAGAATCATCAAATTCATTCATATCATCGGAGCCTTCATTTAAAACCAAGAGGCCTTTTGACTGGAAGTTTTGAGAGACCCTTGAAGCTTGATATATTTCATGGAGCCATAAGACTACTCCCAAATTTCATTGATCAGGTACCACTGCCCAAAAGCTTGTTAATTGCGAAACCCCAATATTGCCATTTGCTTGTATCACTGTAATGTCGTAGCCCAAAAGATTGTAGATTGCGAAGCCCCTTGAGACCTTTTGGTATGAAGCTTCAAATGTTGCTGGGGACATTGAAGTGAATTGCTTCTTGCTGAGGGAGCCTTTAAGACTTGACCGTAGCCCCTAGAGTGCCATCATTGATTGCGAGAAAGGTCCATCCTTGATCGGGGGAACGAGCACGGGCACTCATGACAAGAAGGCTTTTTTTTTACATCCATTTTGAGAGACTTTGAGGATAGTCTCACACATCTTTCTCAAGCATAGCCCCTAGGGCTTATTGATTGTCAAATGAAGCAAAAGAAACCCTTGTTCTTGAGTCACATAGCCCCTAAGGCGTCACCATTTGTTGAGCAAAGCAAGAGTGACTCATCCTCGTGCGAGGGAACAAACATGAGAGAACATGGCAAGAGATACTCCATTTCTCGGGAGCCTTTCGGCGTACTTTAGAAGCACATACTTGAAGAAGCTTTGAAAACTGAGACACATGTTGTTGCTATTTGCTGCCCAAGCCAATTGACTAGCTAGGGATTATTTGTGCAACCTCGTGCCCTTGTATGATGGGCTCGTTCTCAGATGGGTCTTGGTTACCACGGGCCTTTTTTTCATGAACCCAAAAATGCACACTGCTAGAGAATGATGCCGATAACCCAAGACAACCTTTGATGGTGCCATATCTTGTCGAGCCTTTTGCAATCCCAAAGTTGACTCGGTGGGGAATTGATTTGTTGAGGAGATCCAATGTAGAACTTGTGCAGTTGTCTTCCTTAAAGGCCGGAGATCTCCATTTCTCTTTCCCTTCTCTCTCTCACTCTCTCATTTTTTTTATGACGCACCCTGTTTTTTGCCTAGACCGCCCTTTCGGGTTTTCAATCAAGCAGGCATCTCTTTTGCGTCTTTTTTTTTTTTTGACTCGATTAATGAGGAAGTGTGCATTGACTCTGGCTGAGGAGATAAGACATGTGATTTTTGCGGTGAAGACCTCTTGTCACTAAAGATGAGTGACATTGACTCGACTAGGGAAGTGTCCCTAGTATTGACTTCATGTATGTATATTTTTTTGAATGACTCACGAAGGCAAGGAAGTCATTAAGAGAGAAGAGAAGGAAAGCCCCAATTTGATTCCAAAAAATTGGGAGTATGCAGAAAGAATAGAAGCCCTAGACTCGACAAGGAACGGAAAGTGATTCCAAATCTAGGAAAGTTGTTCAATCTTGAGGTGATTAATTCATTGGCAAATGAATCGTACAAAGATGTCTTGACCAGTTCGAGATGAAGGCCGATCACCATTACGCGCTAGGGCTAAACATATCTTCTTTCTTGCATGAGACCGGATCCGAAGGTTGCCTACATTCCTCCAGTGTAGAGGCTCAGGTCACTGTAGTTCTTGTGGATACTCCATTCGTCGAGATGGTTTTTGCTTCGTCCTTCACCGGTGGAATGATGTTGTTGTTGTACTTCTTTGATTGAGGGGGATTTTTTTTTTTTTTGTGTGTGCTCTAACTTTTGCCTAGGTTGATTTAAGGATTTCAACTTAGCGAGCTTTTTTTTTTTTTTTTTTTTTTTTATCCCCTTTTGAAAACTTTGCTTCATGATTGTTGCTCCACCTTTCTTTGTCTTGATTTCGTCATTGTTGATGTCTTCGTTGTTGATGCCGTCGTCGATGTTTAGCCCCTAGGCGTTCAAGCGATGGCCTTCCTTCTAAAACGTGTTTAGACATCTTTTCATCATTTTGCCAAGAATTAAATTGAACAACTTGGAAGAGTGTATGAGGACAAGAACGACTTTAATTTGATAATTGACTCGACATTGAACATGGGACGAGAGAAAACTTTAATGCACACTAAAGAGGACTTTGACTCTTTTTTTTTATTCCTATTACTAGGTAGAGAAAGAGTAATGGAGATTGTTGGTGTAGTCCCCATTGTCGTTGTAGCCTTCCTTGCGCATGATCTCTTGTTGAGACCCTATTTCAAATCTGAGCCCCTTCCTTGATGAGTTCTTGCATGTTCTCACTCTCTAACTGTTTTCCTTCACCCACGGTAAATTCACCATTGTCAATCAAGTCTTGGATGATGTTGCGGATGGAGAAGCAATCCTCGGTGAGGTGACCGCTGCATAGGTGATAGTCACACCACTTGTGGTGGGCATGGTTTCGACGCAATGGTTGTTGTTGCTTGTACCCTTGGAGAGGAGAAATTTGTCCCTTTGCTTTGAGATCTTCATAGGCCTTGGTGACAGTCATGCCTTGGAGGGGAGTGTACACACGGTCGTTGGTAGAGCCTTTGTGACTCTTGAGAGGCGAGCCACTTGAACATGCCTTATCGTTGACCTTTGCCTTTTTGTTGGTGAACTCTTGCAAACGAGCCTTAAGTTCGGACATTTCTTCCTCATGAATTCTCCTCTCGAGATCAAGACGGTCTTGCCACAAATCATCCTTGCGGCGGGCATCCTCAACAAGTCTATCCATTTGTTCCCCCATGGCTCTTATTATGTTGAAGAGCCTTTCGTTGGACACGGAAGTATTCTCACCCTTGTTGTTATTGCTGTTGGAAGCCATTGGACCTATTGAGAGAACACGGTCAATCTTAGGTTGGCCCCACAAACATATTTTGAGTAAAATAATTAACCCACAAACAAAGGAAAAAGACTTAACCACATAAGAAAAATGACTCTATTTTTATTTATTTACAAAAGTCGGAAGGACGTGGTCCTTTTTGGGGTTTCTAGAAAAATAGTGGAATCGTCACACTAGTATATAGACCTTCTCGTGGTCCCAAATACTCATCGGATTCCACCACGCTTGTGAATCCTACATGTGTCGGGATTAAACTAAATTAATGTAGTAAAGCATACATGCGGGGACGGATTTTTATTTTCGTCCATAATAACCACTTGGGGATGGAGTTTTATTTCGTCCAAAACAACGAGTGGCATGTATGATTTGAAGACATTAGTTTAGGGAAATCTCGGCACATGGAAACCGACTTGAGTCACGGAGTGTTAGACCCTAACTAGAATTGTGTGGTTTGTGCTCGGTTAATGAGAGGCTTAAAGGTCACCCACGGCATGTAGTCGTGAACTACGCCACGGGCTGAGGTTTACCGCTTCGAAAGAGTCAAGGTCGAGTGGAGCTTGAAACTTCCTAGGACGGGCCTCGACGGGTTTGGGGTTGGACTTGTGCGACTCGATAGTGAGCAGTTGATAAGAATTGTGCGCGTAGTGTGAGGTCTAACAAGTGACAAAATATTTTTTTTTTCAAAAGAAAAAAGAAATAAAAGCAAATAAGAACATAATTTACAACTTTCGAATCACCCGTGTGACCGATAAAATAAAACAGAGAAACAAAAAGATGGTTTTGTGCAAGCCCGGTGCCCACACTGTCAAAACTGTCCATTCTGTTCACTGTTTCTGTTTCTGGGAAATTCCCAGAAGCGCGCGCATTCAGATGCCTACTCGGGAGGCGCGCACGTTAGACTGAGAGAAGTGGAGGCGCCCGCTTCTGGGCAGTACCTGCAAATCAGCGGGTTCAAGGGATTGCCTTGACCCTAAATTATAGAACTTTTCCCCTCCAGAAAACGTTAGCACAGAAACATAGAATTGAAGGACAAGATGGGAGGCGGGCGATTCTGGTAATTAGGGTCGGACGCGCGCGCTTTAGGCCAAGAAGGCCAGAGGCACGCTTCCTACCCTTTTTACCAGAATGCCCAGAAAATAGAAATAAGAACACCCAAAAATGAAAACGCAAGTTTAACCCTCTATATCCCCAGCGGAGTCGCCACTGTAGATACCCCGGGGAACCACGGCTTGGCTAGAGCGGTGAATTATCCTAGGATGTCTAATTTATTTTAAGAGTCGCCACCTATGTTTTAGAGGAAGATAAGAAAAACCTAAAAAGAGCCAATTTTATATACAAAACCAGAGATTCGGGAAAAGATGGGTTCGGGGGTTAGGTGACGGAGTGGGAAGTACTTAAACACCCACTCCGCCCCGCTTATGCGGGTCTTGCTACTTTTGGTGTTCTAATGCTAAATATCCTTCAATTTAATGATAAGAGAAATGCGCTAACAATTATAATGAAAAGAAAGGGGAAATTTATCGAGGAAAAATAAAGGAGAATTGCTTATTTATTGATTTATACTAAAGATTACATGTCGAATTATTGCTACATAATTACATTAAAAAATGAGAATGTAAATTAAAGTGGAATTAAAATGTTGGGATGTAACCTTGACCAAACTTCAATAGTGAAGTGGTCTTTTGGTTGTATCCCTTTTTATGGAGATTGCATACACATTAGAGATGAAGAAAGTAATTTAAAAGGTTTTTTGTTTAAGAAGTGATAAAGAGAGAATATAAGATAAAACAAGAATTTAGAAGAAGAAGATGGACATTGTACCTTGTGCTTGCAAGAGGAAGGACCAAACTTTGTGTATAATGACTACCTTTGAAAATGGACTTTTGTGTGTTTAGAGTGTTTTTGACGCAAAAATTCTTCCTCCCTTTCCATGGTGGAATGAAGAGGTATTTATAGGTGGTAGGGAAGTGTTTTTAGTCACAAAGATGACCCTTCCCCGGATCAAGCCAAGGCATAATGGCCTTGGGGGTTACAAATCAGAAAAGGAGGAAAATTTGGCCAAATCTGAGATTCTGGAAGCGGGAAGCGCGTGCTTCCCACCCCCCCTATGGGAGGAGCACGCCTCCCACAAAGGAGGGCAAAGGCGTTCGCATCCCAGCTTTAGGAAATTCATATTTTAGCCCAAATGTTTGCCCCGTTATGAAGTTAAGCCCCAAAACTAACGGAATTAGTCCAAAAACTTAACGAACATCACGAAAGTCAACGAAAATAAATGAAACAAAGACTCAAGGTTGACTTTTCCACTTAGTCAAATCCAAGACTAACGGAGTAAGTCAGGAACTTAACGGAAAGTAACGAAAGCTAATGAAAAGTAACAAAACTTAACAGAAAAGAGGAAGACAAAGAATGTGTATGCAATCGGGATATGAGAGGTCCAAGGCGGGGTATCTACAGAGCCCCTCAGCGACGTGGATTGCGAAGCAAAACACGTCGACGAAAGAAAGACAACCGCCGAGGACATCGACAAGAGAAAGCAAAGACTCAATAAAACATGAATTTGAAATTTGCGATTGAGAGGGGTGCGCTCCCTGTGTGAGCGGCTTTCGCGGATGGAAAGGGTGTGGTGGCTTGAGGCGGCCCACCACGGCCACAAAATTTTTTAAAAAGGTGTGGTGGCTTGAGGCGGCCCACCACGGCGACATAATTTTAAAAAGGTGTGGTGTCTTGAGGCGGCCCACCACGGCCACAAAATTTTAAAAAGGTGTGGTGGCTTGAGGCGGCCCACCACGGCCACAAAATTTTTAAAAAAAGTATGGTGGCTTGAGGTGGTCCACCACGGCCACAAAATTTTAAAAATGTGTGGTGGCTTGAGGCGGCCCACCACGGCCACAAAATTTTAAAAAGGTGTGGTGGCTTGAGGCGGCCCACCACGGCCACAAAATTTCAAAAAGGTGTGGTGGCTTGAGGCGACCCACCACGGCCGCAATTTAAAGAAAGAGGGGAATTTTCAAAATTGTGAAAGATGGGGGTGCGCTCCCTGTGTGAGCGGCTTTATTGATATAGAAAGGATATGGCGGGATCCGTCTTGCTGAAGCGGGATCCGTTTACTGGTGCGGGGTCCGTTTGCTGATGCGGGATCCGTTTGCTGGTGCGGGATCCGTTTGCTGGTGTGGGATCCGTTTGCTGAAGCAGTATCCGTTTGCTGGTGCGGGATCCATTTGCTGGTGCGGGATCCGTTTGCTGCAGCGGGATCCGTTTGCTGGTGTGGGATCCGTTTGCTGGTGCGGGATCCGTTTGCTAACGCAGGATCCGTTTGCTGATGCGGGATCCGTTTGCGGATGGCGGGAACCGAGGCTCTGTCTGTCTATATGTGATACAGTTGTGTTGCTTGATGGAAAGGTGGTGATTTTGCGGCTCACCATGGACCGAGTTGTTGTCATTGAACTGTTATTGTTTGACTCTGTGGGATGCAGCCGTAGTTGACGGCGGATCACTTTCTGCTGGGGATGAAGTGCCTTGAGTTGCAGATGCTGTTGACCTTGTGGTGGTACCTGTTAAGTGTGTGTTTTGCAGGTATATATGCTTGTGACATGTATGAGATGGGAAATGGCATTTATGAGAGAAATTGTGCTTGTTGTATGATGTGATTTGAAGGCAGTTTTGCATGAGAGGGAATTTTTGTAAGAATGGAGAAAGTGATTTTGTGTGGGGGTGATTTGAGGAAAGCCTCGGATGTATTCATACCTTCACTTACCATTGCCGTTGGATGGATTAGTGTTGTTGTGGTAGATGCTTTGGCGGAGAGTGTCGCTGCCTTTGATGATGAATTCGTTTTTGATGGAGTGTCAGTGGGACAGTATTCCGGATGATGGGTTGGTCATGCCAAAAGGCTGCCTACGTATCCCTTAGAAAGAATCAGACCAGCGTAGTTTAAGGATGATGGAGAGTGCTGGGGAGGAATGCAAGGAGCAAAGCAAAGTAAAGCACATACTTTTGCACATAGAAGGAGAAAAAGAAAAAGAAAAATCTTTTTTTTTTTTCGATTAGAAGGGAAAGAATATGCACACATGTGAGAAAGAGAATTTTTTTTTTAGTTCTTGGGTGAACCATTTTAACCATTGTGTGTTTGTAAAGCCAACCCAAGATCAAGTCATGTTCGATCGAAGTCCGGATTGCCTCGCTTGAATGTTGTCGCCGTGGTGTCCAACGAAATTGATGTCTAGCCCCAAAAGATTTGTCGTTTATGGGGCTTCAAAAGTACTATTGATGCCGAGATGCCAAGGGGTTGCTGATTGTAAAGCCACTCGAATGCTGAACTTTGGGTGGCTTATGAAGCCCCAAGATGAATCAACTCTTAGCCCATTCAAATAAACTGTCTTTCGTTGTCGACGTGGGCGAGCCCCAAGAGAAGATCATTGATACCAAGCTTTGAGAGATTACTAAGCCCCAAATGTCATGGGCTTATCAAGTTTGTAGCTGGCGGGACGTGGAGACCTTTCGGTGTGAAGCCTCAAATTTTCTTGCAATCGGCTTAGCATTATGTTGGGAGTGGATGGCGCTATTGGGAAGAACTCTTAAAGGTGATCTCCTTCTTTCTTTTGCTTAGAGATGGATGGCCCTTTCTGTGGTTGAGGCCTAAATGGCGGAAGGTCAATGTTGAAAATGTAGTACGGTCTTCGGGAGACATCCCGTGGGAGATAGTGATGTTGTTGCAGATGATAAGGTCTTGGTGTGATGAAGTCTCGAACGGTATGTTTGCTTGAGTCTTCTTGAGTTGAACCAAAGGCGGATCTTCGGATGCAGCCTGTGCTTTTGATCTTGGAGAAGGGGGTGCTGTATTGCAGAAACATTGGGATTGGCCGTAACTCTGTCTCTAGAGTTAACATGTTGGCATTGCCCGCTATAACTCAGCCGGGTGAGTCTAGCATATTGAATCTTTTTCCTTTTCTCTAAGACTTCCTTCAGAATCTCACTGTGAGTTCTAACAAGAATCATCAAATTCATTCATATCATCGGAGCCTTCATTTAAAACCAAGAGGCCTTTTGACTGGAAGTGTTGAGAGACCCTTGAAGCTTGATCTATTTCATGGAGCCATAAGACTAATCCCAAATTGCATTGCTCAGGTACCACTGCCCAAAAGCTTGTTAATTGCGAAGCCCCAATATTGCCCTTTGCTTGTATCACTGTAATGTCGTAGCCCAAAAGATTGTAGATTGTGAAGCCCCTTGAGACCTTTTGGTATGAAGCTTCAAATGTTGCTGGGGACATTGAAGTGAATTGCTTCTTGCTGAGGGAGCCTTTAAGACTTGACCGTAGCCCCTAGAGTGCCATCATTGATTGTGAGAAAGGTCCATCCTTGATCGGGGGAACGAGCACGGGCACTCATGACAAGAGGGCTTTTTTTGACATCCCTTTTGAGAGACTTTGAGGATAGTCTCACACATCTTTCTTGAGTATAGCCCCTAGGGCTTATTGATTGTCAAATGAAGCAAAAGAAGCCCTTGTTCTTGAGTCACATAGCCCTTAGGGCGTCACCATTTGTTGAGAAAAGTAAGAGTGACTCATCCTCGTTCGAGGGAACAAACATGAGAGAACATGGCAAGAGCTACTCCATTTCTCGGGAGCCTTTCGGCGTACTTTTGAAGCACATACTTGAAGAAGCTTTGAAAACTGAGACACATGTTGTTGCTATTTGATGCCCAAGCCAATTGACTAGCTAGGGATTATTTGTGCAACCTCGTGCCCTTTTATGATGGGCTCGTTCTCAGATGGGTCTTGGTTACCACGGGCCTTCTTTTCATGAACCCAAAAATGCACACTGCTGGAGAATGATGCCGGTAACCCAAGACAACCTTTGATAGTGCCATATCTTGTCGAGCCTTTTGAAATCCCAAAGTTGACTCGGTGGGGAATTGATGTGTTGAGGAGATCCAATGTAGAACTTGTGCAGTTGTCTTCCTTAAAGGCCGGAGATCTCCATTTCTCTTTCCCTTCTCTCTCTCACTCTCTCATTTTTTTTTATGACGCACCCTGTTTTTTGCCTAGACCGCCCTTTCGGGATTTCAATCTAGCGGGCATCTCTTTTGCGTCTTTTTTTTTTTTGACTCGATTAATGAGGAAGTGTGCATTGACTCTGGCTGAGGAGATAAGACATGTGATTTTTGCGTTGAAGACCTCTTGTCACTAAAGATGAGTGACATTGACTCGACTAGGGAAGTGTCCCTAGTATTGACTTCATGTATGTATATTTTTTTGAGTGACTCACGAAGGCAAGTAAGTCATTAAGAGAGAAGAGAAGGAAAGCCCCAATTTGATTGCAAGAAATTGGGAGTATGCAGAAAGAATAGAAGCCCTAGACTCGACAAGGAACGGAAAGTGATTCCAAATCTAGGAAAATTGTTCAATCTTGAGGTGATTAATTCATTGGCAAATGAATCGTACAAAGATGTCTTGACCAGTTCGAGATGAAGGCCGATCACCATAACGCGCTAGGGCTAAACATATCTTCTTTCTTGCATAAGAACGGACCCGAAGGTTGCCTACGTTCCTCCAGTGTAGAGGCTCAGGTCACCGTAGTTCTTGTGGATGCTCCATTCGTCGAGATGGTTGTTGCTTCGTCCTTCATCGGTGGAATGATGTTGTTGTTGTACTTCTTTGATTGAGGGGGATTGTTTTTTTTTTTTTTTTTTTGTGTGCTCTAACTTTTGCCTAGGTTGATTTGAGGATTTCAAGTTAGCGAGTTTTTTTTTTTTTTTTTTTTTTTAATCCCCTTTTGTAAACTTTGCTTCATGATTGTTGCTCCACCTTTCTTTGTCTTGATTTCGTCATTGTTGATGTCTTCGTTGTTGATGCCGTCGTCGATGTTTAGCCCCTAGGCGTTCAAGCGATGGCCTTCGTTCTAAAACGTGTTTAGACATCTTTTCATCATTTTTCCAAGAATTAAATTGGATAACTTGGAAGAGTGTATGAGGACAAGAACGACTTTAATTTGATAATTGACTCGACATTGAACATGGGACGAGAGAAAACTTTAATGCACACTAAAGAGGACTTTGACTATTTTTTTTTTTATTCCTATTACTAGGTAGAGAAAGAGTCACGGAGATTGTTGGTGTAGTCCCCATTGTCGTTGTAGCCTTCCTTGCGGCATGATCTCTTGTTGAGACCCTATTTCAAATATGAGCCCCTTCCTTGATGAGTTCTTGCATGTTCTCACTCTCTAACTGTTTTCCTTCACCCACGGTAAATTCACCATTGTCAATCAAGTCTTGGATGATGTTGCGGATGGAGAAGCAATCCTCGGTGAGGTGACCGCTGCATAGGTGATAGTCACACCACTTGTGGTGGGCATGGTTGCGACGCAATGGTTGTGGTTGCTTGTACCCTTGGAGAGGAGAAATTTGTCCCTTTGCTTTTAGATCTTCATAGGCCTTGGTGACAGTCATGCCTTGGAGGGGAGTGTACACACGGTAGTTGGTAGAGCCTTTGTGACTCTTGAGAGGCGAGCCACTTGAACATGCCTTATCGTTGACCTTTGCCTTTTTGTTGGTGAACTCTTGCAAACGAGCCTTAAGTTCGGACATTTCTTCCTCATGAATTCTCCTCTCGAGATCAAGACGGTCTTGCCACAAATCATCCTTGCGGCGGGCATCCTCGACAAGTCTATCCATTTGTTCCCCCATGGCTCTTATTATGTTGAAGAGCCTTTCGTTGGACACGGAAGTATTCTCACCCTTGTTGTTATTGTTGTTGGAAGCCATTGGACCTATTGAGAGAACACGGTCAATCTTAGGTTGGCCCCACAAACATATTTTGAGTAAAATAATTAACCCACAAACAAAGGAAAAAGACTTAACCACATAAGAAAAATGACTCTTTTTTTATTTATTTACAAAAGTCGGAAGGACCTGGTCCTTTTTGGGGTTTCTAGAAAAATAGTGGAATCGTCACACTAGTATATAGACCTTCTCGTGGTCCCATGTACTCATCGGATTCCACCACGCTTGTGAATCCTACATGTGTCGGGATTAAACTAAATTAATGTAGTAAAGCATACATGCGGGGACGGATTTTTAATTTCGTCCATAATAACCACTTGGGGATGGAGTTTTATTTCGTCCAAAACAACGAGTGGCATGTATGATTTGAAGACATTAGTTTAGGGAAATCTCGGCACATGGAAACCGACTTGAGTCACGGAGTGTTAGACCCTAACTAGAATTGTGTGGTTTGTGCTCGATTAATGAGAGGCTTAAAGGTCACCCACGGCATGTAGTCGTGAACTACGCCACGGGCTGAGGTTTACCGCTTCGAAAGAGTCAAGGTCGAGTGGAGCTTGAAACTTCCTAGGACGGGCCTCGACGGGTTTGGGGTTGGACTTGTGCGACTCGATAGTGAGCAGTTGATAAGAATTGTGCGCGTAGTGTGAGGTCTAACAAGTGACAAAATATTTTTTTTTTCAAAAGAAAAAAGAAATAAAAGCAAATAAGCACATAATTTACAACTTTTGAATCACCCGTGTGACCGATAAAATAAAACAGAGAAACAAAAAGATGGTTTTGTGCAGGCCCGGTGCCCACACTGTCAAAACTGTCCATTCTGTTCACTGTTTCTGTTTCTGGGAAATTCCCAGAAGCGCGCCATTCAGATGCCTACTCGGGAGGCGTGCGCGTTAGACTGAGAGAAGTGAAGGCGCCCGCTTCTGGGCAGTACCTGCAAATCAGCGGTTTCAAGGGATTGCCTTGACCCTAAATTATAGAACTTTTCCCTTGCAGTAAACGTTAGCACAGAAACATAGAATTGAAGGACAAGATGGGAGGCGGGCGATTCTGGTAATTAGGGTCGGACACGCGCGCTTTAGGCCAAGAAGGCCAGAGGCGCGCACTTCCTACCCTTTTTACCAGAATGCCTAGAAAATAGAAATAAGAACACCCAAAAATGAAAACGCAAGTTTAACCCTCTATATCCCCAGCGGAGTCGCCACTGTAGATACCCCGGGGAACCATGGCTTGGCTAGAGCGGTGAATTATCCTAGGATGTCTAATTAATTTTAAGAGTCGCCACCTATGTTTTAGAGGAACATAAGAAAAACCTAAAAAGAGCCAATTTTATATACAAAACCAGAGATTCGGGAAAAGATGGGTTCGGGGGTTAGGTGACGGAGTGGGAAGTACTTAAACACCCACTCCGCCCCGCTTACGCGGGTCTTGCTACTTTTGGTGTTCTAATTCTAAATGTCCTTCAATTTAATGATAAGAGAAATGCGCTAACAATTATAATGAAAAGAAAGGAGAAATTTATAGAGGAAAAATAAAGGAGAATTGCTTATTTATTAATTTATACTAAAGATTACATGTCGAATTATTGCTAGATAATTACATTAAGAAATGAGAATGTAAATTAAAGTGGAATTAAAATGTTGGGATGTAACCTTGACCAAACTTCAATAGTGGAGTGGTCTTTTGGTTGTATCCCTTTTTATGGAGATTGCATACACATTAGAGATGAAGAAAGTAATTTAAAAGGTTTTTTGTTTAAGAAGTGATAAAGAGAGAATATAAGATAAAACAAGAATTTAGAAGAAGAAGATGGACAATGTACCTTGTGCTTGCAAGAGGAAGGACCAAACTTTGTGTATAATGACTACATTTGAAAATAGACTTTTGTGTGTTTAGAGTATTTTTGACTCAAGAATTATTCCTCCCTTTCCATGGTGGAATGAAGAGGTATTTATAGGTGTTAGGGAAGTGTTTTTGGTCACAAAGATGGCCCTTCCCCGGATCAAGCCAAGGCATAATGGCCTTGGGGGTTACAAATCAGAAAAGGAGGGAAATTTGACCAAATCTGAGATTCTGGAAGCGGGAAGCGCGCGCTTCCCACCCCCCCTATGGGAGGAGCACGCCTCCCACAAAGGAGGGCAAAGGCGTTCGCATCCCAGCTTCAGGAAATTCATATTTTAGCCTAAATGTTAACCCCGTTATGCAGTTAAGCCCCAAAACTAACGGAATTAGTCCAAAAACTTAACGAACATCACGAAAGTCAACGAAAATAAATGAAACAAAGACTCAAGGTTGACTTTGCCACTTAGTCAAATCCAAGACTAACGGAGTAAGTCAGGAACTTAACGGAAAGTAACGAAAGTTAACGAAAAGTAACAAAACTTAACAGAAAAGAGGAAGACAAAGAATGTGTATGCAATCTGGACATGAGAGGTCCAAGGCGGGGTGTCTACAATGTGAAGTCTGCGTTTTTGAATGGAAACTTGAAGAGGAGATATATGTTGAGCAACCACAAGGATTCTTAGTGGAAGGGGGAGAAAATAATGTATACAAACTGAAGAAAGCCTTGTATGGTTTAAAGCAGGAGCCAAGAGTGTGGTACAATGAGATTGATTCGTACTTTCTCAAAATGGTTTTGAGCGGAGTAAAAGTGAGGCAACACTGTATGTGAAGAAAAATGGAGACGACATACATGGTGTTTGTCTTTATGTGGATGATCTGATTTTTATGGGTAGTGATTCCAAGATGTTGAAAGAATTCAAAGAAGACATGATGAAAGCATACGAGATGAGTGATTTGGAGCTGCTTCACTATTTCTTGGGCATAGAAGTCTCTCAGATGAAGGAAGGGATTTTTATATCACAAAAGAGGTATGCAAAAGGAATTCTTGAGAAGTTTAATATGACGAATTGCAGACCTGTCTCTACGCCGTTAGTTACAAATGAAAAGCTAACAAAAAATGATGGGGCTAAGAAAGTTGACAACTCTCTTTACAGAAACTTGATTGAGAGCTTATTATATCTTACATCAACAAGGCCAGACATTATGTTCGCTGAAAGTCTGCTCTCACGGTTTATGCAAGAACCAAGTCAAGTTCACTTTGGTGCTGCCAAGAGGGTGTTAAGATACTTGCAAGGGACGTTGGATTATGGCATATGTTACAAGGCGACAAAAAGCCCACTTTTGACTGCATATTCAGATAGTGATTGGGCTGGAAGTATTGATGACATGAAAAGTACTTCTGGTTATGCAATTCTCGTAGGTTCAAGTATTTGCTCTTGGTTGTCGAAGAACCAAAATGTTGTCGCACAATCAACCGCAGAGGCTGAGTATGTTGCTGCAGCTATGGCAACATCCCAAGCTATTTGGCTAAGGATAATTCTTGAAGATGTTGGAGAAAGACAAGTAGAAGGAACAACACTCTTCTGTGACAATCAGTCGGCCATTGCCATTGCAAAAATCCAATAAATCATGAACGAACGAAGCATATAGCTATAAAGTATCATTTTATTCGTGAAGCAATTGAAGGAGGTGAGATTCAACTGAAGTATTGCAAGTCACAAGAGCAACTTGCGGATATCTTCACCAAGTCACTTCCAAGAGAAAGGTTTTGTTATCTTCGTGAGCTCATTGGAGTTTTCAAGCAAGTGCATTAAGGGGGAGTGTTGGAAATTAATGCACTTTCTCATTCATTGTCTTTTGATCTAGTTCATGAACAATGTTTCATTTTAGTTCATGAACATTCTACTCCTATCTTATCTAGATAAGTCTTAATTAATTAGTTTAGATAAGTCTTTGAATAAATGTAATCTAGAATCATCTCTTGGCAAGTATAAAAAGCCTTGTATCCATGCCTTGGAAAATCATTCAGAAAAGCAATAAACATTTCCGATTCAATAATATTTCCAAAAGATTAAATATCGTTTCTTTCATTTATTATCTAAAATGGACTATGGGACCCACTTGTCATTCTCACAACAAAAACTCCCTACCCACTTTATCTCTCCTACTTTCTCTTACTTACTTTTTCATACTCACAACATTTACTTTTTCTTAATCTCCACGTAAAGTCAAACTAAGAACTTTAGTCTGGGACGGAGGGAGTAGATGATAATAGATGAAAATAAATGATAATGCATTTATTTTGTATATTTTTATTTAATACTCCCTCCGTCCCAGAAAGATAGTCCCTCTTTTTTCTTTGTTACTACGAGAGAACTTTGAGCAATAATAAAGGCTACTTATAATAATGTTAATATGAATCTAAAAATTGGTATTAATAGATTTATAATGGTGTATTAAGAACAATTTCAAAATTTTCATTAGAATAATTAAAAGTAGCCTTAATTATTGCTCAAAATTCCTTCGTAATAACCACGAAAATAGGGAGACTATCATTCTGGGACAGAGGGAGTATTTGATAATTGTTTTGGTTTCAACCCTACTAAATTTGAAATTTTCATTGAGCCTCCTTAAAGAGATATCAACTTCAAATGAACCAATGCGTTAGTTACGTGCATGGCACATGATACTTAACTGACTTTTCTAACGAAAATCGTTAAAAAGGCCTTAACTGACGAGTTTTTTACACGTCAAGGTCTGATCTGGCGAAAAAAAATAATCAGGGTTCGTTTGGAAGGGTGGTATATGACTTTAGGGTCTAAATTGTCATTAACCCATAATTCAGATCACTGTACCTACAACCTACAGATACCATTCTATAGAAAGGCGGCACCACTCCAGTAAGTTAACATGCATGGACCATTAGTCCTTTAATACAAATTAGAAACATAAGTCCTATTTGTTATGGGTAAAATCTCCACGACGACATCCTGAAGATAGCGACATCTTGAAGAGTTACCGCGTTGTAAGTAACTGTTTTATTTATTTATTATTTGTTATTAATATTCTTCTGCAGATAAAATTAACAGGAATAAACATGTGCTATAAAGAAGACTCTTATCAACGGCAAAAAGGACTTGGTCAAAGGAAGGAGTTGTGGCCGAAAAGATAGAGAAGTTTGTTAGAGTTAACAGATTAGCTTAATCTTATCTAGTTTTTAGTATTTAAGCAAGGCGAAGCCAAAAACACAAACACATGCTCACTACTTCATCTCTGTAATTCGCCTTTGCATCCATTGTAACCTAGAAAATCAATACAAACGTTTAGGGAAGGTAGGTGCTCATAATCACCTCCCGAGGTTTTTCTTAAGAGATTATTATCTCAAAGGTTTCCTCGTTACATACTCGTGTCTTTGCAATCTCAATTCATTCAATTATATTCCATTGCACCCTCTTCTCATACTCAAACTCATACATTCGATCATTAGACTTAATTGTTGTTTTTTTACCAAAACAGTTTGGTGCCCACCGAGGGGCCTTTGGTTTTTTAATTGTTTGAATTCTTTACGAATCAGAATGTCTACTCAACATATGATCTCCACCAGCAGCAAGGCTCCTGTCACAACCCTTGGTTTGAACCCACCGATTGGGGGCAATAGCCCAAGCAAGACGACAAATGGCCATTCTGGGACTCTACCACCGCCGCCACCTGGTGGAGTAGGCAAGAAGCAGTCAGCTTTATCCTCTGATCGTGAACTCAAGAACATTCTTATGCAGATGAGGAGTCAACTGGACAAACAGCAGAGTAGCACCTCAGTAATAATGGACACCTTGGTGAGCTTACAGAAGGAACATAGATCCTTAAGCGAGAGGGTGGATTCTGTATCACCAATTCGCCCTAGGACCCTTAACTTCAGCAACGGTGGCAATCCTTCAGCCTTCAATGAATGGATCCCGATGTTTAGTGCAGCTGATGGTGTAACCCCGTCGTCTCCCTTGATGATGACTTCTCCGATGATGATGCCATCCTCAGATCCTGGTTTTTTCCAGTTCTCTCCACTTGTCCATTCTTCAGCCCCACCTTCCACGTTTAATGTTTCAGGGACTTCTACGGGACCATCGTATACCAACAGTACCATTGTGACATCTTCGACTGATGTCAACACCTTCGGTAACATTAATTCAAGTTTTGCGTTTGATAATATTGCTCGTACTTCTAATCCTTTTGCAGGTAACTTCATAGCAAGCCATCTTCAAGAGCTAAGGGACATAGTCATGAATTTACCAGGAGTCACTCCCCCCATTCAGCAAGTCTCTCCAACATGTTACAGCCAGTCTCGCTTTGTACCAGCTATAGCACATGTCGACATCCCGAAAGGATTCAACATTCCGTCCATGAAGTTCTATGATGGAAGCACTGATCCTGAAGAGCATGTCTCCCATTACCAAGAGAAGATGGAGATCATCCGTATACCTCTCTAATACAGGGAAGCGTGCTTATGTCAAGGCTCTGGTTCGACTTTGGTGGGACCGGCTTTAAAATGGTTAATCCGTCAGCCGCCTGGATCTATTGGATCGTATGCCAAGCTGATCAACATGTTCAACAATTAGTTTTCATGCAGTCGACAGTTTGAGAAGTTGACCAGTTACCTCTACAAATAGTCCAACAACCAACAGAAGCATTGAAAGAATACATCAACATGTTTAACAAGGAGGTCTTGGAGATCCCTAATCTGGATATGGCGACGGCAACAGAAGCTTTCAGAATGGGCTTGAAGAAAGACTCACCATTTTATGAAGATCTTGTGATGAATCCATGCAAGAGAATGGAAGATGTCCGCAATAGAGCTACCAGGTTCATCCGATTGGAAGAGGACAGAGCACAGCAAACCAAAGGTTCTGGCAAGGCATCGACATATGACAATCCAGACAGGAGGATAGACTCATCTCACTAGAAGTAGAATAACAGATCAAGACCCTATCATTGAAATGATTCTAGCAAGATTCATTCTGTGGAGGATGAAGAGCAGGACGATGTTGATTGTCCTAAGATTACTGATTATTGCTTTTCTGTTGATGTTGCAGGTATCCTATACGCAATGGGGAATCTTGGAGAAAAGCAAGGTGGCCAAGGAAAACTGATAAGCCATTAACTTGGAAAGACAAATCCAAATGGTGTGCATATCATGAAGATTTCGGACACCTTACGGAAGATTGCATCGCTTTGAGGAAAGAAATGAGCTACCTATTATCAAAAGGATATCTTAAAGAAATCCTGAGCCACCGGAAGAACAAGACAGACAGCAAAGAAGCCATTCCAGAAAAACCACCTTCACCCCCACCGGTAACTAAGGTAGTCCAATTTATTAGTGGTGGTTCTGATATTTGTGGTACATCTTATTCTGCAGACTTCCAAGCTTACTTTACAACATGTCATCTCCTTTGAAGAAGATGACAGGGATAATGTCCTGGATCCGCACCATGATGCACTGGTTATTGCCTTACAGATAGCTAATTTCAAGGTCAGGAGGATTCTTGTAGATGGGGACAGTTCAGTCAATCTCATAACTGTAGCAGCTTTGAAGGAAATGAATATTCCTATGTTCGAGGTGATCAAAAACACTTCGGTACTGGTAGGCTTTAGTGGCGAAATAAAGGATACAACTGGGGAAATCAAGCTTCCTGTGTATGTTGAAGGTGTCAACTCCATGAAAAGATTTTGCGTGATAGATTGTGCAACCAGCTACAACATCATATTGGGCAGGCCTTTGATTCACTCAATGAAGGCAGTACCGTCGACGTATCACCAGTATGTTAAGATGCCGACGCCTTGGGGAGTAGTCAAGATCTACAGTGACCAGCAAACCGCAAAAGATTGTTACATGACATCTATGAAGGCGACGACATCCTCTCGGCAAGCATAGCAATTACAGAAGAAAGCACATCAGGTCCTGGAAGCAAGAGAGCATGATGTGAAAGAAATTTTCTTAGATCCCTCAAATCCAGACTTGAAGGTGCTAATTGGCCAAGACGTACCATCAGATTTTGAAGAAGAATTGATAAATCTTTTAAAAGAAAGGGTCAAGAGCTTCGCCTGGAAGCACGACGATATCACGGGGATCAGTAAAGACGTCATTACCCACAAATTGAATATAGATCCTTCTTTTAAGCCGGTGCGACAGAAACGGAGGAAGTTTACCCAGGAAAGAAATCAGATCATCCAGGAAGAAGTTGACAGATTGTTGAAAGCGAAAATGATCAGGGAAGCTGAATATCCAAAGTGGTTGGAAAATATAGTAGTGGTGGAGAAAAGAAACGGCAAATGGAGAGTGTGTGTTGACTTCATGGACCTGAATAAAGCATGTCCCAAAGATCCTTTTCCTCTCCCTCACATTGATACGCTGGTAGACGCTACATCAGGTCATGAGATCTTAACTTTTATGGACGCCTCTTTAGGTTTTCAGCAAATCAAAATGGAACCATCTGACCAAGAAGACACCGCCTTCATCACGCCGACAGGTATATATTGTTATATTGCTATGTCTTTTGGACTAAGAAATGCAGGTGCAACATATCAGAAGCTCGTCAACTTGATGTTCAAAGACCAGATAGGCAAAACCATGGAGGTGTATATCGATGATATGGTAGTCAAATCAAAGAAAGCTGAAGACCATGTACGAGATCTTACACAAGCATGACATCCTGGATGCATTCAACATGAAACTTAATCCTACAAAATGCAACTTTGGAGTGAAGTCTAGAAAATTCCTTGGTTATATGGTGACTCAAAGAGGAATTGAAGCAAGCCCGGAGAAGATTAGAGCCATAATCAACCTGACGTCGCCCAAGACGGTTAAAGACGCTCAAAGTTTGACAGGGAAAGTGGCAGCTCTAAACAGATTCATATCCAAATCCTCAGAAAAGTGCAAACTGTTCTATGACATTCTGAAGAAAAATAGCAGATTCGAATGGATGGAGATGCATGAGAAAGCATTCCAGGACTTAAAGCAATACTTGTTGACATCTCCATTGCTGACCAAGCCCCAAGAAGGCGAACCTCTTTATGCATATCTGGCCGTATCAGAAGTAGCTGTCAGGGCAGTACTAGTTCGAGAAGAAAACGGTAATCAACACCCCATATATTATGTAAGTAAAACTCTACTAGATGCAGAAACCAGGTACTCCCATCTAGAAAAATTAATTTTAGCTTTGATTACTCCTTCCATTAAATTGAGACATTATTTTGAAACCCATGTTATTTATATTCGTACTAATTATCCAATCAAGAATGTTATGAGAAAACCAGAGATGTCAGGAAGAATGGCAAAATGGTCGGTCCAGCTGAGCATATATGATATCAGGTATGAACCAAGGACCGCAATAAAATCACAGGCACTTGCAGATTTTGTGGCAGACTTCAGTCCTAGTATGCAATCTGAAGTAGAAATTGAAGTCTAACAACTTCAAGGAGACGACATCCTCAAGTGGACGCTATTTACAGATGGAGCATCCAATGCAAGAGGAACAGGCCTGGGTATCGTCCTGAAGTCACCACAAGGGGACATAATACCCCAGGCCATTAGCTGTGATTTTAAAGCCACCAACAATGAAGCAGAATACGAAGCTTTGATCGCCGGATTAAGTGTTGCTTTAGATCTCAATGTTAAAGCAATCCAGGTATACAGTGATTCATTGTTGTTGGTTAACCATTTCAATGGCTCTTATGCAGCAAAGAACGCCAAGATGACTTCATATCTGAGTATCATAAAAATTTTAGCCAGCAAATTCTCTAGCTTTTCCCTAGAACAGGTACCCAGAGAGGAGAACTCTCAGGCAGACGCCCTTCCTAATTTGCGATCAGCATTCAAAAGTGCTTCTCAGATCAATATACCTATCATCCATGTCAACATTCCTGCCATAGAGAAGTTGGAGCTTTTCAATTTAGATGAGGACTTCCAAGATCTTGGGAGCTTGGAACTTTTCAGAATAGATGAAGACATGCAGGAAGATCAAGACAACCTGACAATCACTTCATGGATGGCACCTATCATTAAATATCTGCAAGATGGCACCGTCCCAACTAATGAGAAGAATGCTAGGGCATTCAGGGTAAGGAATGAAAGATATATATTAATTGATAATGTATTGTTTAGAAAGTCTTTTTCAGGACCATATTTGAGGTGTCTAGAAAGGACGTTGGGCAGAAGAACTTCCATTTGTTTTATGGGCAGACAGAACGACACTAAAGAATGCAACAGGACAGACACCATATTCCTTGGTCTTTGGACCATAAGCCGTCATCCCAGTAGAAGTCATCATCCCCACTGCCAGGTATGGATTATTAACATCTGAACTGAATGACGAAATCTTGGCTCGTGACTTGGACACCATTAAAGAATTGAGGAACCTTGCAAGGATCAGAATAGCTGCCTACCAATAGAACATAGCTCGCTCATACAACAAGAATGTCTGATTAAGGAAATTCCAGGTTGGAGATCTAGTACTTCGCAAATTCTTTAGGAATACAGGGAACTCAATGCAGGAAAGCAAAATGGGAAGGACCATATTTGATAGATGCTGAAGCAGGGAAAGGTTCATATTGGCTCTCTACTCCAGAAGGCATAAGGATTCCTAGGAGTTGGAATGCAATTCATCTTAAGGCCTACTTTATGTAACTTTTAAATTACTTGTTTCTTTCAAAGATATAAGGTACGAATTTACACGCTTTACTTTATGTTATCTTAAATTTGATTTTATGTTTAAACCATTATTAACTTAAGCATCGGAGGGGTGTTATCTAAGCTAACACCCATCTCTAACATGTTTTCTGTCTTGCAAGAAAACTTAGTACTCGAGACAATTTTGCGAAACCATCAGGATGATGACGCCCAAGAAGATGCTGACATCTTGAGGTATGATCCCATTTTTGTTTAAATTTGTTCTTTGAACGTTACTTTATAGAAATGATATCACTTAAAGATGTCATTGGCTATTAACCTCCAATTGTTTTGCAAGTCTTAGAGATGAGTATGAATTTTAGAGTGCATAAAACCAAAAGTTTATGGAAGAACCAAGTTTTGAGATTGGCCATATCATCTTAAGAATAAGGATTCAATCCCTTCAAAGGTTTAAAGAAATAACTTTCTTTCGTCTCTTTTAAGGTTCGAACACCTTCGCCTGGAGCGCACGATTTCAATGTTGGTTAAGGTGTGGAATGGGCACGTATGTATATATATACGCACCCCCCATTCCCACTTAATCAATCTTTGATCTAAGCTTTGATCAGTTGGTTTTAATATTTTCATGTTATCTAAAAGACAATAGCATTCACACAAGGTGGGGCAAAGGATTTAGACATCCTACGCAAGCACGTGATGTATTTTCAAAAACCCAAACCATTTTTACATAACCATACTGATTTTGAAGAAACCATCAGCATACTTAAAACAAAAAGTTTATCCCCAAAAGATTTTTGAGAAAAACTACCTAGAAGTGTGGAACCAACCCCACACATCAGAAAAGTAAATTATTTTTGGCCCTTATGGACCATTACAAACCCATCAAAAACCAAATTGTTTTGTTACAAACCAACCCGGGACGCAGCCCGATCAAAACATTGTTCAAGAAAAATACATTGTTATTTAGCCTCCTCCATAGGGCTAATATCTTTCTCAGCACCTACATCTCCTTCCTGTTTATCACCATCCTTAGAACCCGACGACACTTCTCCTTCATCCATAACTTCACCAGATAACTTCTGAAGTCCAGCTCTGATACGATCTACATCCCAGGTGACATGTTGTCCATTTTGGTATTCCTCCACCATCCTGATTTGAAGTTGCACCATGCTCCTAGCAGCGGACTTCTTCAAGGCGGCTTTAACTTGTTCCATCTCCTGTAAGTGATCATCCTCCCTCTTGCTCTGTTGTTCCATTAGCTCAGAAATCTCCTTTGAAAGGGATGCATGCTTTTTCTCCATCTCCTTCTTCTTGTGAGAGAACTCCGCCCTTGCAATCTTAAGCTTATCCTCAGCCATCTCAATCATGGACTCCATGCGCCCAAAAGCCTGAAAGAATTCCTTCAAACGCTTAGAATTAAAAGTCATCATCATGAGCTTCTTCTTCACTTCAGCAGCATCTAGACCATCAAAAGCTTCAACATCTACAACTTCTTGAACTTCAATCTTCCTCTTCTTGAGTCTTGACCCAACAGATTGGGATTCATCTTTCTTGGGTCCAACAGGGGGCCTACCCTCAACTTTCACAGGGATGTTCCCCATCATTTGATCAAATTGTTCCAACTTAAAGTCAGATCCAGAGACGACAGGCTTCGAAACTGGCAAATGAAAGAATTCAAAATTAATAATGTCTATAATCTGATCAAGAAGAAGACTGTTGGTGAAAACTTAACTTGTTGACATCTTGACCGAAGAAGATGCCTTGCTTATGGAAATAAGCTCTTGGGAATGAAAACTTAAAGAGACAATCCCTGAAGATTGGAAAGATCTTTCTAGCTCAGAAAGTTTAAGCAAGTCCTCTATCTTCCTGGTTGAATCAGGCGAAGGAGGAAAAAGCTCTCCCCACTTTATTTCTGCAAAAAATTGAAGGGACCATTTCAAGGAAAAGTCAGGAACAGCAAGGAGATTCAGGATGGTGAAAAGGCAAATACCTTCTCTTTTCCACTTTGTGGGCAACCTGTCATCATCTCCAAGAGACTCTTTCTTCACAAAGAAATACCTATGTTTCCAACCCCTATCATTCACGGAGATCTTTGAAAAAAGGCAGTTTACACCTGATTTTGTTTTGAAAAGATATCGTTTGGAGCCAAAAGATTGGAGTTCATACACGGAAGCGAGCTCCGCTAACACTATATTTAGCCCATGTTCTTGATTCACTCTCAAAAAGACAGCGAAAATCCTCCAAATCATAGGCATTAGTTGGATAACAGCAAGACCGGTTTCTTTCAAGAAGTCATTTATCAAAGGAGGAAAGGGGAAAGTAAACCCTAGGGTAAAAGGATACTCATAAAAGCAAATCCAGTGTTTGGAAACAAAATCAGCCTTAGTATGAACATCAAAAGCAAGAATTTCGACACTATTTGGAAAACACTTCTTCACAGAGTCAATTAATTCATCGTTAAAAACACAGATTTCTTCGTCAGGTTTGGAAATCAAACCTTCGGATTCCAAATCACTCGATTCGTCAGCAAGAACTTGAGGTTGCACATTTATAAGAGTGCCAGTACTCTTGGTTGATGAAATTACCCACTTCTTTCTTCCCATATTCAAGCAAAGAATTAAAGGAAAAAGAGAGAGAGAAAGGAAGAGTTCCTTAAGAGCCGGCGCCTGGGAAAATAATGATGAAGCAGTTGAAAGGGGTATGAGCTTTTAAACATCCACTCTCCTATAAACTCTCATCCAAGTAATTATGACCGCATTGGGACTCTAAAACCGTCAGAAGTTAAAGCCCACTTCTTTTATAACTTCTCCTTAGTAGTGGGTCATAGCAAAATTTTGTCTTTACCTTTTAAAGATAAAATTTTGGGGGCAATTGTTATGGGTAAAATCTCCACGACGACATCCTGAAGATAGCGACATCTTGAAGAGTTACCGCGTTGTAAGTAACTGTTTTATTTATTTATTATTTGTTATTAATATTCTTCTGCAGATAAAATTAACAGGAATAAACATGTGCTATAAAGAAGACTCTTATCAACGGCAAAAAGGACTTGGTCAAAGGAAGGAGTTGTGGCCGAAAAGATAGAGAAGTTTGTTAGAGTTAACAGATTAGCTTAATCTTATCTAGTTTATAGTATTTAAGCAAGGCGAAGCAAAAAACACAAACACACGCTCAGTACTTCATCTCTGTAATTCGCCTTTGCATCCATTGTAACCCAGAAAATCAATACAAACGTTTAGGGAATGTAGGTACTCATAATCACCTCCCGAGGTTTTTCCTAAGAGATTATTATCCCAAAGGTTTCCTCATTACATACTCGTGTCTTTGCAATCTCAATTCATTCAATTATATTCCATTGCACCCTCTTCTCATACTCAAACTCATATATTCGATCATTAGACTTAATTGTTGTGAATAATTTTAGGGGCCTGTGCTATATGTGAATATTTGATCCTTAATATTTAAAATTTTACACTATATATATATATATATATATATATATATATATATATATATATATATATATATATATATATATATGAGTAGTTTTTTTATATAACAATTAAATTCGACTTGTGTAAATCCGATAAGATGTCGATTATAAGAGGATAGAGCAATCAAAGAAAATGTAAATAAGGTGGGTTATAGAAGAGAGCTTTTTTAGCGTCGATACGTGATTTTCGAGGAAGAGAGTGAGGAAGTTATATAAGGCCGCGAAGCTTTGTCGGCGTTTGATTGTTCGAGTCGCAACATTCGTGTGATTTCATTATTCGAGTTTCACAAAATTCATGTGAATTCATCTTGTATTTAAGAAGTGACTAAAGCAACACCTTGTATATATACTAAATCAACACTGTATATATATACTCGCTTCCTCTCAAAATAATGTTCACATATTTAAAAACGAACTTTGAGCTTTGTTCTGAAACTCTGAGATATTGATAGAATTCGTAATGGTGTATTAAAAGAATATTTTTTATTCTCATTAGAATAGTTAAACAATATTAAAATAATTAATCAAAATTTATTTGTATAAATATAAAAGAAATAAAATACTCCCTCCGTACTGCCGAGGCTAAGCAGGGGTGGTGATGAGCCTGTGCAAGAATCCCTCTTGCACATGGCCCCCAAATCTAAAGGGCCTCTTTTTTACATCCTCCATGTATTACTAATTCTCTCATAAAATGATACTCCCTTTGTCCTTCTCGAATTAGGATTCTTGGTCAAATAGTTTATACTTTAACCAATAATTTGAAGAAAAATAATGATGACAATAAAAACTTAAAAATTGTTATTGTATCACGATTAATAATAAACTAAATAACTATTTTTAAATTTTTATTAAGCTAATTATTTTTCTTCAAATTATTGGTCAAAGTATAAATTATTTGACCAAGAATCCTAATTCGAGCGGGACGGAGGGAGTATTTTATTTCTTTATATTTATAGAAATAAATTTTGATTAATTATTTTAATTTTGTTTAACTATTCTAATGAGAATATAAAATATACTTTTAATACACCATTACGAATTCTATCAATATCTCAGAGTTTCAGAACTAAGCTCAAAGTTCGTTTTTAAATATGTGAACATCATTTTGAGAGGAAGCGAGTATATATATACATTGTTGATTTAGTATATATACAAGGTGTTGCTTTAGTCACTTCTTAAATCAAAGATGAAATCACATGAATTTTGTGAAACTCGAACAATGAAATCACATGAATGTTGCGACTCGAACAATCAAACGCCGACAAAGCTTGGCGACCTTATATAACTTCCTCACTCTCTTCCTCGCAAATCACGTGTATGTAAGTACCCCAATCTGAAATTGACCAACTTTAGAGGAATTCTTGGTTCCATTCAGGGATAAACCGATGGGCCAGGACCTCACTAGGATAAACCAAACATTCCCGGACTGTTCTGGAATAAACCTTAGAAAAATCCTGAAGCTCGGCAGACTGAGCCGTACGGATGGTTTGGGTACCTGAGGGACCTAGCCGTACGGCTGGTTTGGGCACCCTCAGTCCCTATAAATTGAACCCTAGGCTGATCATTTCAGGGGGGAGAAAACAGTTTTAGAGGAAAAGCTCTGCAGAATTGAGATCTGATAGGAGTGATAAACACATTTGAGTGAAAGGAGTGAAAGAAGATAGGCTTAGAACCAAAGAGTGGTGAGGCCTCCTTCTCCCCCATCTTCTGTTCATCTCATTCTATCATCCTTTTATTTATTTACCTTATGTCTCTTGCAAATTATATGAATTGGAACCAAGCCTTGATCCATGGTACCCTTCATGTTCTATGCATGATTGTGAGTTCTAAACAAAAGGATAACCTAAGGCTTGTTATCATTTGATGTCATTATGTCTTTACTTTGATACAATTTACTTTCAAGACTTTGCATTACATTGCAAGTCTTTTCCATTCAAGCAATATATATATATATATATATATATATATATATATATTATATATATATATATATATATATATATATATATATTACAAGTCTTGTCCTCTCAAGATACTATATTATTGCTATATATAATCATGATTTGTTAAATTTCTTATCTTCCCAATCATGATCTTGCCTAAAATCCCCAAGTTTGGGACATAAAGATTCAATCTTTATGTTACATGTTTGTCCCTAAAGGTTTAATTTAACTTAATAAGTCTATTTTGGTGATAAAGTTCCAATTTTTATTCATCAAATGGTCATTTTGGCCCCAAATGGCATGTTCACCACCTTTTCTTAATTTCTCCAATGATTGCCTTTGATCACACCCAAATATTTATTTTTGGGGTTCTTTTGATGATCAAAGTGCATAGGAATGATCTTTTCAAAGTTTTGTTGTTAATCACAAACTGAAAATTAGCATTTCAGTCCAGTTTCAGCAGAATACTCTATTTCTGCCTGAAACTGGACAATTTTCTGATAAATCTGTAAAAAAACCCGGAACGGCCGAACAAGCCGTACGTACGGATGGTTTAAACCAGCCATACGGCTAGTTTGGCCAGGGAGCACTTTTTTCCAGTTTTACCTCTTTTTGTTAAACTGATTGCAAAATAACCCTTTTCTGTTAAATAATTAACCAGCTTTAAAAGTCAGTTTCTCCCATTTTTGAAAACACACACACACACATGCACTTTGTTAACTAACGAAAGGGAGACTCGGTCCTATCCGAGGCGACTTGGGTGACGTAAAACTCTTCCCAAGGCATAACCTGACCTCCGAACTAATAGAATCTCTAACCTTTCCATTTGTTGGGATAAATAATTAACAAATGTGGCGACTCCGTTATGTTTTGTGTGATAACCGTGTTTGGTTTTTTCGCCCTTCGAAACGCTCCCATCGTTTCATTTCGTCACGGGGCAGGATCCTTACAGTGTCGACGCTAAAAAATCTCTCTTCTATAACCCACCTTATTTACATTTTCTTTGATTGCTCTATCCTCTTATAATCGACATCTTATCGGATTTATACAAGTCGAATTTAATTGTTATATAAAAAAACTACTCATATACATATATACAGTGTAAATTTTTAAATATTAAGGATCAAATATTCACATATAGCACAAGGCCCCTAAAATTATTGAGACGGGCCTACTCATAAAGTAAAAATAACCCGAACTTACTTTATGTTAGGATGGACTGAAAACCCCAACAACTTGGTATCAGAAATCCTACATAGAATTCAATCATTTAATGACCTGCATATATGTAACAGAATGGGGTTAAAGCTTGTGTCTGCACCATTTAAAGATGCAATGTAATTAATGTTTTGGCCAATTTTTGACAATTGGACAAATAAAAAAGAAATAGGGTACAAATGGAATATAGATTTCAGAATTCAAGATGTAGGTCAGAGTTCAAGGTGTTAACGCAGGATGTAACGAGGAAAGCCCTTGGAACAATCGTCCTCCGACACAAAACCTCGGGAGGTTTTGGAAACCTGCCTTAACCTTCAAAATTCACTAAGTATTTGAGAGGATTACAAAAACGAAGTATAAAGAGAGGTTACACAGAAGTGAGTGTATGCAAATACATGTGGTATGCTCTCTTTAAATACTGAGTAGAAATAATTAACAAACTAGCTAAGTTATCCCTTAAATCTCGGAAGTTGGTTGAAGAGATAAGGTTGATCCTTTGGGAAACGTTGAAGACTTCTATTTGGCATGTGTTGGTAAACGGCATGTGCTCTTTGACCTAGTCCATGGGATCTTCACGATCTGTTAGTGGTCCCTGAAAAGTAGGATCAATGATATACCTGCAGGACGTAATTGGCCAAGTTGCATGATCAAGACGTTAGGTCAAGTCGAAGCTTCAAGTTGTTTTCAGCATGTTGAAGGCTTCAAGTTGTTTTCAGCATCCTGAAGGCTTCAAGTTATTTTCAGCATGTTGAAGCTTCAAGTTGTTTTCAGCATGTTGAAGCTTCAAGTTGCAAGATGTAGCTGATTTTATCCATTCTACACATGTTGATATAGACAGGTGCTCTTATTAACTTAGTATCTCAATCTTTCACGATGAAATAGTTAGTTTCACTCAGGATGTCCAGTCGTCAGGATGTAAAGTGAACATGTAGAACTAGTCATGTAAAATGTAAGACGTAAACTCAAGCTGTTATCTCCAGGATGTAGATGTAGTGTTGTGAGATTTTTCACCCCAAACAATTAATTAGCTAGCTAAATCCGATTCATTGGCAAAACAATCACCCATACCACTTTAACCATATCAGTAGTGAAAAAGAACTGCAAACTTGTGCTTTTTTTCAACTATACGTAATATCGAGGGTCAACGGCAATTTGATTTACCTGAGTTTGAAACTTTTTGGCAATTGGTTATCCAATTTGTAATTGCTATATCCCGATTTCTAGGTTTGTTAAAGTGTTGCAATGTGTTGTAAAAAGTAACAATTCTTTTATTTTTTTTAACGGAATGCATGTCATGTGCAAGCCACATGACATTTTAAGGGACAAACTTATCATTTTGCAGGCCATTTAACGACACTAACAAATTTGACAAATAAGATTTCAACTACATCCCTATTAAAAAATTAACGAGATCCATAACCCTCATTAACCATCACAATGAGGTTTTTCATTTCCAGGCCTAGGTTGAGGGTTATATGTGTACTTGTGCCCCTTAAAATGTCATGGGGCTTGCACATGGCATGCATTCCGTCAAAAAAAAAAAAAACAAATTGTTACTTTTTACACCAGATTGTAACAATTTAACAAATCTATGAATCAGGTTATATTAATTACAAACCGGATAACCAATTGCAAAAAAATGTGAAACTGACATAATCGAGTTGTGATTGGCCTTAGTAACTATATCTCACTAAAGAATCATATAAGCTGGCTGAAATACACATTCATATTAACAAATCCACATGGTGATATAAATATATCAAAGGTGATAGTGCTTTTATGAACTCTTTTGAAATTATGGGTACGTTAAGAGATGGTGACCTTTGTGTTAGGACCGCGATTACAACCACCACACTCCACATTAGTATTATATTGCCCGCTTTGGGCCCAGCCCGCACGGATTTGTTTTTGAGCATCTCCCAAAAGGCCTCATTCTAATGAAGTGGGACTTTGGGTTGGTTTCCTTTTTCAAATTTCTCATAACAGAGACAATATAATACTACACACACACCGTGCGCAAACATCGCTTCAGGGGTAAGGTTGGGTAGGGTTCAAAAACGTAATAAGAGCGGGATTTTATTGATCAACTCTATTTCCTTACTATGTAACAGCGACAATCAATTAATGGAAAGGAAAAGTTAATCAGATTGCAACAGCTGTATGAGATTGAATGGATCGATTAGAAAGCGTGTTTGCTGAAAAGTGGATGGATTCATAAAATGGACAAAGTACTGAAAGCAATATGTTTAATGGTCCAATTATTACCTCTAGTACATGACTGTTAAGTTGTAGCTAATTCATTCATCATTGGTAGCCATGATGCCATATTTTCAGTATTATGTGACTTGCTGCCTAACAAAAAAGTATACTATGTAATTAACAACTAGGGCTTTAACTATGTCCAAATCACATGGGATGGGGTCAGCCTAATAAGAAATATGCAATGGCTCAGCTAGTTGCCTAAAGTTTGCAGAGACATATATAAACAATGTCAATATATACATGTGCAGTGGCAGGCTCATGGTAACAGGTGATAAGTTTTTGTGTGGATAATAGCTACCATCATTATATTGATTTGGACTAATTGTTTTCTGTAGATTTGGACTAAACGACATAAGATACATGCAAGTTGAGACCAAAAGCCATTAAATTAAACAAATTATGACGTGCAAAAGACAATCTAAGCAATTGTATAGAAACTATAGATCGGGGGGCAGGTAATCATAAAATATGATGTTATATATAAATTTGAATGAAAGGAACATCTTAATTTTCTTTTTCAATCTTTTAATTTTCTTTTTCAATCTTTTGATTAATTTGTCAGTCAACTTGATCTACCATGAAGATTTTTGTTTTGTTTCAATATATTGTCGTACCTCCCAATGAATCATGCCCATGTTGAAATACAAGTTATTCATAAACAAATTGATACACAATTAGTAAATGTGACATTAATGATATATATCTAAATGGTCCAATATGCAGCTGTATCTAGCTAGTAGTACACATGCAGAGTGTTGGAAGGTGAAGGTCAAAAAAGGGATAAAAAGTGAAGATAAATAAACGTCAAGTGAATGACTGATTATTAGTAGATGAGATATTAGTGAAACACAAGAAGAACATCAAACTGGCTGAGAGCTGACCGTCTGACCTGTACAGCATGGTGATCATGACTCAGTCCTCAATTTTTCTCTTACATAACAGAGCAAAGATAAGGTAGATCAGCTATGTCTGATATAGCAAGAGACGCTTTTACCTCCCCCCACACATGGCCACGAATCTCAGTCAACGCCTTCGTTAATAAAAATTCTTGAAGTGTAGCAAAGGACAAAGAGCGATTCCACTTTTCTGGCCTTAGTATCTCATCAGTGCCTCCTGATAGAGATATGGAAAGACTGGTGATCATAAGCATCGCAAGCTGCAGAAACATCCATTAATATTGCATTCATTTACAAGCATCGTTATGCAATTAGGCTACCACAGAAAGAAAAGCAACTGTGTTTTCAGCACAACATCAGCTAATGCTCTTCTTTTGTTATTTCGCTTACCCATGAGCCACCTTAATTTACACAGCATATAGTCATTTTTTCTAGGAGCATCTTCTCCAAAAGGCAAACACTATCCTCGAGGCATAAAGTAAACAAAATCACAAAATGTACACATATGAATTCACTAGCACCATCCGCCAAGCATCTGCTAGCTTTAATCTTTGTAGTCTTCACTCAACTCAAAGTAAACTGTGTTGTGGATTTGACCCTCCAACACCCAACACCCAAGCAAATCGCAAGAAAAACCCGGCACCACAAACAAGCACAAGAAATAAGAAACCAAAGCAAAAGAACAAAACGAACACAAGAAATTGTTTACCCAGTTCGTCAATATGTTTGACTACGTCTGGGGGCACTACCAAGACAGGATCTTGCACTATAATATGTAAATATGGAGTTACAATGAGTATGGGGGCGGAACATTGCTTATATAGCAAACCTAGAATAAAGACCTAACCCTAGGAGGACAATAATACCCGAAAATCTGGACAAAATCGGCTAAAACACGGAACTGGCCCGACACTTGGGCGGTCGCCCACTTTGCCTATGGGCGGTCGCCTAAAAACCACTTCCTGCCGATGGACCTTCTGATTAAGTGGGCGGTCGCCCATCATCACCCTGGGCGGTCGCCCACGTCGACAATCCTCTCCGACGTGATTTTCTCTTTTGCTCCGAATCCTAGTTCCCGGTTGGTCCTCTACTCCAACAATCTCCCACCTAGAGATCAACCACGTATACAAGCCCCGTATCCGTTCTTCAACTCATCCTTGGTGTCTTCATAGTGCTCACCTCGATCATGGTAGTGCCTTCCTCCTCCCCTATTCTCCAAGCCCCATTGAAGCTATACCCAGCTTCAACTTCACCTTGCTTGAGAAACCTGGAGCCTTTGCATCCGATCTACACTCTCTGTTAGATCTACGCAGCGGAATATCCGGTCCTGGAGTATTTGATTCATCTTCAGTGACCCCTTGACCTTGGTCATCATGAACCGTGCCGCTCCCACCTGAGTCTGGAATATCCATGCGAATTTCCCTCGCATCACCGTATTCCTTAAACTCCTTGAGCTCATACTGTCACGACCCGAAATATAGGCTCTATTTTATTAGTAATTAAATGATTTTTATTTAATTATTTGCTTATTTATTTATTTAAATTATTAATTTATTTAAATATTTTTGTGTGCAATTTATGTGTTATAATAATTTGTGCCTAGCATTTTATTCGAGTTATTTGGGCTAGTGTGGAAGTGTTGAGTCTTAATTGTTAGTCGGGAGGGTAAGAAACTGTGTTAGTATGGGGAGGGGGTCTAGTTGTAACATTTCAAAAAATAATTTCCCCTACTCCCTCTCCTCCCTCACCTTCTCCCTCATTCTTCCATTCTTTTCCCAGACAATATCTCTCTCTCTCTCCAAGCTATTTGGGTAAGTTTCTTCTTCTTCTTCTCTCTTCATTTTCTCCTTCTTCCTTTCATCTTCTCTCATTTCTTAAAACATGAAACGTGTTTAGATCGTCGCTAGGATCGCGTAGACTCAAAAAGATTTGAAATCCATCAACTTTGAGAAAATTCAAGTAAGTTACTTTTCCCCCATTTAAATGCTAAAATGTTCATATCATGTTTATATGATGATTAATGTGTTATATTTGAAGTTTGGTTGAGTTTGCAATTTGTTTGGAATTTATGGAGTTTTTGGTTGAAAATGGTGAATTGATGAATACCTTGATTTAATCTTGGGTTTGGTTGATTAAGGGTGTTGTTAAGGTCCCCTCTTTGTTTAAATAATGTTTGAGTACCTTAGAAATCTTGTTGGGAGTGTTGGATTTTGGGTGTTTTGTGTTTTGGGTTGAAAATGGAAGAACCCATGTTGTTCTTCCCGATTTCTGGCGATTCCGGCATGTTGGGCGACCGCACAAAACTTCCTGGGCGGCCGCGCATCTTTTTGAGAGTTTTTGTTCTTGTTTTGAGGCACTTTGGGCGACCGCACAACCCATCGTGGGCGGCCGCACAGATCTCTGAAAAATGTACATTTTGTTAAATTGTGTGACTAAAGAATGTGTTGTGCTCCAATTCTTGGGTGTCCTCCTAGTTGACCCTAGTGATCATTGTAGTACACTTTAGTGATAGAATTGGGTCCTTTGTGATCAAGTTTGTGCTTGAAATTCATTGATTGTTATTTTGGACTTCGAAGCACCTTTATTGTGTATTGTTGGTTCATGTCATCTTCTTGGTGATTGTTTGGCTTGATTCCCTACTTTGGAATCCTTTGTTGTTTATCGTGCTAGTATTTTATTACTTAGCCTTTACGTGAAAGCCCAGCTGGCATTGTGTGTGTCTCGGGCGATGCGAAATATTATGATGGCACAAGCCAAGTCCATTATGATGTTGACCATTGTTTTGCCCAATTATTACCCTCCTCCAGATTGGCCTTGGATGTGAGAAGAGCTAGCTCCTTTGTGTGCATTTTAGCTATTTCTTGGAGCATGACTTTGTGGCATGTCTCCCGTCCCTTGTGACACTTCTTCATTGGTTATTGGTTCCGGTACCGGGGTTTTCTCTTCGGCTTTCATGCCATTATGAAGATGTTGATTGGATGATTATTGAAGCTGCGCAGCGATCCTTTATTTGGATGTTCCGGTTTGGAAAACCTTGGCTATATCCTTTGTTATGTGTTTATTTCCGCTGCTATCTGTTATATGATAAATGCTATGTGATACGTGATAATTATTATTGTTTATTGCTTATTGCATCATAGCATGTCATGTAGTTGCATTAGTAACTTATTGAGATTTATCTCACCCCCTTTCCTTTTATCTTTGTTTTTCCTTAACCCCCCCCAGGTGCTAAGGATTAGTCTCGCTGATCACGAGAACGAGGACGTCGAGGGTGGATCCGTTCTTTTTGGGAAAGTTGTATAGGTTGGTTTACATTATATCAATGTGTAACCTTTTGGGGATATTTGTACCAAACATTGACGTCATTAGGATTTTGTATATTGTATTCTTGTTAGCATAAACTTGTGGAAGTTTATGATAAGTTGTATTTGGTTTTTATCAAACTAGATTTTGTAAAACTTTGGTTCATAACCTTTTGGTATTAAATGGAATTTTTAACTTCGGTATTTTGGAGTTTATTGTTAGAGTCGACGTCCAGATCGCGGTCCCGGGGCCCGCGGGGTCCGGGGTCGCGACAGTTGTTATCAGAGATATGGCATTAGCTCTATGTATAAGTCTAGGTGGATTAGTATGACCTAGGTGGGTAGTAGTGTGCGGAGTGATTAACGGTTGATGTCTTATGCAGGTAATTGTTCTCAATGTCTGGAAGAAGAAACAGAGGAGGTGCTAGTGGGGCACAGAATCAGAATGATACAAGGGATGAAGCACGTGCCATGTTTCAAGGCATGTTTGAGGCGGCCATGAAGGCCATTCATGATCAAGGTCCGAGGGTAGAGCAAGCACCACCCCGTTATGGATTAGAACAATTTCTCAAACTTAAACCGGTTGAATTCAATGGGGAACCCGATGTTCGGAAAGCTGAGTTGTGGATTGAGTCTATGGAGAAGATTCATGATGTATTTGGGTGTTCGGATGAGGACAAGGTCCGGTTTGCGGCTTACAAGCTTGTGGGAGCCGCCGAGCATTGGTGGAAGGGCGTTAAAGCTACTTGGGATGATACTCGCACGGTTTATGCGTGGGAGTTGTTCGTGCGTAAGTTCAGAGAGCATTTCATTCCGGTTGTTGATCAAAACCGAAAGGAGATCGAGCTACTCAACTTGGAGCAAGGTGTGTTGTCTATAGCACAATACTCGGCTAAGTTCATAGAATTAGCCCGGGATTGCGACTATTTGGTGAGGACCGAGGAACAAAAGGCTATGAGGTTTATTCGGGGATTGAAGACCTCCATCCGTACTCAACTTATTGCCCAACGGATAGTGACATTCCAAGATGCGGTGGACCGAGCCTATTTGATAGAGCAAGATATTGGGGAGCACAAGAGGAAGACCGAGGTAGCTAACCCGAGTAAGCAAGGAGCGCAGAGCAAGTCGCAACCAAGGATTGATAACCGAGGTAACTTTGGGGGACAATCTCAGTTCCGAGGGCAACCGACCCCAAGGAACCCGGGTACCACTTCCGGGAACCAAGGGAGCCAAATTTTGAGGCTTTGTTCGTATTGTCAAAAGGAAGGTCATTCTGAGGACCGGTGTTGGAAGAAGCAAGGAAGATGCACAAAATGTGGACAAATGGGTCACTTTGTAAAAGATTGCCCGAGAGGTAGAGGACAAGCATCCGGGTCAGGAGTTGGTAATAATCAAGGTCAGAAAAGGGATGTTACAGGGAAGCCCAAGGTCCAAGGGAAAGTGTTTGCAATGAATCAACAACAAGCGACCGATGATCCATCCGTTATTGGAGGTATTGTTTCTGTGTCTAATGTGAGCGCACGAGCGTTAGTAGATCCAGGATCATCTCATTCATACATTTCTGTGCAATTTGCTTCTATGTTAAATGCTGCATTCGAGTCTTTACCGTACGTGCTAGAGGTGTCGACCCCTATAGGAGAATGCTTGATTTCTGATCAAGTCTTCCGTGCTTGTGATGTGGTTATTTGTGGTCGAGTCCTTTGTGCGGATTTGGTAGTTCTTCCTATCCAAGACTTTGATGTCATTTTGGGTATGGATTGGTTGAGCAAGTTTCATGCTTCAGTTGATTGCCGTAAGAAAACTGTTATTTTTTCTATTCCTGATGTGCCTAAGTTTGTGTTTGAGGCTAGTCCTCTGAGTAGGAAGGTTCGCTTAATTTCTTTTATGAAAGCGAGACGATTATTGCATAGTGGTTGTGAGGGGTATTTGGCTAGTGTTCTTGATACTAGGAAAGAATCTCCTAGTTTTGATAGTGTTCGGGTAGTTCGGGAATTTCCCGATGTTTTCTCTACCGAGTATGAGATGCCTCCCGATCGTGAGATTGAGTTTTGTATAGATCTTTTGCCGGGTACGGCTCCGATTTCGAAAGCGCCTTATAGGTTAGCTCCCGCAGAGTTGAAGGAATTAAAGGTTCAGTTGCAAGAGTTGCTTGATCGAGGGTTTATCCGCCCTAGTGTTTCCCCGTGGGGAGCACCGGTTTTGTTCGTGCGGAAGAAAGATGGTTCGTTGAGACTGTGTATCGATTACCGAAAGTTGAATCAGGTTATGGTGAAGAATAAGTATCCCCTACCGCACATTGATGATTTGTTTGATCAGCTTCAAGGGTCCGTGGTTTTCTCTAAGCTTGATTTGAGGAGTGGATACCATCAGTTGAAGGTTCGATCGGAGGATATTCCGAAGACTGCTTTTCGCACTCGTTACGGTCATTATGAGTTCTTGGTTATGCCGTTTGGGTTGACTAACGCGCCGGCCGTATTTATGGATTTGATGAACCGAATTTTCCATCCCTATCTTGATTCGTTCGTGGTGGTTTTCATCGACGACATTCTTGTTTATTCAAAATCTCGAGTTGAGCACGAGCAGCATTTGAGGACAGTTTTATCCGTTCTTGCGAGGGAGAAATTATTTGCGAAGTTCAGTAAGTGCGAATTTTGGCTCGAGAAGGTGTCATTTCTGGGTCATGTTATTTCGAAAGATGGGATTTCTGTGGATCCGTCTAAGATTGAAGCTATAGTGGATTGGAAGAGACCCGAGTCAGTGACCGAGATTCGTAGTTTTCTGGGTTTAGCCGGTTATTACCGAAGGTTTATTGAAGGGTTTTCGAGGATTGCTACTCCGATGACTCAGTTGACCCGGAAGAACGTTCCGTTTGTGTGGACCGAGAAATGTGGCAAGAGTTTCGAGGAATTGAAGAAGAGGTTGACTACCGCACCGATCTTGACTTTGCCTAATGGGAGTGATGGCCTAGTGATTTACAGTGATGCTTCGAAAGAGGGTTTGGGTTGTGTGTTGATGCAGAATGGGAAAGTAATTGCGTATGCTTCAAGGAAGTTGACCCCGAGTGAACAGAATTACCCGACTCATGATATGGAGTTGGCGGCCATAGTCTTTGCGTTGCACAAGTGGAAGCACTATCTTTATGGGGCGAAGTTTGAGATTTTTACGGATCACAAGAGTTTGAAGTACCTTTTCTCCCAGAAAGAGTTGAACAACCGACAGCGCCGATGGATGGAATTGTTGAAGGACTATGATTGTACGATTTCTTATCACCCGGGAAAGGCGAATGTGGTAGCCGATGCGATTAGTAGGAAATCTTATGTGGCTTCGATGATGGTCCGTGAATGGAAAATGCTTGAGGATGTTCGAAATTGGTCTCCTCGTGAATCGAGACATGGGGCTATTTTTGCGAATATTAGGGTGTCTCCGACCCTAGTTCAGAGGATAAAGGAAGCTCAGAAAGAGGATCCCGAGTTGGTGAAGTTAGTGGGTAAACTGAAAGAAAAGAATTTCGAGGATTTTTCAGTGAGTTCGAGTGGAGTTTTGACTTTTCGTGGCCGTTTGTGTGTTCCGGAAGTTGATGGAATTAAGCAGAGAGTTCTTGATGAGGGTCACAAATCGAGGTATACTATTCATCCGGGTAGTACGAAGATGTATCAGGATTTGAAGCAACAATTTTGGTGGATTAATATGAAAAAGGAAATAGCCGAGTATGTATCGAAGTGTTTAACGTGTCAGCAGGTCAAAGCCGAGCATCAGAGACCCACGGGATTACTTCAGCCGATAGAGATTCCCGAGTGGAAATGGGAGCATGTGACTATGGATTTCGTTACGGGACTGCCTCGTACCCGTAGGAAGTTTGACAATGTTTGGGTAATAGTGGATAGATTGACCAAGAGTGCCCATTTCTTGCCTATTGACATCAGGTATTCGATGGAGAAGCTTGCGACCCTTTATATTGATGAGATTGTCAGATTGCATGGGGTTCCGGTTAGCATTGTGTCAGATCGAGACCCGAGGTTTACTTCTAGATTCTGGAAGGCGTTTCAGGAAGCTTTGGGTACAGAATTGCGATTCAGTACAGCTTTTCATCCTCAGACCGACGGTCAATCCGAGAGGACTATTCAGATTTTGGAGGATATGTTGCGAGCGTGTGCGATAGACTTTTCTGATTCTTGGGATTCGCACCTACCGTTAGTGGAATTCTCCTACAACAACAGTTATCAGGATAGTATCGAGATGGCACCGTTTGAGGTTTTGTATGGAAGGAAATGTCGATCACCTATTTGTTGGGATGAGGTCGGTGAAGCGAAAGTTTTGGGTATTGATTTGCTTCGGGATTCGGTTGAGAAGGTTAAAGTTATCCGGGATAGATTGAAGACAGCCCAGAGTCGACATAAGAGCTATGCAGACAACCGAAGGCGAGATCTTAGTTTTCAGGTTGGTGATTTGGTATTCTTGAAGGTATCTCCAAAGGTGGGTATCCGTCGTTTTGGGAAGAAAGGCAAGTTGGCTCCGAGGTTTATTGGTCCGTTTGAGATCTTGGGAAAGGTTGGACTTCTGGCGTATCGACTCGCGTTACCGTCATCTTTAGACCGGTTGCACAACGTCTTTCACGTTTCTATGCTTCGGAAGTATGTTCATGATCCGTCTCACGTGTTACCGAGGATACCGGAAGATATTGAGCCAGATATGTCTTATGAGGAACGACCGGTTCGGATTTTAGATTCTAAAGTCCAAGAGTTGAGAAACAAGAGCATCGCGTTGGTTCGAGTTCTTTGGAGGAATCATAATTCAGAGGAGTCGACTTGGGAGCTTCGTGATGAGATCGAGAGGAAATTTCCGTGGCTTTTTGTTTGAGGTGAGTCTCGTTAAAATTCGGGTCGAATTTTCTTTAAGGGGGAGTGAATGTCACGACCCGAAATATAGGCTCTATTTTATTAGTAATTAAATGATTTTTATTTAATTATTTGCTTATTTATTTATTTAAATTATTAATTTATTTAAATATTTTTGTGTGCAATTTATGTGTTATAATAATTTGTGCCTAGCATTTTATTCGAGTTATTTGGGCTAGTGTGGAAGTGTTGAGTCTTAATTGTTAGTCGGGAGGGTAAGAAACTGTGTTAGTATGGGGAGGGGGTCTAGTTGTAACATTTCAAAAAATAATTTCCCCTACTCCCTCTCCTCCCTCACCTTCTCCCTCATTCTTCCATTCTTTTCCCAGACAATATCTCTCTCTCTCTCCAAGCTATTTGGGTAAGTTTCTTCTTCTTCTTCTCTCTTCATTTTCTCCTTCTTCCTTTCATCTTCTCTCATTTCTTAAAACATGAAACGTGTTTAGATCGTCGCTAGGATCGCGTAGACTCAAAAAGATTTGAAATCCATCAACTTTGAGAAAATTCAAGTAAGTTACTTTTCCCCCATTTAAATGCTAAAATGTTCATATCATGTTTATATGATGATTAATGTGTTATATTTGAAGTTTGGTTGAGTTTGCAATTTGTTTGGAATTTATGGAGTTTTTGGTTGAAAATGGTGAATTGATGAATACCTTGATTTAATCTTGGGTTTGGTTGATTAAGGGTGTTGTTAAGGTCCCCTCTTTGTTTAAATAATGTTTGAGTACCTTAGAAATCTTGTTGGGAGTGTTGGATTTTGGGTGTTTTGTGTTTTGGGTTGAAAATGGAAGAACCCATGTTGTTCTTCCCGATTTCTGGCGATTCCGGCATGTTGGGCGACCGCACAAAACTTCCTGGGCGGCCGCGCATCTTTCTGAGAGTTTTTGTTCTTGTTTTGAGGCACTTTGGGCGACCGCACAACCCATCGTGGGCGGCCACACAGATCTCTGAAAAATGTACATTTTGTTAAATTGTGTGACTAAAGAATGTGTTGTGCTCCAATTCTTGGGTGTCCTCCTAGTTGACCCTAGTGATCATTGTAGTACACTTTAGTGATAGAATTGGGTCCTTTGTGATCAAGTTTGTGCTTGAAATTCATTGATTGTTATTTTGGACTTCGAAGCACCTTTATTGTGTATTGTTGGTTCATGTCATCTTCTTGGTGATTGTTTGGCTTGATTCCCTACTTTGGAATCCTTTGTTGTTTATCGTGCTAGTATTTTATTACTTAGCCTTTACGTGAAAGCCCAGCTGGCATTGTGTGTGTCTCGGGCGATGCGAAATATTATGATGGCACAAGCCAAGTCCATTATGATGTTGACCATTGTTTTGCCCAATTATTACCCTCCTCCAGATTGGCCTTGGATGTGAGAAGAGCTAGCTCCTTTGTGTGCATTTTAGCTATTTCTTGGAGCATGACTTTGTGGCATGTCTCCCGTCCCTTGTGACACTTCTTCATTGGTTATTGGTTCCGGTACCGGGGTTTTCTCTTCGGCTTTCATGCCATTATGAAGATGTTGATTGGATGATTATTGAAGCTGCGCAGCGATCCTTTATTTGGATGTTCCGGTTTGGAAAACCTTGGCTATATCCTTTGTTATGTGTTTATTTCCGCTGCTATCTGTTATATGATAAATGCTATGTGATACGTGATAATTATTATTGTTTATTGCTTATTGCATCATAGCATGTCATGTAGTTGCATTAGTAACTTATTGAGATTTATCTCACCCCCTTTCCTTTTATCTTTGTTTTTCCTTAACCCCCCCCAGGTGCTAAGGATTAGTCTCGCTGATCACGAGAACAAGGACGTCGAGGGTGGATCCGTTCTTTTTGGGAAAGTTGTATAGGCTGGTTTACATTATATCAATGTGTAACCTTTTGGGGATATTTGTTCCAAACATTGACGTCATTAGGATTTTGTATATTGTATTCTTGTTAGCATAAACTTGTGGAAGTTTATGATAAGTTGTATTTGGTTTTTATCAAACTAGATTTTGTAAAACTTTGGTTCATAACCTTTTGGTATTAAATGGAATTTTTAACTTCGGTATTTTGGAGTTTATTGTTAGAGTCGACGTCCAGATCGCGGTCCCGGGGCCCGCGGGGTCCGGGGTCGCGACACATACTCCCCACCATTAATAGACCTCAAGCATTTAGCCTTGAGTCCAATCCGATTCTCCACCAAGGCCTTCTACTTCTTATACATCCTGAAAGATTCATCTTTCCCTTCTAAGAAGTAAACCCAGACCTTTCTTGTCGAATCATCAATGAAGGTCATGTAATTTGACACACCAAACCGAGAAGTTACCGGGGCCGATCCCCACAAATCCGTGTGAACCCCCTTCTCACTCATGTGACCCAATCGACAGTGCCACAAATCCGTATCACCCTTGGCTGACGCCACTGCGATACTATCCTTGGTGTTTTCCGCCAAATACAATCTTCCTTCCCTATTACCCCGAGCGATCTCACAATCCTCCTTAGTAATAACCCAGTTCCTGCAGCTAAAAGTTACCGTGTAACCTTCTTCACCCAGCTGCCCAACTGAAATCAGGTTCTTTTTCAAACCCGGAATGTGACTGACCCCGTGTAGAAGTAAGACGTTCCCGTCCGATGCTCCTATTCTGACATCCCCCTTCCCCTTGATTTCTAAAGGCTCGCCATCCGCCAGATAGACCTTTCCGAAATCACCGGAAGTGTAATTTTCCATCGCTCCTGCATGCCCGCATGAGTGGAATGATGCCCCCGAATCCAGCACCCATGATTCTAGCGCACTACTAACACTCAGAATCAGTACATCGTCACCTTCGATTATCACATTCGCCGATTTATCCCCTCGCATGGGACAATCCCTCTTGTATTGTCCTAACTTCTTACAATGATAGCACTTTACCAATCCTCTTGCAACCCTTGATCTTTCTTTGTTCTCCTCATACTGATCCCCACCCCCGATTACACTTTCCCTTGACCCTATTCTCCCTTTATTGCTAGAACCCGGTCTTCCCCTACTAGTTGTAGCCAAGACCGATTCCGAAGTAGACGGTGTCCCCAACTTCTTTATGCGATTTTCCTCGCCCAAGATAAAGTCCTTAACATCATCATACTTCAATTTGTTCTTACCCGCTGAAGCATTTAACGCTGTCACCGTTCCGCTCCAACACCTTGGTAAGGACTCTAGCAATAAACACGCATGAACCTCGTCACCGAAAGTAATCTCCAGCGCAGTCAATGAGTCTATAATATCCACAAACTCATCGATGTGTTTAGCTATGGATCCTCCCTCTTGCATCTTGAGACTACCCATCTTGCGTATCAAATCAATCTTATTTGCAGTAGATGAAGTTTCAAATCTCTAAGTAAGATAATCCAATAGCTCCTTGGTGGTTTTCGCCTTCCTGGTAGTCTTCGCGATCCACTTCGACAAAGTAGATCGAACCACCCCTAAGGCTTTCCGATCCATGAGATCCCAGTCTTCCTGCTTTTCTTTTTCCGGTATGACTCCTGTTAGAGGCTTATAGAGATCCTTATTATATAAGAGATCCTCTATTTGCATCCTCCAATATCCATAGTCAGACCCATCAAATTTCTCAATCGCTTGTTTATCCTTGCCCATTCTTGATTGCTTGATAAACCCCTTTGATCGTCCAACCAAAGCTCTGATACCAGTTGTTGTGGATTTGACCCTCCAACACCCAACACCCAAGCAAATCGCAAGAAAAACCCGGCACCACAAACAAACACAAGAATAAGAAACCAAAGCAAAAGAACAAAACGAACACAAGAAATTGTTTACCCAGTTCGTCAATATGTTTGACTACGTCTGGGGGCACTACCAAGCCAGGATCTTGCACTATAATATGTCAATATGGAGCTACAATAAGTATGGGGGCGGAACATTGCTTATATAACAAACCTAGAATAAAGACCTAACCCTAGGAGGACAATAATACCCGAAAATCTGGACAAAATCGGCTAAAACACGGAACTGGCCCGACACCTGGGTGGTCGCCCACTTTGCCTATGGGCGGTTGCCCAAAAAACACTTCCTGCCGATGGACCTTCTGAACCCTAGGAGGACAATAATAACTGAAAATCTGGACAAAATCGGCTAAAACACGGAACTGGCCCGACACCTGGGCGGTCGCCCACTTTGCCTATGGGCGGTCGCCCAAAAACCACTTCCTGCCGATGGACCTTCTGATTAAGTGGGCGGTCACCCATCATCACCCTGGGCGGTCGCCCACGTCGACAGTCCTCTCCGACGTGATTTTTTCTTTTGCTCCGAATCCTAGTTCCCGGTTGGTCCTCTACTCCAACAAACTGAGGCTGATTCTTAATTTGTGAACCTTGAATGAAATTGCATCATTCCAAAGTCAAACTTAACTAGATCAACCACTACTGGGTGTGGTTAAACATATTTCTAATTTCATGCACTTCAAAAGAAACATAACAAGACCAAACAAACTTAACTAGATTAACCACTAATAGACGTGGCTAAAATCTAAACACTTCCTTCCTCCCATACACATGCTTAAATAGCTAGGTTCACCTCCATTGGATGGGGCTAAACGCTTTATCTCTAATTCACAAACTTATTTCAAGGTTTTATACCTCCCACATAGAAATGTTTCACAATGTCCACACAAATTCAAATCTAAGAAATGAGCTTCATCATTGAATGGCGTGGCCTGCACTTAGCCACCAAGGGTTTAGCCTTAAGCAAGGTTAGTGTAACAACCCGAAATTTCAGAGTATTATAACACCTTTAAATAATATAAATCCGTCCCCAAAATAAAGGAATAACGGTCATAACTACAATTCAAATCTCCACGGCTAGTGTATCTAACCAAAATTCAAAATAAATAACGGAAGCGTAACAATTGTCTTCCACTACTAACGGCTAGTAGCCATCAAAACTAGTTCACGGCATTTATTACAATCGCAATGACAGTCTACTTAAAATATGAAAATCACTACTTAAATATTCTGGTCCGTCTCAAAGATATCTCCACTGCAAGTTTTGCTTTCCTATTTATTACCTGAAGAAAAGAATTAGAGAAAAGGGTGAGCGAACAATGCTCAGTAAGGTCCTACGTCGCCCCTTCGGTTTCTAAGAAGGGGTGACCTCAATGAGTGCATCAATAAACAATTTTAGATGAAAAGGACAAGTCAATAAAACCAAACAATAATTTTCTCTGTCAATACAAGGAAAGGAATCATGGCTCAATTCAATACTCAATAACACATACAATCCTTTATGATCACTTAATATTCTTCTCATCAATTAAATGCTCAAAATGTTACCCAAAAGGGTTCAATAGTCGATGTATCAATATTTCGGTATATCCGGATAACCTATATAACCACCATTTTCAGTGGTGTCGATGTAGATGGTTAATGCCACGTAGGCATGTCATGAACTAACCCTCATGACCGGGTATCAATGGTGTATCAATATTAACACACAAATAATGGGTGTCATTAAGTGATCATTCTTTTGTCAATGAGGTTCTTCAATTGACCAATAATTCAACGTCAATTTAAGTTTAGATAGTTTCAATGACGGAGGCACTTGGAGTGAATTCCAATCAAGAGTTACCGGCCATAACGGTAAAACAATAATTACTCTAGGAACGGAGGGCCAATAAATAACGATATTCAATAGGACTAAGAGACGTAAATCCCTTACCTCGGGTTCGCGTTAATCCTCTTTAACGAATCTCGCGCACGAATCTACAATCATACATAAATACTTTTTAGGACAAGTAACATAATTTACTTCCTTAACCTCCCTAGTTCATCTTCTTAAACTCTTCTTAAGGTTAAAATATTTATTTTCGGGTTTGTTCTACCCATTGATTGTATACCCAAAATACCCTTTTATTTTCAGTTTACTATTCACAGCGTGTAAAATTACTATTCATCGCAGATAATTATTCATCGTAGATCACTATTCATCATTTAACAAAAATCCCAGATTACTATTCCTAGGCTGTTTATCACAATTTAGAACACACACAAACACACACAGTAAACACACACTCTGCACCAAGAACACACACAGTACACGAACACACACACACCACCGCACACACTAACACACCTTTAAACACACACACACACACTGACGCAGAGCACACACTACACACACTCATACACACACACGGTCACACACATACACATATAATTATCAATTTCTTCATCCTTCTTCACTTCTTGACATCAAAATTCTCAAACCCTAGTTTAACAATTCAAACTTAAAATCCCTAGATCATCAGTTGGTTTAGGATTCTTAATCCATTAACTTAACTAGGAAATCTAACGGAGGATTCAATTTAGAGAATAGGGTTTTACCTTGGGTGGATCTCTCCTCTTTTCTTCTTCTCCTTCTTGCCCGACTTCTCTTTCTCTCTCCTTGCGGTTTTTCTCTGCCGCCTCTCTCCCTCCCTATGTCTCTCTCAATTTCTCGTCTCCCTTCACTCTCTGTGTTTTTTCCAAATTTTGGCTGCTACAAATTTAATGAAAGGTCCTCTAGGGTTTGCACTAGGTAGTCCTTTTATAAGTAGAAGGATTTAGGGTTGACTTAGGGTTTTCAATATTATCCGGCCCAATAACTTAGTGAGTCCTTTTTTTTTTTTGGGACTTAAATAAACTCATAACTCCCATAAATTTTCCCCTCAGTCAAGTCCAATAATATTTTCAATTAGCTGATATATTAATTATTTATCTAATAAATTTTAAAACTCAAAATAAACCCCGTCTATTACATTCTCACCCCCTTAAAATAAGTTTAGTCCTCTAAACTCGACGTACCTGCGACTGTCCAATTTGCACCATTGTCATCTTTGGTTGTCATAGTATAGATCCTTCCTGTTCGGTTGGAATTCGACTCGCCTTTCTTGTCTGTGTCTTTGTCCATGTCCTCATTTTCCTTTGGTGTAGTCTTCACAGGTTCAGGGCAGTCCTTGATCTTGTGTCCACGTTTACCACAGTTAAAGCAAGAGGCTGTATTCCAGTAACACTCTTCAGTCTTATGCTTCCTCCCACAAGTACGACAGGTGGGAGTAGGCGCGTCCTGGTTCTGGCCCTTATTCCCATTTTGACCTCCCTGATAGTTCCTGTTCTGATAGCGATTATTGGTAGCGGGAGGGCCTCCCCTTGGACGGTTTTCCTCAGTCGTCCGCTTCTTGTAGTTATCACTAACACATCCATTCCTGCTAGACTGGCCACTTTCCTTTCCTAAGTCACGTTCAGCCCCCCTTTTCCTATTATCTCTAGAATTCAGATATTCCTTCTCATCAAGCTCAATTACTCGTGCCTTGTTTGCCGCTTGAGCTAGAGTTGGGAGCTCTAGTGGTACTAACCTGTATTTCAGCTTCAAATTCAATCCATCCTCAAATTTCCTAGCCTTCTGTTCTTCATCATCAATGAAACTCGGGACAAAACGAGATAACTCCAGAAACTTTGCCAAATATTCTTCCACAGTCAGGGATCCTTGAGTTAGATTCATAAACTACGATATCTTCATATTCTTCACAATCGGGGGGTAGAACTTATCATTAAAAGCTTCCAAAAACATCTCCCATGTATAATTGGTAACCCCACGAGCCACTCCTGCCTGGATTACTGTCTCCCACTAAACCATGGCTTCCCCTTTTAACACAAAAGTAGCAAAAGTTACCTTCTGCTCGCTAGTACACTCCAAAGTGCAAAAAATTCTTTCAATGCCTTTTATCCATTCTTCAGGCTTCTCGCCTGGTGCACCAGAGAAATACTCTGGGTTGTGCTTCTGGAATAGCACCAGTGGATCTCTAACCGGTGGAGGTGGTGGAGGTGGTGGTGCTGCGTTGGCTTGATTAAGGCTTGCTGTCACTACTTGAGCTAAAGTCTGATTTGTCTGTCCTATCCCCACGACTACCTGTGTTAACGTCTGAATTAGGGCAGTAAGCATCAGGTCCGGCTGACCCTGGTTGTCGCGACCCCGGACCCCGCGGGCCTGAGACCGCGATCTGGACGTCGACTTAAAACCAAAACTATGAAATACCAAAGTTAAATATTCCATTTGATACCAAAAGGTGATGATCCAAAGTTTTACAAATCCAAGTTTAATAACAACCAAATACAACTATCATAAACTTCCACAAGTTTATGCCCAACAAAAGATAAATATACAAATCTTAATGACGTCATTGTTTGGTACAACTATCCCAAAAAGGTTACACATTTATATAATGTAAACCAACCTATAACAACTTTCCCCAAAAGAATGTATCCACACTCGACGTCCTCTTTCTCGTGATCAGCGAGACTAATCCTTAGCACCTGGGGGGGGTTAAGGAAAAACAAAGATAAAAGAAAGGGGTTGAGATAAATCTCAATAAGTTACTAATGCAACTACATGACATGCTAAGATGCAATATACAATAATAAAACATAGATAGCACGTAGCAGTTATCACATAACAGATAGCAGCGGAAATAAACACATAACAAAGGATATAAGCCAAGGTTTCCAAACCGATACATCCAAATAAAGGATCGCTGCGCAGCTTCAATAATCAACAAATCACATCTTCATAATAGCATGAAAGCCGAAGAGAAAACCCCGGTACCGGAACAATAACCATAAAAGTGTCACAAAGGACAAGAGCCATGCCACGAAGTCATGCTCGGTAGCTAGATACATTCACAAAGGAAGCTAACTTATCTTTTCCAAGGCCAATCTGGAAAAGGGTATAGAAGGGGGCAAAACAATGGTCAACATTATAATGGACTTGGCTTTGCCATTATAATCTTTCCCATCGCCCGATGCAACAAATATGCCGGCTGGGCTTCCAAATAAATGCTAATTAATAATATTTTAGCATGAATAAACAACTTAAGGTTCCAAAGTAGGGAACCATTCCAAATAAATTACCACAAAGGTAAACCAATCCAAACAACACATCAAGGATGAACCACATTCCCAAAATGATACTCAATCAAATCCCATAACATATTTATTCACAAAAGAATCAATTCCACTTAAATAAGTGTTCCACGGTGTTATCTTAAGCTAATTAGAAGAAGGAACCCTAAACTAGTTAAGCCATTTAGTTAAAACAAGCAAAAAGGTCAAAATCCCAAGCAGGCGGGCGAGCGGGCGCTCGGGCAAGGGCAGGCGCGCGCTTGTTTGGCCAGAAGGTCAGGCCGCTGGAAAAGGGGGTGCAGGCGGGCGCCTGGCGCCACGCGGGCGGGCGCCTGGTCTGGATTCTAGCCGGGAAACAGAGCTGGGTTCTCACATTTCGACCCAAAACCACAATCCTTCCATAAGTATCAAAATCAAAGCTTCCCAATACAATTCTAAAGCTCCTAAACAACACCCAATCCTAAAGGGAACCTAAATAACACCCTTTAATCACCCAAACCAACACCAAAACTCCACATTCAAGATTTCACCATTTTTACTCAAAAACTCAATTAAATTCCAAATAAATTCTATACTCAACCAAACTTCAAATATAACACACCAAGCATTATATAAACATGATATGAACATTTTAGCATAAAAATGGGGGAAAAGTAACTTACTTGAAAATTCTCAAAGATGACGGAATTCAATTCTTTTTGGTTCTACGCGATCCTATCGACGATCTAAACACATTTCGAGTTTTAAGAAATGAGAGATTATGAGAGGAAGAGGAAGTAAATGAAGAGAGATGAAGAGAGAAACTTACCCCTTTTTCTTCTTTGGAGAGAGAGAGAGAGAAATGGGCTGGGAAAGGGGTGGAGTGAGGGAGAAGGTGAGGGAGAAGAGATGGAGTAGGGGAAATTATTTTGAAATGTTACACCTAGCCCCCTTCCCCCACTAACTAGCTCAACTATGATACTCCCACTAATTATTAAGACCCAAATAGAATGCTAGGCATAAATTATTATAACACATAAATTGCACACATAAATATTTAAATAAATAATAATTTAAATAAATAAATAAGCAATTAAATAATTAATAATTATTTATTACTAATAAAATAGAGCCTAGATTTCGGGTCGTGACACTGGTTGTTCCCATTATTATTGTGCTGGTTGTGGTTCTGGCTTCCCTCTCCTACAGACGCAGAATGTTGAACAGCACCGCCTCGGCCCCCTCGGCCTCTTCGACCCGCACCGCCTCTACCTCTTCCTCTTTCCATTGCCTATTACCAAAAGTCAATGATCACAAATTTGTAATTACTAAGCAAGGTAATATAGTTAGTCTACCTTATACTTGTCTCATAATCAATGGTTTCAAGTACGTTCAACTTGTTCAATTTCAAATTTCAATTTCGATTTCAATGTCGATACTAATTTCGGTTCGGTTTCAATCGTGTTCAATGGATATCAATCATGTTAATATTGTGGGTTATCTACGAACCAAATCTCTCTATTCTATAAGGGACTATCCTTTAATTCCATGCTTCACTTCTTAGCTGATGTCATCTAAAGATTCACGCATGTAATTATTATACTCACGGTACACTTCATCAAAGTTGATAAAGATAACAATACTACCCTTCAACTTAGCATTTCCCTATCTCAACCAGTCCGTCCCTCCCTTTTCTTTCTTAGAGCCTCACTCCACGACCCTTTCTATACCACTGGTGCCCTAGATTTAGATCCAAGAGGTAATATATACTATCTATTAACCTACTGACTAGTCCAATTCATTCCATATATTTACCTAGAACAAATTATAATTTTAAATTCGGGGTCCATAATATTATTTTCCTTGCATCAAAGTCTAAAAGCCCAATATCTTATTCACACTCATTAACCCAATAGTAATAAATCTTAGTGGCCCATACCACATATTAATCACCACCCAAAAAGATTATACTTAATCATTAGTATTATTTGAAAACTATAACTAAAGCCCAAAATAATTTAGTAAATTTTGGTTTATTACATTCTTCCCTCCTTAAAAGGAATTCGTCCTCGATTTCTATCTTAACTTCATCTCCCGAATCCTTTAAGCTCATGTTCCATAAATCCTCCATAACAAAGGCAACCAGTTGACCTCAATGAAAACTGAGTCTTTTTTAGACCGCTCAAAATCATAATGTTCAAGTATCCAAACCTATTCAATATCAGAGTCCTTATTCTCTTTCAAGATCTAATCCCAATGCTCTGATACCAACTGTAACAACCCAAAATTTCAGAGTATTATAACTCCTTTAAATAATATAAATCTATCCCCAAAATAAAGGAATAACGGTCATAACAACAATTCAAATCTCCACGGCTATTGTATCTAACCACAATTAAAAATAAATAACGGAAGCGTAACAATTGTCTTCCACTACTAACGGCTAGTAGCCATCAAAACTAGTTCACGGCATTTATTACAATCGCAATGACAGTCTACTTAAAATATGAAAATCACTACTTAAATATTCTGGTCCGTCTCAAAGATATCTCCACTGCAAGTTTTGCTTTCCTATTTATTACCTGAAGAAAAGAATTAGAGAAAAGGGTGAGCGAACAATGCTCAGTAAGGTCCTACGTCGCCCCTTCGGTTTCTTAGAAGGGATGACCTCAATGAGTGCATTAATAAACAATTTTCGATGAAAAGGACAAGTCAATAAAACCAAACAATAATTTTCTCTGTCAATACAAGGAAAGGAATCATGGCTCAATTCAATACTCAATAACACGTACAATCCTTTATGATCACTTAATATTCTTCTCATCAATTCAATGCTCAAAATGTTACCCAAAAGGGTTCAATAGTCGATGTATCAATATTTCGGTATATCCGGATAACCTATATAACCACCATTTTCAGTGGTGTCGATGTCAATGGTTAATGCCACGTAGGCATGTCATGAACTAACCCTCATGACCGGGTATCAATGGTGTATCAATATTAACCCACAAATAATGGGTGTCATTAAGTGATCATTCTTTTGTCAATGAGGTTCTTCAATTGACCAATAATTCAACGTCAATTTAAGTTTAGATAGTTTCAATGACGGAGGCACTTGGAGTGAATTCCAATCAAGAGTTACCGGCCATAACGGTAAAACAATAATTACTCTAGGAACGGAGGGCCAATAAATAACGATATTCAACAGGACTAAGAGACGTAAATCCCTTACCTCGGGTTCGCGTTAATCCTCTTTAACGAATCTCACGCACGAATCTACAATCATAAATAAATACTTTTTAGGACAAGTAACATAATTTACTTCCTTAACCTCCCTAGTTCATCTTCTTAAACTCTTCTTAAGGTTAAAATATTTATTTTTCGGGTTTGTTCTACCCATTGGTTGTATTCCAAAAATACCCTTTTATTTTCGGTTTACTATTCACAGCGTGTAAAATTACTATTCATCGCAGATCACTATTCATCGTAGATCACTATTCATCATTTAACAAAACTCCTAGATTACTATTCCTAGGCTGTTTTTCACAATTTAGAACACACACAAACACACATAGTAAACACACACTCTGCACCAAGAACACACACAGTACACGAACACACACACCACCGCACACACTAACACACCTTTAAACACACACACACACACTGACGCAGAGCACACACTACACACACTCATACACACACACGGTCACACACATACACATATAATTATCAATTTCTTCATCCTTCTTCACTTCTTGACATCAAAATTCTCAAACCCTAGTTTAACAATTCAAACTTAAAATCCCTAGATAATCAGTTGGTTTAGGATTCTTAATCCATTAACTTGACTAGGAAATCTAACGGAGGATTCAATTTAGAGAATAGGGTTTTACCTTGGGCGGATCTCTCCTCTTTTCTCTTTTCTTCTTCTCCTTCTTGCCCGACTTCTCTTTCTCTCTCCTTGCAGTTCTTCTCTACCGCCTCTCTCCCTCCCTCTGTCTCTCTCAATTTCTCGCCTCCCTTCACTCTCTGTGTTTTTTCTGAATTTTGGCTGCTACAACTTTAATGAAAGGTCCTCTAGGGTTTGCACTAGGTAGTCCTTTTATAGGTAGAAGGATTTAGGGTTGACTTAGGGCTTTCAATATTATCCGGCCCAATAACTTAGTGAGTCCTTTTTTTTTTTTTTTTTTTTTTTTTTTGGGACTTGAATAAACTCATAACTCCCATAAATTTTCCCCTCAGTCAAGTCCAATAATATTTTCTATTAGCTAATATATTAATTATTTATCTAATAAATTTTTAAACTCAAAATAAACCCCGTATATTACAGTTACCCCCTACTTTTGAGTCATGTCAACTATTCCTCACCAACTCTTTCCCACTCCAAGCACTGAATGAGTGATCCCACTGTCAAGCCAACCATAGGCCTAGAAACTTCTTTCCCTGGACAACTCATCTCAGGCATGAACTTTGTAGGTTCTTCCCAAACATTCGGGTCATTTTGTATAGCCCACATATTAACCATCAACTTGGTACCACCCGGGATATGATAACCACCAACCATACAATCCTCTCTAGACTCATGTGGCACTAGCATAGGGGCTGCAGGGTACAGACGCATGGCCTCCTTTATTATACAACCGGGATAAAGTAGATTCTCCAAATCTGATTCCTTAAATACACGTTCTTGTCCCACATATGTGGAAATCTCCTCCCTTGCCTTGTTTAGAACTTGAGGATTGTTGAGTAAAAGCGATAGTGCCCACTCCATAGTCCCTACAGAAGTGTCGGTGCCTGCCGCTAACATAACCTAATCATAACATAAAGATTTCATGTAAATTGGTTTTATGTTTTGATTGATTATATCTAATTGGTATAACCGAGATTGTAAAAGATCAGAATAAGAAACAATATGCTCCCAGGAAATTTGAAAATACCCTTCAACGTGCCTCATATAAAAGAGCCATTTACTAATGATTAATTTCCAATAAAAGATTAATACATTAATATTTCAATAATCATATGATTTTCACAACATATTAGCAGACATAGGAGTGAGAAAATTTACCAAGATAGAACTCTTGATAACATCATCTCCATACTTAGCAATTTAAATGTAGGTTGGAAATCATCTAATGTTGCATAATTTTATTTAGAAAACTTGTAGTATTTGTTTTTTTATGTTGGATAATTGATATGTAAGTAAGGATACTTTTTAATCGTTGCTTAGTTCATTCAAAGAAGCTCTAGTATTTTGTTATGTTGAAGACTTGAACATTGTATCTAACTGAATTGTTATGAAAATTTATGTTGGATACAATAAGTGTTTGCCTATTGTATCTAACTGAATGAACATTTTTTGTTGGATACAAATAGGTGTTTGCCTAGTGTATCCAATGAATGGGTTATGATATATTTCAATCATTGGATACACTAGTTATGCGACTAGTGTATCTAATAAGATATCTAGATTCCAGAATATAAATATAATATTAACATTAGATACATAATGTTTTGTCCTACTGTATCCAATGAATGGGTTATACTATATTTCAATCATTGGATACACTACATATGTAACTAGTGTATCTAATAAGAATGCAACTAATTTATTTCATTTATTAGATACACTACCTATTCACCTAATGTATCTAATAAAAATTACAGATATCAAATATGATATTAAACCATGGATATTGAATCTGTTCAAAAAGTGTATCCAATAAACTGAATCATTATCCAAAAATATATAGTATTAGATGAAAAGACTATATAATTATCCAACAAAAATAAACAAAATCCTAATCAAAACCTAATTATTATCTTTGAATAATAGCGGACAATTTCGCTTGTCATGATGCACCATTTGGTTACATGACCTGCATAATCTCTTAGCCTTTTCATTTTGAGCTACCGACTTCTCAGCTGCACTCAAAGTCCTCTTCCTCCCATACCCTTTGTTACGACCTTCATTAGGAGGCTTGACTATAATTTCATCAGGAATATCCGTACCAATTAAGTTTTCAATTACAGTTTTGTTCTTCTGGCAAATATTTGTACCTCTGTGTTCTCTTAATTCATGATTCAAGTCCTTCAAAACCTTTGCGATGTGATCCAAATCCTCACCATCCTTACCAACTAACCCCATACATGTGTTGAAATCAAACCAAATCTCATTTACTTTTGCCCCAAACGCCTCCATTCTAACACAATCTGTTGATACGCTATCAACCACCGCACTTGACCCACGGCGCTCTGCATTCTTCGTCCACCGATTGAGGACATGGTCTCTAGGAATCTTAGCTGCATTAACTAGATTTAAGGCAAAAAAAGAGTGTCTGCACAAAATTCCAATTCTTTCAAATAGTTTACATGAACACTGCACGTGATTAGTTTCTAACAAGTGCTTTACCTGTGTAATATTCAGAAGCTAAATTAGTACAAAATACAGCAGCTGAACATTGCATTGGATACAATAGATAAATTCCTTGTGCATCTAATAGCAATGTTTCAACATTGCTGTTGGATACAATATGGAAGTAGCTAGTGTATCCAATAGCAATATGTATGAACATTGCATTGGATACAATAGCTAAATAGCTATTGTATCCAACAGCAATGTGTGAACATTGCTGTTGGATACAATAGGTGTTTTGGTTTTGTATCTAACTACATTGTTATCAACATTACTGTTGGATACAATAGCTAAAATTGCTATTGTATCTAAGAGCAATGTGTCAAAAAAAATGTTATTTACATAAAAAAAATGTTACCTCAAATTCTTTCCCTTTTGCTTTCCCTTATGTCAACACCAAGTTCTTAACGGAATCGTCACCGGCCATAGATTTCATCCCCAAACTGTAACACGCTTCTTTAATTTCATCCTGAACCATATAAAAAACCTCTCGTGTGTAAATTTCTGCTGCATCTTTCTCGATCAACAATGGAGTCACAGTCTTGGGAAGTTGTGTCAAACACTCATGGCTCAATCGTCTATTGGTCTGACGCTGCTTGTCCATTGCTGTCTCAAAACGTACGTAAAACTCCATCAATGTGTCCATCTACTTCGTGTACTTACCAAAAAATGCATTGGCGCTTTCTGACAACGACGTTGTACGCAATATCCCGAGCAATGGATCATCGCTAAAATATGCAGGAATCCAGCTACTCCTATTCTCAAAACATAGTCGATAACCATTCATTCTCTTGTAAACCAAATTCTTCTATGACTGCTTTCCATCCCTCTTCAAATTCTGATGCATTTAGGCAATTGTCCCAAACGAAACCTTTAATCTTTGACATCAAATCAGCCTCCTTGCACAAATGAGGACCAACCTGTACAAAAAAAGTTAATTACCTACTTCATAGAAGCATAATATTATATTTTACAGTTGGATACATTACATAAAATAGCTATTGTATCCAAGTACAATCTTCAACAATACACTATTCTAGATACTATATGACACTTTGATTACCTTTGTTGGAAGTTTGTTCATGATATGCCACATGCACCAACGATGCCTCGTTGAAGTGAAAACTGCAGGTATTGCCTGCTTCATAGCAGGGCATTGGTCCGTAATTAAACAAAGTGGTTCCCGACCCATTGCGTTTAAAAATGCTTGAAAAGCCCAAGTGTAGTGAGGAATATATTCTCTTGAAAGTAACCCTGCTGCAAATGTCACGCATTTCCTATGATTATCCACACCGCAAAATGGCACAAATACCATATTGTACCTGATTTGAACATACATAAAGAAAATCATGAAGCAAATAATAAATATCAACATAGATTCAATATTAATGTCTCAACATTGCTGTTGGATACACTAACATTGATGTTGGATACAATAGCTAAATTGCTACTGTATCCAATAGCAATGTTATAAACATTTTTGTTGGATACACTAGGTGTTTGGCTAGTGTATCCAACATTTGCTGTTGGGTAGACTAGTTAAATTGGTACTGTATCCAATAGCAATGTGTCAACATTGCTGTTAGATACACTAGCTAAATTGCTACTGTATCCAATAGCAATGTGTCAACATTGCTGTTGGGTACACTAGCTAAATTGCTACTGTATCTAACAGCAATGTGTCAACATTGCTGTTAGATACACTAGGTGTTTGTCTAGTGTATCCAATAGCAATGTGTCAACATTGTTGTTGGATACACTAGCTAAATTGCTACTTTATCTAATAGCAATGTGTCAACATTGCTGTTGGATACACAACCTAACATAGCTGTTGTATCCAACAGTATTGTTGAAACAATACACTTGCATATACTTAGATACACTCAATGGATAGCTCTTGTATCTAATAGTATAAAATATTCAAAAACACTTACTTATTTGTGCCAAATGTCGCATCAAAGGAGATAACATCACCAAATACTTCATAGTTTCTACGGCCTATAGGATCAGCCCAAAATAACTTAATCAAACGACCTGATTCATCAGCTTCATATTCATAATAAAAAGAACTAGTCTGCTCCTTCTTAGCTTTAAACTTGTCCAAAATTATCTGAGCATCCTTCTCCCCAATACCTTGCTTAAAATCCCTGCTCCAATTCCTAAAATCTCTCACAGTAGCTCCAACATTTTCATAACCACCAACCAACTCTTTCATCAAACCATGAGGTTGTGATGTACCTATTTTTACCTCAGATGCATCAAATGCAAAATTCTTATGCGCCAATGACATTTCCCTACCAAAACGTAAAAAATGCCTACAATTTGGAGCAACCGGTTTATGATTATGCCGCTCAACAAATTTATACACAACTACCCCACCCTTCTCATCATAACCAGACAACTTCAGTCCAATCCTCGCTTTACAATCACATCTAGAAAACATCATCTTTCGACCTTGTTTACTGCTCTCACCATCAGTATAATCATATTTTTTTACTTTTTTATCAATCACCCCTGCCCTATGGCAAACATAATACTTCAAACTCGTTCTTCCATTACTTGATATCTTAACAGTACTATGACGGACATCAAAACCACACACACGACCATATTCCTCGTAAAAACAAAACCCATCATCATAACTTGCAAAACACTGACCATTAACCGGCTTATAAACATCCATCGCACACAGGAACCCAATACCGACTTTCTTTTGGTGTTACAATCAGCTTCGAGCAAGCATCATCGCTATCAGTAGAGTAATATCCAACAATATTATCACTTCCAATGCCAAAATGATTACTTCCAACAGCTACAACAAAAAAAAAAAGTGTTAATAATGCTGTTGGATACAATAGGTGTTTGCCTATTGTATCTAACTGAATTCTTATCAACATTGTATTGGATACAATATCTATTTAGCTATTGTATCTAATACCAACAATATTCATAGATTGCTGTTGGATACAATAGCTATTTAGCTATTGTATCTAATACCAACAATCTTCATAGATTGCTGTTGGATACAAATAGTTGTTTGCCTATTGTATCCAATACCAACAATCTTCATACATTGCTGTTGGATACAATAGGTGTTCTCCTATTGTATCCAATACCAACAATCTTCATACATTGCTGTTGGATACAATAGGTGTTTGCCTATTGTATCTAACTGAGTTCTTATCAACATTGTATTGGATACAATAGCTATTATCTATTGTATCTAATACCAACAATCTTCATACGTTGCTATTGGATACAATAGTTGTTTGCCTATTGTATCCATTACCAACAATCTTCATACATTGTTGTTGGATACAATAGGTGTTCGCATATTGTATCTAACTGAATTCTTATCAACATTGTATCCAATTCAAGCTGCAACACAATTGCCAGAAAAAATTGCACAAAAACAATCGATTATAAAATAAAATCATATTAACAGCAAAAACCTGAATTTGAAGCTTGATTTTCTTCCATCAAACAATATCTGCAACATCAAAAATTTAAAAAAAAAAAAAAAAAACTCAAACAATATCTAAATTATAAATTATGATTAACAATACAAAAAAAAGGAAATTAAACACACAAACGAACCAGATTTTAATTGCGAATACATCAGAAAAACAGAATCAGGCGAAAATCCGAAGTCGGAAAAGGAGAATCAGGCGAAAAATCTGACGTCGGAAAAGGAGAATCAGGCGAAAAATCCGACGTCGGAAAAGGAGAATCAGGCGATTAAACCCGACGACCTTCGTATATTTCACTCTCCTCTCCAACGACAAGACGGACTCGATCTAAACCTAAATATACAATGACAAAGTTACCCTTGATGTTAAGCCTTATTTCAAAATTGCCACCTGTGAGAGCCCGCGCCCGTACCCGCGTAAGGATCCGTGCGAAACGCGGCTGGAATCCGCTCGGTTTCTCAAAATGCTTACCCTACTTTGGTTTTGAAAAGAAGAGTCGCCACCTCATTTTATTTAGAAAAATAGAGATAAAACCTTTTTGATTGAAAAGTGGGTTCGGGGGCTATGTTACGAGAGGAGAAGGTGTTAGGCACTCCGCTCGCCCTTTCGGTCTCTAGCATGCTTACGCCTACGCTTCACTTTAGTTTACCTTTTTAAAATGTATTTTATATCCTAACGTTGAGAAAAATGTGTTTTGTATGTACAAGGAGTCTTCCTAGTCTAGGTCGATTTACTTGATCGCAACCGGGAATCGGTTTGAGTGGATTCCCGATTGGTTTTCGAAAAGGGTTTTGAATCAAATAGACAAGCAAGACAATTAAAGGGGAAAGGGGGAATACTGTACAAATAATACATGTATATGAAAAGAATGGGATAAATCCCTTGAAAGAATAAATGTCCACGTCGCGGTTTCGACCATTGGATACGACGCCATTCTCCGTCCCCGAGCTTATGTTGTCACGACCCGAAATATAGGCTCTATTTTTATTAGTAATTAAATAATTATTATTTATTTATTTGCTTAATTATTTATTTAAATTATTATTTATTTAAATATTTATGTGTGCAATTTATGTGTTATAATAATTTGTGCCTAACATTTTACTTGAGTTATTTGGGGCTAGTGTAGAAGTGTTGGGTCTTAATTGTTAGTATGGAGTAGTGTGTGTGTGTAGTGTGAGAGAGGGGGCCTAAGAGTAAGTTTATAAAATAATTTCCCTACTCCCTCCCTATTCCCCTCACCTCCCTCACCTTCTCCCTCACTCTCTCCATTCCTCTCCCAGCATTTCTCTCTCTCTTCAAAGTAGAAAAGGGTAAGTTTCTTCCTCTTCCTTCTCTCTTCATTTACTCCTTCTTCCTCTCATTATTGTTCATTTCTTAAAACGTGAACATTGTTTAGATCGTCGATAGGATCGTAGGAAGCCAAAAAGATTTGAAATCCATCAACTTTGAGAAAATTCAAGTAAGTTGCTTTTCCCCCATTTTAATGCTAAAATGTTCATATCATGTTTAGATATTGTTTGATGTGTTACATTTGAAGTTTGGATGAGTTTCGAATTTGTTTGGAATTTATTTGGGTTTTTGATCAAAAATGGTGAAATCTTGAATGTTGGATTTTGGGTGGAAATGTGTTTTGGGTATAAAAATGGAAGAACCCATGTTGTTCTTCCCGATTTCTGGCAATCCGGAAGGTTGGGCGGCTGCACAAAACTTCCTGGGCGACCGCGCATCTTTCTGAAAGCTTTTGTTCTTGTTTTGAGACTTTTTGGGCGACCGCACAACCCACTTTGGGCGGCCGCACAGAACCCCTGAAACTTTACATTTTGTTAATTTGTGTGATTGAAGAACGTGCTTTGGTCTAAGTCTTGGTTGTCCTTTTAGTTGACCTTAGTGATCATTGTAGTACACTTTAGTGATAGAATTGGGTCCTTTGTGATCAAGTTTGTGTTTGAAATTCATTAATGGTTAATCGGGACTTTGAAGCACCTTTATTGTGTATTGTTGGTTCATTTCATCTTCTTGGTGATTACTTGGCATGATTCCCTACTTTGGAATCCTTTGTTGCTTATCGTGCTAGTATTTTATTACTTAGCCTTTACGTGAAAGTCCAGCTGGTATTTTGTGTGTGTTTGGGCGATGCGAAACGTTATGATGGCAAGGCCAAGTCCATTGTGATGTTGACCATTGTTTTGCCCCATTATTACCCTCCTCCAGATTGGCCTTGGATGTGAGAAGAGCTAGCTCCTTTGTGTGAATTTTAGCTTCTTGGAGCATGACTTTGTGGCATGTCTCCCGTCCTTTGTGACACTTCATTGGTTATTGGTTCCGGTACCGGGTTTTCTCTTCGGCTTTCATGCTATTATGAAGATGATGGTTTGTTGATTATTGAAGCTGCGCAGCGATCCTTTATTTGGATGTTCCGGATTGGAAAACCTTGGCTATATCCTTTGTTATGTGTTTATTTCCGCTGCTATCTGTTATATGATAATTGCTATGTGCTATGTGATAATAATTATTGTTTATTGCTTATTGCATCATAGCATGTCATGTAGTTGCATTAGTAACTTATTGAGATTTATCTCACTCCCTTTCTTTTATCTTTGTTTTTCCTTAACCCCCCCCAGGTGCTCAGGATTAGTCTCGCTGATCACGAGAAAGAGGACGTCGAGTGTGGATCCATTCTTTTGGGGAAGGTTGATATAGGTTGGTTTACATTATGTAAATGTGTAACCATTTTGGGGTAGTTGTACCAAACAATGACGTCACTAAGAATTGTATAATTTTATTTTGTTGGGCATAAACTTGTGGAAGTTTATGATAGTTGTATTTAGTCTTTATCAAACTTGGTTTTGTAAAACTTTGGATTATCACCTTTTGGTATTAAATGAAATTTTTAACTTCGGTATTTTGGAGTTTATTGTTAGAGTCGACGTCCAGCTCGCGGTCCCAGGGCCCGCGGGGTCCGGGGTCGCGACAGTTGGTATCAGAGCTATGGCATTAGCTCTATGTATAAGTCTAGGTGGATTAGTATGACCTAGGTGGGTAGTAGTGTGCGGAGTGGTTAACGGTTGATGTCTTATGCAGGTAAGTACTCGCAATGTCTGGAAGAAGAAACAGAGGAGGTGCTAGTGGCGCACAGAATCAGAATGATACGAGGGAAGAAGCCTGTGCCATGTTTCAAGGCATGTTTGAGGCGGCCATGAAGGCCATACATGATCAAGGTCCGAGGGTAGAACAAGCACCACCCCGCTATGGATTGGAGCAATTTTGAAGTTGAAACCGGTTGAATTCAATGGGGAACCCGATGTTCGGAAAGCTGAGTTATGGATTGAGTCTATGGAGAAGATTTATGATGTATTTGGGTGTTCGGATGAGGACAAGGTCCGGTTCGCGGCTTACAAGCTTGTGGGAGCCGCCGAGCATTGGTGGAAAGGTGTTAAAGCTACTTGGGATGATACTCACACGGTATATGCGTGGGAGTTGTTTGTGCGCAAATTCAAGGAGCATTTCATTCTGGTTGTTGATCAAAACCGAAAGGAGATCGAGCTACTCAACCTAGAGCAAGGGTGTTGTCTATAGCACAATACTCGGCTAAGTTCATAGAATTAGCCGGTATTGCGACTATTTGGTGAGGACCGAGGAACAAAAAGCTATGAGATTTATTCGGGGATTGAAGACCTCCATCCGTACTCAACTGATTGCTCAACGGATTGTGACTTTCCAAGATGCGGTGGACCGAGCCTATCTTATAGAGCAAGATATTGGGGAGCATAAGAGGAAGACCGAGGTGGCCAACCCGAGTAAGCAAGGAGCGCAGAGCAAGTCACAACCAAGGATTGATAACCGAGGTAACTTTGGGGGACCATCTCAGTTCCGAGGGCAACCGATCTCAAGGAACCCGGGTATCACTTCCGGGAACCAAGGGAGCCAAATTAGGAGGCTTTGTTTGTATTGTCAAAAGGAAGGTCATTCTGAAGACCGTTGTTGGAAGAAGCAAGGAAGGTGCACCAATTGTGGTCAAATGGGTCACTTTGTAAAAGATTGCCCGAGAGGTAGAGTACAAGCATCCGGGTCAGGAGTTGGTAATATTCAAGGTCAGAAAAGGGATGTTACCGGGAAGCCCAAAGTTCAAGGGAAGGTTTATGCCATGAATCAACAACAAGCTACCGATGATCCATTCGTTATTGGAGGTATTATTTCTGTGTCTAATGTGAGCGCGCGAGCGTTAGTAGATCCAGGATCATCTCATTCATACATTTCTGTGCAATTTGCTTCTCTATTAAATGTTGCATTCGAGTCTTTACCGTACGTGCTAGAGGTGTCGACCCCTATAGGAGAATGCTTGATTGCTGATCGAGTCTTTCGTGCTTGTGATGTGATTATTTGTGGTCGAGTCCTTTGTGCGGATTTGGTAGTTCTTCCTATCCAAGACTTTGATGTCATTTTGGGTATGGATTGGTTAAGCAAGTTTCATGCGTCCGTTGATTGCCGTAAGAAAACTGTTACTTTTTCTATTCCCGATGTGCCTAAGTTTGTTTTTGAGGCTAGTCCTCTGAGTAGAAGGGTTCGCTTAATTTCTTTTTTGAAAGCGAGAAAATTATTGCATAGTGGTTGTGAGGGGTATTTGGCTAGTGTTCTTGATACTAGGAAAGAATCCCCTAGTTTTGATAGTGTTCGGGTAGTTCGGGAGTTTCCCGATGTTTTCTCTACCGAGTATGATATGCCTCCCGATCGTGAGATTGAGTTTTGTATAGATCTTTTGCCGGGTACGGCTCTGATTCGAAAGCGCCTTATAGGTTAGCTCCCGCAGAGTTGAAGGAATTGAAGGTTCAGCTGCAAGAGTTGCTTGATAGAGGGTTTATCCGCCCTAGTGTTTCCCCGTGGGGAGCACCGGTTTTATTTGTGCGGAAGAAAGATGTTCGTTGAGATTGTGTATAGATTACCGGAAGTTGAATCAGGTTACGGTGAAGAATAAGTATCCTCTACCCCATATTGATGATTTGTTTGATCAGCTTCAAGGGTCCGGTGTTTTCCAAGCTTGATTTGAGGAGTGGGTACCATCAGTTGAAGGTTCGATCGGAGGATGTTCCGAAAGACTGCTTTTCGCACTCGTTATGGTCATTATGAATTCTTGGTTATGCCGTTTGGGTTGACTAATGCGCCGGCCGTATTTATGGATTTGATGAACCGAGTTTTCCATTCTTATCTTGACTCGTTCGTGGTAGTCTTCATCGACGACATTCTTGTTTATTCGAAATCTCGAGAGGAGCACGAGCAGCATTTGAGGACAGTTTTATCCGTTCTTGCGAGGGGAGAAATTATTTGTGAAGTTCAGTAAATGCGAATTTTGGCTCGAGAAGGTGTCATTTCTGGGTCATGTGATTTCTAAAGATGGGATTTCTGTGGATCCTTCAAAGATTGAAGCTATAGTGGATTGGAAGAGACCCGAATCAGTGACAGAGATTAGAAGCTTTCTTGGTTTAGCCGGGTATTACCGAAGATTTATTGAAGGGTTTTCGAGGATTGCTACTCCGATGACTCAGTTGACCCGAAAGAATGTTCCGTTTGTGTGGACCGAGAAATGTGACAAGAGTTTCGAGGAATTGAAGAAGAGGTTGACTACCGCACCGATCTTGACTTTGCCTAATGGGAGCGATGGCCTAGTGATTTACAGTGATGCTTCTAAAGAAGGTTTGGGTTGTGTGTTGATGCAGAATGGGAAAGTAATTGCGTATGCTTCGAGGAAGTTGACCCCGAGTGAACAGAATTACCCGACTCATGATATGGAGTTAGCGGCCATAGTCTTTGCGTTGCACAAATGGAAGCACTACCTTTATGGGGCGAAGTTTGAGATTTTACGGATCACAAGAGTTTGAAGTACCTATTCTCTCAGAAGGAATTGAATAATAGACAGCGCCGATGGATGGAATTGTTTGAAGGATTTTGATTGTACGATTTCTTATCATCCGGGGAAGGCGAATATGGTAGCCGATGCGATTAGTAGAAAGTCTTATGTGGCTTCGATGATGGTCGAGAATGGAAAATGCTTGAGGATGTTCGAGATTGGTCTCCTCGTGAATCGAGACATGGGGCTATTTGCGAATATTAGGGTATCTCCGACCCTAGTTCAGAGGATAAAGGAAGCTCAGAAAGAGGATCCCGAGTTGGTGAAGGTAATGGGTAAATTGAAGGAAAAGAACTTCGAGGATTTTTCATTGAGTTCGAGTGGAGTTTTGACTTTCCGTGGTCGTTTGTGGCATTCCGGATGTTGATGGAATTAAACAGAGAGTTCTTGACGAGGGTCATAAATCGAGGTATACTATTCATCCGGGTAGTACGAAGATGTATCAAGATTTGAAGCAACAATTTTGGTAGATTAATATGAAGAGGGAAATAGCCGAGTACGTATCGAGGTGTTTAACTTGTCAACAGGTCAAAGCCGAGCATCAGAGACCTGCGGGATTGCTTCAGCCGTTAGAGATTCCCGAGTGGAAATGGGAGCATATGACTATGGATTTCGTTACGGGACTGCCTCGTACCCGTAGGAAGTTTGACAGTGTTTGGGTAATAGTGGATAGATTGACCAAGAGCGTCCATTTCTTGCCTATTGATATCAGGTATTCGATGGAAAAGCTTGCGACCCTTTATATCGATGAGATCGTTAGATTGCATGGGGTTCCGGTTAGCATTGTGTCAGATCGAGACCCGAGGTTTACTTCTAGATTCTGGAAGGCGTTTCAGGAAGCTTTGGGTACAGATTTGCGATTTAGTACGGCTTTTCATCCTCAAACAGACGGTTAATCCGAGAGGACTATTCAGATTCTTGAGGATATGTTGCGAGCGTGTTCGATAGACTTTTCTGATTCTTGGGATTCGCACCTACCGTTAGTGGAGTTCTCTTACAACAACAGTTATCAGGCTAGTATCGAGATGGCACCGTTTGAGGCCTTGTATGGAAGGAAATGTAGATCGCCTATTTGTTGGGATGAGGTTGGTGAAGCGAAAGTTTTGGGTATTGATTTGCTTCAGGATTCGGTTGAGAAAGTTAAAGTTATCCGGGATAGATTGAAGACAGCCCAGAGTCGACATAAGAGCTACGCAGATAACCGAAGGCGAGATCTTAGCTTTCAAACGGTGATTTGGTATTCTTGAAGGTATCTCCGAAGGTGGGTATTCGTCGTTTTGGGAAGAAAGGAAAATGGCTCCGAGGTTTATTGGCCCGTTTGAGATTTTGGGAAAGGTTGGACTTCTAGCGTACCGTCTTGCGTTACCGTCATCTTTGGACCGGTTGCATAACGTCTTTCACGTTTCTATGCTTCGGAAGTATGTTCATGATCCGTCTCACGTGTTACCAAGGGTACCGGAGGATATTGAGCCCGACATGTCTTATGAGGAACGACCGGTTCGGATTTTTGATTCTAAAGTCCAAGAGTTGAGGAATAAGAGCATTGCGTTGGTTCGAGTTCTTTGGAGGAATCATCTTATCGAGGAGTCGACGTGGGAGCTCCGAGATGAGATCGAGAGGAATTTCCGTGGCTTTTTGTTTAAGGTGAGTCTCGTTAAAATTCGGGTCGAATTTTTCTTTAAGGGGGAGTGAATGTCACGACCCGAAATATAGGCTCTATTTTTATTAGTAATTAAATAATTATTATTTATTTATTTTGCTTAATTATTTATTTAAATTATTATTTATTTAAATATTTATGTGTGCAATTTATGTGTTATAATAATTTGTGCCTAGCATTTTACTTGAGTTATTTGGGGCTAGTGTAGAAGTGTTGGGTCTTAATTGTTAGTATGGAGTAGTGTGTGTGTGTAGTGTGAGAGAGGGGGGCCTAAGTGTAAGTTTTTAAAATAATTTCCCTACTCCCTCCCTATTCCCCTCACCTCCCTCACCTTCTCCCTCACTCTCTCCATTCCTCTCCCAGCATTTCTCTCTCTCTTCAAAGTAGAAAAGGGTAAGTTTCTTCCTCTTCCTTCTCTCTTCATTTACTCCTTCTTCCTCTCATTATTGTTCATTTCTTAAAACGTGAACATTGTTTAGATCGTCGATAGGATCGTAGGAAGCCAAAAAGATTTGAAATCCATCAACTTTGAGAAAATTCAAGTAAGTTGCTTTTCCCCCATTTTAATGCTAAAATGTTCATATCATGTTTAGATATTGTTTGATGTGTTACATGTTGAAGTTTGGATGAGTTCGAATTTGTTTGGAATTTATTTGG